>JAOYMR010000012.1:16230340-16270547 GCA_025802075.1 Tenebrosternarchus preto | reverse complement strand
TTTTTTTTTTTTTTTTTTTTTTTTTTTTGTTTTTTTTTTTTTTTTTTTTTTTTTTTTTTTTTTTTTTTTTTTTGTGAGTTTGTGTGAGTGTGTGAGAGTGAGAGAGAGAGAGAGAGAGAGAGAGAGAGAGAGAGTCAGAGGGTTTAAAAGGAGTGGTAGAAAAGACAATGGGGCAAGATTGCGAAAGGTAAGAGAGTGAAAAAGAGTGAAAAAAGAAAACGAGAAAAGGTGAGAAAAAAGAGACAGAGAGAAGAGAGAGTGAGAAACAGGAGGGAAAAAATCCCATCTCTTGGCAGAATAATCTGTCATTTATCAAACTGATTGAAAAAGGAGAAAAGTAGCTAAGGGAGGGGTAGCACACCGGTGAGAAAGAAATAAAATGTGTGTGTGTGTGTGTGACTGAGAGAGAGAAAGAGAGAGAATTTGGATTTGGTCTGGCTCCAATACTTCATCGTACAGCTGGAGTGCTGGCAGCCCTGGGTCTAGACGTTTCTTTTTTAGGTTGGAATATTGCATGAATAATGTATGGCCAAGGTTTCATTAAACCCCGTCTTATTAATAATAGTGCTCACGGTGTTCTGTGCAAGAAGGAATGTGTGCATAACTTGACAGATTGCGAGGACAACGGAATGTGTATCCTCTCACACGTGTGGGCACACGATCACAGACACACAAACATACACACAAACCACTGGATGACATACAAAGTGAAGATGCAATATTTTTCCCCAGTTCAGCAGCCGGTGTTGGGCTATAAAGCCAGTTGATGTGTGAGACAGACAGACAGACAGACAGACAGACAGACAGCAATGGCTGGGCGGTGTTTTCAGGGGCGGGCTGGTGTTTCAGGGGTTAAATGGGCACGTTATCGCAAGGGCATTGTGATGAGGTCAAATGCAGCAGTACTGCTTCTTCACCACACAAAAGCCCACAGTCTGCACTGTAAAAGCACACAGTCTGCATTGTAAAAGCACACAGTCTGTAATGCAAAAGCATGTGGGTCTGAACTGTAATCTGAAAATGCACACTGTCTGCACTGTAGAAACACATAACCTGCACTGTAAAAGACCACAGACTGCACTGAAGAAGCATACAGGTCTGGAAGGTAAAAGTCCACTGTAAAAGCCCATAGTCTGCAATGTAAAAATGTACAGCATGTAAAAGCATACAGTCTATACTGTAAAATCGTACAGTGCTTTTACATGCTTTTACAGTGCAGACTGTCAATCTGCGACGAAGAAGTACACAATCTGTACTGCAGAAGCATGTGGGTCTGCACTGTAAAATTGCACAGTCTGCACTGTAAAAGCATGTGAGTCCTCACGACAGAAGCACTGCAAAGTCTGCATTGCAAAGACATACAAGAAATCAGCACTGTAGTAGAGGTCTACACTGAACTGTAAAAACCCACAGTCTCCACTATAGGTCCATGCATATAAAACCATGCAGATCTGTAGAAGCATACAGGTCTGCATTATCAAGTCCACGGTCTGCACTGTAAAAGCCCACAGTCTGCCATGTAAAAATCCACAGCCAGCAGTGTTGAAGTACACAGTCTGTACTGCAAAATCGCACAGTCTGCACTGTAAAAGCACACATTTTGCACTGGAAAAGCACACTGAAAAAGCCAACAGACTGTAAAATCACAGTCTTCACCATAAATGCACACAGTCTGCACTACAAAAGCATGCAGGTCTGTATTGTAAAAGCATGTGAGTCCACACTGTAGAAGCACACAGTCTGCACTGTAAAGGCACACAATCAACAATGTAGAAGTATAAAAATCTGCACTGTAAAAGACCACATTCTACACTGTAAAAGTACAAAGTCTGCACTATAGAAGCATGTGGGTCTGCACTGTAGGAGCCCACAGTCTGTACTGTAAAAGATCACAGTGTGCACTGTAAAATCCAACTGTAGAATCATGCATGTGAAAGCATGCATGTTTGCACTGGTTGGTTGTGTATGTGCATGTGTGTTGTGTGAGTGTGTGTGTAGTTGGTGGTGGTAATGGTATGTGTGTATGTATGCAAACCTACGCTTGTGGTTGTTCTTGCGCTGGAAAGGCAGTGTGTGTCGCTCAGAGTCTTCCTCGCCCTCTTCATCTGCCAGGTGTGTATGAGTGTAGTGGTAACTCAGTCCGGGACGGTTCTTATAGCGCTTTCCGCAGACTAAAACACACACACACACACACACACACACACACACACACACAAATCATGTTCATAAAGTGTGGACAATTGAACAATCATAGTTAATTTTAAAAGGCGTTTTGGTGCTGGGTCCTGTGGCATGCAGCATCGTTATTGGCCAATACCACTCACTGTCGCACACGTATGGCTTGTCCCTGTCCTCCACGGAGACCGCCTCCTGCCTCTTCCGCATCCCGCCAACTCCACAAGCCTGGAGGGGGAAGGGGAACACACTCAGCCGCAGGTTCAGAACCACGGACAGCTGCTAAACAACACACATCGCAGACACTGATAGAAACTTATCAATACGCTTAACGTTAATAAGAATTGCAGCGAACTGTCTGCTCTTGAGCTTTCTCTCTGTGTGTGTACACGTGTGTGTGCGTGTGTGTGTGTTCCCCCTGTGTCTGTTAGCTATTGTAGAATGTTATAACTGTTATGAGTTTTACACCTAAACTTGGCTGTAACCTTATTCTCAGTAACTCGGAGGAAATCCTATGATTACTTCAAATCAAAATTGCATTTTTTGTGTAAACAACCTGCACTCCTTGTGAGGGCTAGTAAGGTTCCTCACAATGGCAGGATGTTCACACACACACACACACACACACACATATGCACACAGACACACACAAATGCACACACACATACAAACATCTACATCGCTGTTTTTTCTGCTCAAGCGCATTAAAGGAAGACATAATTATCACAGTCATGTTGGCTTCACTTCCCCCATCTCTCTTGATAACGGTGGGATTTGTAACACCTGAGCAAGAACATCATTCCCAGTGAAGGGGCGAACGTGGAGAGAGGAGCACAGCGGCCCGTGCTCCTCCTACACAGCCAGGACCATCCAGCTAAAGCGAGGGAAAGGAGCTGCGCGTAAACACAGACCCGCTGCGACCTGCTGGAGCACAGGCTGAGAGTAAGAATTGGCAGGAAGGATCTGTCTGAAGTGGGGAGGACAGAGCGGCTTTGGATAACGCTCTGGATACGCTTCAGCTGCCCCTCAGACTTCAGCTGCCCCAAAGACTTCAGCTGCCCCTCACACGTCAGCTGCCCCTCAAACTTCAGCTGCCCCTCACACGTCAGCTGCCCCTCAAACTTCAGCTGCCCCTCACACTTCAGCTCGTCCACTCCGATGAGCCTGTTGTCTCAGAGAGATTTACAGGTTACATGACTGTCACTGTGGCAGAATCCACCCCTAATGCAGGATCACCCACAGATCCCAGACCCACTCTGGCCCATTTCAATTCCAGAACAATGATAAACAAACACTGGGGGCATGTCATCACCCTCAAACCTGGATTTGCAGGCAGTGAGTGTGTGTGTGAGTGTGTGTGTGTGTGTATGAATGAATGATTACTTACCGCATTTCTCAAACCCAAGACTGCTTTACAGTACACACAACTTCTACATCAAGACAAACACCAGTGAGAAGTGTTGCTTTTGTGTATATGTTTGCGTGAGTGTGTGTGTGTGTGTGTGTGTGTGTGTGTGTGTGTGTGTGTGTGTGTGTGTTCCATACCCGGCCTTTGGTGCGGTTCTTGCGTTTGGGCATGTCGTCCTCAGGCTCCTCTGGGTCTAGTTCATGGGGAAAGTCTCCCACCAGCAGCTTCTGCACACACACACACACACACACACACACACAGAGTTATTCACACATACACACAAGGAGAGCATCTGCACACACACGGAGCAGCACTCACACACACATACACGCACACGCACACACACACAGGGAGACAGGAAACAGCAACGTCCAGGCTCACACACACCACCAGCACCCTGATATCTGGCAGCTCCCCAGTTTCTGTATAACTCTGAAAACTCTGACAGCAAGTATGAGAAATAGAAAACAACACCTAATCACTGTTATAAATACACAGTTTATTTAAATAGGCATAATAGCCAATCTAACACATCAGGCTTAGCCAATGAATTTTTAAAAACTCCAGTGAATAGACCCAGGAGAAAGGCATTTACAGAAAGACACAGCATTTATGATCAGAAGCTAACAGCTAACACCAGAACATAAAAGACAGGAGTTTATCATCAGACAGAAGAAAAGCACAATGATCCGGAAGATTCCTTCAGCCGCTCTTAGGGGGTTAGGGTTAGGGATAGGGTTAGGGTGTTAGAGGGTTAGGGTTAGGGTTAGGGTGTTAGAGGGTTAAGGTTAAATGGGTTAGGATGAGAGGGTTAGAGGTTTAGAGAGTTAGGGTTAGAGGATTAGGATTAGGGTTAGAGGGTTAAGGTTATAGGGTTAAGATTACAGGGTTAGAGGTTTAGAGAGTTAGGGTTAGAGGATTAGGTTAAAGGGTTAGGATTACAGGGTTAGAGGTTTAGAGTTAGGGTTAGAGGGTTAGACTGCTGTCAGTCTCTCAGACCCTACTGGTTTAATACCAAGTTCCATTTAAATAATTTACCTATTCAGAAACATTTGCTCAAAACTTGTTCTGCTAATATATTTGAGCAATTTGCTATTTAGGACTGTCACATGTCTGTAATATGCCTGTTACATTTAACAAAGCACCAAATAAAGCACAATGTTATTATAATAATATAATATCCGTATTATAACATTATGGTATCATTTCCCAAAACTGGATTGAAAAACATTTTGAACGGCACACAGCGCACATCAGTAGCTGGGTGCTGATGGCATCCTATGGAGGACACAGAGTCCTGGGGGAAAATCAAAACCATGGTGCATGAGTAGCTGGTGTGAGGAACCCCAGCAGCATCATCAGAGATCTGCTCACACACCAGGCTGTGGCCTGCAGAGTGCCTCTTAATTAAGGTGCAAATTGGCTAATTGCCGACCCCTGGGATAGATGTCACGTCTGGAGTGTGTGCATGTGCTGGAGTGTGTGTGCGAGGAACTGGGAGTGCTGAGAGCGATGACAGCTCATCCAGGTCTGGTTCACAGGGACACACACACACACACACACACAAATGCGTGCACACACGTACATGCACACATGCACACACACACATAGACACATACACAGAAACACACACACACACACAAATACACACAAACACACTCTCAAGCACAAACACACATGCACTTCACACGCTAGCCCGTTTTCACACATAAATATATGCATGTCAAATGTGCATGCACTCACAGTCTCTCTTCACACTGTCAATACAATGCCTGTGTGTCTCTTTGTCAAAATCACTCACACAAAACAGAGGCACACTCTCACACACTCTCTAACACATTCTGGAGCTTAACGAGGAAGTGAGGACAGCACGGGCGCGTCAGTGCTGCAGCGAACAGTGTCATTGCAAAACAGAGACACAGACACTAAAGAGGGACTGAGAAAGAGAGGAGGGATGGAGAGAGCGAGAAAGAGAGAGAGAGAGAGAGAGAGAGGGAGGAAGACGGAGGGAGAGACAGAGAGCAAGAAGGAGAGGGAGAAGGAGAGAGAAAGCAAAGTACACAGAGTTTTGGAGGAAGTCAAACATGAATAAAAGTTCAGGCAGTCGAAGGCTCCTTTTTTAGACCTCTGTATTAGAGTGTACAGAACTAGACCCCTAAATGAGAGTGTACAGAACTAGATCCCTATATGAGAGTGTACAGAACTAGACCCCTAAATGAGAGTGTACAGAATTAGATCCCTATATGAGTGTACAGAACTAGACCCCTATGATAGTGTATAGAACTACACCCCTATATGAGAGTGTACAGAACTAGACCCCTATATGAAAGTGTGCAGAACTAGACCCCTATATGAGAGTGTACAGAACTAGACCCCTATATGAGTGTGTATGCACTGAACTGGCACCGCAAGGTCAAAGTGCACAGTAGGTTCACATGTGTACCTGACACTCGCTCATGGCCTCTTCCTCCTTGGTCTCCACCTTCTTATCTAAAGGTTCTCCACTGAGAAGAGACTCCAACATTGGACCCTCTGGAACACCGCCTTCCTTCTTGAGAGCAGCCTCGTAGTCTGGTCACACACACACATACACACATACACACACGCACACATGTTAACGTCACACCTGCCAATCCACTCTTGTAATAATAATCCCACTATTACATGCAAACACTAAGTGATGTTGAATTCGTGATTCTGTTTATTACACCCCCTTGTCAAAGTGGCATGGCTCTCACAACACTGCGAGTCTCTGTCTCTCACCGATCTTGAACTCGATAGGACCCAGACGTGGGTCGTCCAGGATGTTTAATCGTTTTTTCTTACGCCAGCATCGTGCTGGGTAGGTGTACAGCTGTCCAGGAGCCACCCCTGCATCCAAACACATAACGCACATCTCACAAAGCAGACTGCCAAACAGAAATATTACCTCTCCTACAGCTGGACAACTTTTACTTTAAAAGTTTAAGTTTCTCCAAACCCACAGATGCACAGAACCCTACCTTTAGCACACACACACACACACACACACACACACTCACACACACACACGGTGGAATGCAGTAATGCCCACCTGGGCCGCGATGGGTCTTCTCCATCCATATGTAGCAGTTGCTCTGAGCCACACCTGTCTGGGAGTCCAGGAAAGGCAGTCTCATGGATCGCTCAGCACAGAGACGAGCGTTGTAGCTCCGGCAGTGTTCGATCGCTTCACGATAGAACTCCTCTCCCAGGCTACAGAGAGAAACTCCAGCTTTACATTCCACTTAACATCACATTCAGCTGTACATCACATCAGTCTGACAGAGTGTGTTCGTTTACACTGCTGAGAAAAGGGGTTTAGTCCCAGTCATTACATGAAACAATTTCAGAATGATTTGGCAACATTTCTATCTCCTAGGTGGAATTAGCCGTAATTCCAGACTTTTGAAAAACTCAAGCTACTTGGGCCAAGGACAAGGTCATCCAGCAGCTCATTTTCACCAAGATTTTTTTTGTCACACAGATTCCCCCTCCACACATTTCACAGTTTTCTTGCTCTCAGAGTTTTCTAACTCAAACTTGGTACATGTAGCCAGGCTGAGGTATTTTTATGCTTTTCACTAGTCCTGTCCATTTATTTCACTCCCTCACCCAACACAGCACTCACCACTAACATATCACTAACACAGTACTCACCACTAACACATCACTAACACAGCACTCACCACTAACACATCACTAACATAGCACTAACACAGCACTAACACAGCACTCACCACTAACACATCACTAACACAGCACTCACCACTAACACATCACTAACACAGCACTAACACATCACTAACACAGCACTAACCACTAACACATCACTAACACAGCATTAACACAGCACTCACCACTAACACATCACTAACACAGCGCTCACCACTAACTTCATACTAACCACTAACTCATCATTAACACCATACTCACCACTAACACAGCACTCACCATTAACACATCACTAATACATTAGTAACCACTAACACATTATTAATACAGTGTTCACCACCAACATCGTACTAACCACTAACTCATCATTAACACCATACTCACCACTAACACATCACTAATACAGTACTAACCACTAACACAGCACTAACACAGTACTAACCATTAACACAGCACTAACATAACACTATCCACTAATACATCACCAACATATTACTAACACAGCCCTAATACAATATTAACCACTAACACAGCATTAACACAGCACTAACCACTAACACATCATTAACACAGTACTATTTCCTAACACAGCACTAACACAGTACTAACCACTAAACACAGCACTAATCCCTAACACAGTACTAACCACTAACATAGCACTAACACAGTACTAACCACTAACACAGCACTAACATAGTACTAATCCCTAACACAGCACTAAAACAGTACAAACCACTAACACAGCACTAACACAGTACTAATCCCTAACACAGCACTAACCACTAATACAGCACTAACACAGTACTAATCCCTAACACAGCACTAACACAGTACTAACCACTAATACAGCACTAACACAGTACTAACCACTAACCATTGCCATCTATTTTTCATTTCCTTCTCACCACTGTCTTACAACTCATACCTCTTGCTATTTCGCTGGCAAATGTATAATACGTACCTCATCTTTACTTAACCGGCAAACTCTCATATTTAATCCAGAAAGATCTCACACACTCCATACCCTGATATCATGAATCTAAAATATTTAACAGCAGCATTACTGTCTGGAATAGGTGGCGGTTATACAGTTTGTGTGTAAAGGAAACGGTCCAGTCAACATGTTCCTTGTCTGCTAGAGAGCAGCAGGTGCCACGTGGAAGCTGAGGATGTACCTGCACAGCAGAGGCTGCAGGGGGTTAGATATTATATTATTATATATTATTAAATTGTTTTATTATCTATTTTTATGTATATATTATCATATACAATGGATATTGATTATTGTATTCTAAGAACCTGGTGCTTTTTTGATATGTACACTATTTCAACAATAGCTAAGATGGTTGACCGTTTAAAAAAATGGCTCTGGATGAAGAGGAGCAGAGGGCTATTGATCATCTAGAGATCTGACAGTAGAAACACAGAGCGAAATGATGAGATGGAAGCTGTGAAACCCCAACACACTGGTGAGGGATCACAGCTCACTACATAACAATCTGAGGAAGAGAGGCTGGAAACAGAACGAAGCATGTAGTGCCACTGCACCATGATCCATGGCTAAACCAACCCCAGGGACTGAACCAGGCACGGGCCCGAGGTGGTGCTGATGCAACTGTGGATGCCTTGGACATCCTGATCGGTGAACTGACCCTGAGTTTTGCCTGGCAGGAAGACGGTCCCGGAGCTCTGCGCTGATTCCACCTCTCGTAAACACGTAACTCAGCTCTTCCCCAGATAAAGCAAGTCAAAGCCAGCTCAATGAGTTAGGAGGCTTATACCCTCACAGCCGCACGTAGGATAGAGCGCTTTGATCTCTAAAAAGCCCTGAAACTCTTTACATACTCTGGCTTCACCTTCCAATAGTTTAACTTACATCCTTTAGCATCAAAAGTCTTTTTTAAACAGCTAACAGCCGCAGTAATATAAATAGTATAAGAAATTAGAGTTGAATCCAGGCCAGAATGTGAGTTCTGATCAGAGATGATGTAACCATGGCCCTGAAGGCTTTAAAGGCAGAGCTGTGCAGAAACGGCTGTACAGTCTTCCACTACGCCTCTGGAACGGGAGGGTGAGCGGACGACTGCACACCACCTCAGACGAAGAGGACAAAAACTTCAGTAGCACGGACTAAAACTCAGAATAAATATGCAGGTGGGGAATCAGAAAGAGGAGACAAAGTCCTGTGGGGACCGAGCAGGAAAAGCACACAAGATGACATCACTTCCACTATATAGTCTGCTGCTCTACCGCGAGATACAGGACACTTTTTACCTCCAAATCAAGCCTCAACAACATAAATGCAATAATAAAATACAAATTGGTTGCATTCGAGATACACAGCAGTTGAAGATTACTTCAAGTTCAGAAGATAAGAATTTATCAGTTATTTTAGATTATTTCTTTATTACTCGATTAATATAACTTGCCCAGAATAAATATGAAAAACTTAATATCTAAATATTTTTTATTCAATCATCTTGTAAAAAGAAATTAACAAGAAACAAGTTTGCACTAAACTTGCATTACAATTATTGTTATTAAAATGTATCTAATTTCCACATCACTACTGTGATGTAAAAATAACAACAACTATAATAATAACACACTATCAGAAAAATGCAGGCTCTCAAATTCAAAGGATCGCAGTTACATAGCTATTAGTTTAATCACTGTATGTCAGAGGAACATTTTCCCTGAGAATCAGTCTTTTTATTTACAGACTTAAAATGACTATGAAGTTATTTTTCCAATCACTGGAGTGATATGCAGTTTAGATTAAGACTACTATTGCATTTTTGCAACAGTATGGAGAAAATAATGGTAAATGAAATGATTTACATACAATAAAAAATAACAGTCTGTAACGTTTTTCGCACACATATTAAGCAGAAAATCCAAAACAACTGAATAATAACGTTAGCTAGATGAGTAATAATGTAATATGATGTTGTCATAACGATTAACAGTGCATAAGTTACATTTAACATTGTAGTGATAAAGAAACATGTAGAAAATCAATTTTAATCTGCTACTAACTAACACCATTCCGGCTCAATATCTCATGTTTTGAGCGTTAACAGGACATAACGAAGCGGCCATGATTTTGCTCCTGGTTGCTCTCATTACAGGTTTTGACTGGGTTCAGCCATCTTGCTTCATAGCGACTTGACGTTATGCAAGCCAACAAATTTACATAATCAACTACAATGAGTCGATTCACCCCAGCCGGAAGTCACTCCAGTCGCCCCATCCTGGGGTCACCCCAGCCTGGGGTCACCACATCCCGAGGTCACCCCAGCCCAGAGTAACCGCAGTCACCCTGAGTCGCCCTAAATTTCTGCACACGAAAATGTCCAAGAAAGCGCAGGGAATACGAGAGGGAGATCAAAAAGCTCCAGTTTGAACTCTGATCTTCTAAAGGCAACTGGTACTCAACAGTGAAGCTGACTGCTTGCTGTGGGAGCCTGGTTGCCTTGATTCTGGTCTCTCCTGGTCTCTCCTGCTGTGGGAGCCTGGCTGCCCTGATTCTGATCTCTTTTGGTCTCTCTTGTCGTGGGAGCCTGTCCTCCCTGATTCTGGTCTCTCCTGCTGTAGGTGTCTGGCTGCCCTGATTCTGGTCTCTCCTGCTCTGGGAACCTGGCTGCCCTGATTCTCAACGCGTTGATGAACATACCTGTTCTTTATGACAGATCCACTCGATTGCCTGCAAACAGAACCAGAAACAGAAACATGATGAGAGAACGAGAAAGACCTCACCATTCAAAACTGTGCTGTGACTCCCAAAGTTATAGTGAAACATATTGGTGCTGTTACAGACATCATTAATTATATTGCACTGAAATGCTTTAGTCACCAAAATGCATTATTCATCACATTTATACGGTTTCTGTAAGAAAATGTTGCTCTGCTTGTGTTATTTTTAAGGGGTTTGGTATAGTGGAGATGAGAGTAAGGATGCTGGTAATAGAGGGGGAAAATCAATAATCAAGCCAAAGCCCAGAGCAAAGCAGGCACAGTTGAACTAGTGCTTCACCACGAGGAGGGTGAAGCATGCCCCCCCCCACCCCACCTCCACCCCCAGGGAGCAGACTACACACTCACATATTTAGCATGTGAAAGTGTTTCTCCATCTATTTATTTATGAGTGAGGCTACGTGTTTGAGGGGGAGAGCAGCTGGAATGTGTGTGTGTGTGTGTGTGTGTGTGTGTGTGTGTGTATGCAGTACTGGATCATGGGATTTAGTTTTAATGTCACTGCTCGGGAAAGCCAGCCACTGACTAATAAAGAAAGAAAGAAATCAAATAAAAGTGTCTTTGCCTCCTTCCTTAAAGGCAAGGTGAGTTTGTTCATACATGTCATCTCCTGCAGAAGGTGGTTTACAAATAAAAGCAAAAAAAAGATTAAGAAAATGAAAATATACAAGATTAAATCAAATAAATAAAACATGTAAGCATAAAGGGTTATAATTCATTAAACCAAATAAAAGACAGGAAAGAAATAAAGATTTTTAAAAAAGTCTGCCATTGCAATACTGACCCTGAAAGATCAAAAATACAATCTTGAAAAGGCACAGAAAACTCCTATATAGATTTTTCTTCATGTTTTGTACTTATCTTAGCGTGTACTCACACTAGGGTCTGTGATCCGGGCCCGGGCACGGTTGCCTGCCGAAGCACGGTTCATTTGACTAGTGTGATCGCTCCGAACCGTGCCTAGGCCCGGCCCAGTTAACCGTGCCCGGGCCCGCTTGAAGAGGTCGGCCAGGGCATGATTTGCTTGGACTCGGGCTCGGTTCGCTTCTAGTGTGAGCGCTATCCGTGCCCGGGCCCGCTTGGTGCCTCATGTGATTGGTTCATTTTGCCGGAACTCAAACATGACGTCAGTGATGCGACGCTCACATTAAACAATCATGGCGGCAAAGGGATTGTTGTGGTGTGTGGCAGAAGTGCAGTGTTAAAATACCATAATAACAAGAGAATTGGGAACTCCATAGTGTTGTGCGAGCGCGCTTTTTTTCCAAATAAAGTCGTGTTGTGGCGACGTAAGCGTGCTCGGGCGCGGCTTGATAAAGGCAGTGTGAGTGCAGGCCAGGGGGGGAGTGGGGAGAGGGGATAACCGGGCCCCAGCACTGAACGAGCAAACCGTGCCTAGTGTGAGTACGCCCTTAGGGTATAAGGCTCTTTTCTGGTAGTATGTTCACACACATACCTGGCCCTCAGTCTGGACCTGGACTGGCTGCATCCACATTCTTAACCTTCCTAGCATAGAGCAAAACTACTATGTGTATTATGATTCGTTTGTTTCTGAGCGCAGTGTCGCCCAGAGCAGGATGGGCTGCCATTTTAAGTCTGGATCCTCCCAAGCATTCTTCTTGCCACCCAGGGTGTTCTTCCTGCCACCCAGGGCATTCTTGCTGCCACCCAGGGGTTTATTCCTGCCACCCGGGGCAGTCTTCCTGCCATCTCTGGTTTGCTCATTATGGGTCTACGCCTGGAATCCGGTCAAGCTGTTTTAAGACAATGGCTTTTGCCATTGTGTTATATAAAATTTTTTACCATGTTAAGATGACTACGTACCTTGCTACCTTACTGGCTAACCGATGAAGATCATTTCAGACAGTAAAGCTCTGCTAGACTATTTTATTTCAGAGAACTTAAATAATATGTGCGTGCGTGCGTTTATTTAATTATTTATTTCAAAGACTATACCGAAGACATGCAAAAAGCCTTGGAATTTAAACGGTCACTTTCACGCTTCAAAGCGAAAAGAGCTTGGTGATTGGTTGAGTCCTATGAATGACCCGCCTTTTGGAACTGCAGTTTAGAGCAATCGAACACTGATCCCAAGATCAGTGGAAACGCGCGAAAAAAACGTAGAATGGCAGATATGGGGTGTGTGAGGGAAAGCTGTCATGATCTAAGTAGATACGCGTACTTAAGATCTAAATGCATCTTCCTCAAACAGACGTACATATGCAGCGTTCATCTACTTCAATCACGACTCTAAAGCCTAACGTGACTCCAGTGTATTATAGCTCGTTATATATAGCTAACTAGATTGGCTCAGAAAAACGTTACATGTACAAATCCTTTCTATCTTGTGTCTGTTTTTCATGTCACAGCATATTCGTTTGCTTCGTATCAGATCTCGTAATTTACACGATCAAATGGAACAGATTGGTGCGCTTCTTACAGGCATGGTTATGTTTTGTATTGATCAAGGGAAACTATTTTGATAACGTCTGAGGAACAGCTGTTGACAAGTCAGTGCGTTTAACCACAGACAGTCCACAGAACTGCAGTTGGTGCATCAGTCCTTTACTGAGACCTTGTGTTGCTGTTGTGTTTTTGGCACCACATAATACAAACAACCGTGTTATTTCTGCTGTTAGTAGCTGGAAATTTATTTCTAATGAATTCTAATGATAGCGACATAGCTAGCTAGCTGGCTAACTTGGGATCCAATTTGCTGACACAAAACCGGAGTATATAAAACTTTATTTCTAAGCGTATTTTGCTTCCAATAATCCTGTTTATTATAAAAGAACTGATCTGAAACGAAACAAATCAATATGCTATGACACGAAAATGGGCACAGGATAGAAAGGGCTTATAGACGGCTACATATCTCGTGAGCTGTGACACCGCCAAAAGGCGTCACGTTATGGTTTAGAGTCATGCTGGAATAAGATGGATGTTTCATGTACGTCTGTCTCAGGAAGATGTCTTTTGAGGTTATTGGATACGCGTAGCTACCTCTCTAGATTTGGACATCTTTCCCTCACGCTTTCCATGTTCCATTCGTCGTGTTTTCACGCATTTACGCTCGTCTTGGGCTCAGCGTTCGATTGCTCTAAACTGCAGTTCCAAAAGGCGGGCCTCAAATCAATCACCTCAATCAACCGACCAATCACCAAGCGCACTGTGTACTTTGAACAGTGAAAGTGACGGTTTAAATTTCAAATCATGTAGCCGGTAGCGTCACTGAAATAAATCACACACATATATGATTTAAAATGACATTGACGATTAAAAATAAACTTTTAGTTTATTTATAGATTTTGACGCATTCATTATTTATAGTCCCTTTTAATTTTAATGTTATTTATTCCTGCATGATGACATGTATTTGTTCATTTCTTTAATTAATTCATTTTGTCGCAAAAAAATCATACAAAATCATACAAAAATACAATTTTGTGATCTGAAAAAAACATGGACGTCAAGGCAGCTGCATTAATTCTCAAAGCTGAAGGAAAAGGTTTAATTTAATAGATAAATAAATAGATACAAATCAGATCCATAGGTTACTCTCAATACCCCTTTCCAAATGCCCCCCCCCTACCCCCACCCCCCACATTTCTTGCCCTTCCATAAACCTCCTCCATTCTTGCACTTTGTTCCACAAGTCAGCCCTGCAATAATAAGTTGACAGCTGTAGAAAATGGCTGCTCTCAGTTTGGTTCTTCACACAATCTCATTACATTACGCTGCGTCTTGGTGCCCTTGAAATCTCAGTAAAGTAGGTTTTTTTTTTTGCAGAATGCTGGAGAAATGTCTGGGCACAGGCAGCGAACACAGCCTACAGTGGTCAGAAACAGAAATGGTCATTACACTCCACCAGTTTCCATTCTGACAGAACTGCACTTAAAGGGTTACACAGAACCTCAAAATATTTGTTTTACATTTTAGAGAAGAGATCACTTTGAACACACTCCCTCTAATCATTTTCTTAACAAAATGTTTTTACAGCATGTTCCTAACAAGACTGATGAGAAACAGTCTAAGGTTGATCCTGTGGAAAAATCCAGACAGCACCTTAAAGCATATTTCTCTTTTGTCAATGCCACTTACACAAGCAACACAGATCAAATCCAAAAACATCTTCACCAATTACTCTTGTACTTTGATTACATTGGAGTTCATTATATCCCACAATTCAAAGTCAAAGTGGAGTGGCAAGCCCCAATTACTGCCACACTAGCTAAATATAAAACAACTAAACTCTAATTCAACTCTAATTCATCTGCTTCAGTCAACTCAGACAGCTATTTTAGGCCCCACCCACGTCTGGGTTTAGTTCTCAATGTCAAAGCCATGTAAAACAATGTGCAACTGTAACATGGGGATGTGCAATTAGAAATGAGTTTACGAACAGCTCACACACACACACACTCATGACTTGACATGAGTTTACGAACAGAGCCCACTCACAACTTCACAGCATGCACACACACAACTGAATTTCAAACATCACAGCAAAAGGTAACAAACAAAATGAGTCTCCATAATGGGACTGACAAAGACAATGAGCAGCTAAAATCAAAAGCTGAGCAAAGCAGGCAGCCAATAGCCAATAGCTAGAAGCATACAAGCTGCCACTGGCAGCAAAAGGAATTAGCCTCAAAGGTAGTGACCCCTACATACATACACACACAAATACACTCACACACACTCACTGACACACACACTTACACATACAAGCACATACACACACACACACACACACACACACACACAAAAATACATTCATACACCCACAATTACTCAAATACACTCATACACACACCCACATACACACACAGACACAGATACACACACACCCACATAGATACACACACATACAAACAAATACACTCATACACACACCAGCAGACATGTAATAATTAACAGACTATATGTAATTATAAAAAGAAGCATAACTTTATATCACACTTCCTCCTTCAACCAGCAGACACACACAGAATGAGAGACATAAAGAGCCCTTTTCCTATAATCTATTAGAATCTAGGACAGTTAAGAAAGTGGGGGAATGTACTGTCCAAAACTGTCACAATGAAGTGACCCCTTACTGACTACATCGCCCAGAATAAAGGCTCCAATTAGTCTCAATTAACAGGGTTTTCTCTTTAACAGAATTAGAGGGCTCCCTCTAGAGGAGATGGCTTGTCAGTACATGAGCTGAAACCTCACTTTGGTAAACTATAGTAAGGTATCTTTCAACTTACATTACCAATAAAATCACCCCTAAACATGCAGAAGATATGGAATGTTTATCAGCTACAAATAAGAGAGGGATTGTTATTCACTACATAATCAATCTCAGTATTTAGAATAAGGAAAAAATCTTAGTAGTTTTAGTTTTTTTTTTTTTTACTTGTAATAATTAACAGACTATATGTAATTATAAAAAAAAAGCATAACTTTATATCACACTTCCTCAGATGTGTCCAGTCATGAGTTTGTTCATTAAGAATGAACTTAGCACGGACCTGCTACATCCCTACTGGTGGATTGTTTGCGCGCATTCTGGTAGTCATGTAAAGATTTGGTTGTGTTATATTACATATTTAAGTCAAATCTCTCCTGAGCACACAGGCAAAGTTGTGGGATCCTGGGGTCAAGGGTCATGGGTCAATGGCAGCACGAGAGCACGCACTGGGCCCTGCCGTACCCGTGAACGCGCTGTGTTTAGCGGGGCAGGGTGAAGCCCCATCCCCCACGGCTGTGAGATTACACTAGTCAACTCTCACACACTTCCCCCTTCCCTCCACCACCAGTTCCCTCTCCCACCCAACTGCACTACACACTACACAGTCAAATGATTTATCTCATTTCGTTTTCATCTTGCACTTTCTCCTGCTCTGCCCTCTCTCTCTCTCTCTCTCTCTCTCTCTCTTTCTGTCTCTCTCCCCCTTATCTTGTCCCCTCCCCTCTCTCTCTCTCTCTCTCTCTCCCTCTCACTCCCTTTCTCACTCCCTCTCTTCCTAACCTATTCCTCTCCCTTCCTCTCCTCCCTTTCTCTCTCCATCTCTGTCTTTCCCTACCTCTCCCTTACTCCAACCCCCCTCTCTCCCTCTATCTCTCTCTCCATTTCTCTCTCTTTCCCTCCCTCTCTCACTCTGTTAGTGCACTACTGCAGTTCCCTGAAGCACCTTTGCTGAAACACACAGTCTATCCTCAGCATTACACTATTCAAGTAAATATTCCAGCTGTTGATTATTTACAGTCCAACACACAGCTGATATATGCATGCAAATATATTTATTCCGGATTTTTTTCTTTAAATTCATATAAAAACTATGTTCACAGTGGGAAAGTTGCTAAACCTTGATCTTTATACCTCAGTTTTAAAATGTATCAAAATATCATATATTTTAACAGAGATAAGCATATAAATAAACAGTCGTTTTATATAATATGCGTTTTATAGAATATTACTCTACAGCTGAATGTATTTTGAATTCCTGGTAATAATTAAAGTAGTTAAAGAGCAGTTAACAGTTGGGCACGGTGGTATTTTCACAGAACCACGGTGCAGAAATCCATATTTACTCAGACCCCAGTACATAACCATTCAATTCACATAGCACCCAGCTTCACTTAGCTTCACTCAGCTTCTCCCAACTTCATGAAGCGTCGCCAAACTTTACGTAACTTTACTCACTTTCACCCATCTTTACACACTTCACAGTGCTTCCTCCACCTCTATACAACTTCATGTCGCTTCTCCCAGCTTTCAACATCAACCAGCTTCACTCACTTCAGCAGCAGCTTTATCATCAGTGCGCAGTGTCAACATGCTTGTCTTCAGAACTCTCATCTCCGGAAGGAGATCCTGGGACCACGTTTGCATATTATCCTGAGTTACTGCCGCGCTTCTGCTGCCGTAGTTACCCCGGCGTGCGTAAATCACGGGCGGCTCCCAGACGCGTCCCTCACGTGTGGTATCTCTCGTCATCAGTGATCAGGCCTGCAGGTCTGCAGCCGTACAGCTGAGCTCCATCTCACGGCAAGGACTGGGGGGGGAGGTTCCAAGCTACCTCCAAGCTCCAAGCTGCGATTGCCCTCTGAGAAACTGCAACCACATCTTGATCTAAACCTATTACACTAGACCTGCTTCCCCACATTTTCACACAACACACCTGGTGAACCAGGTGTGTTACGGCAGGGTAAATCCCAGAGCTGCAAGTCTGTCAGAGTGGAGGGCTGGAAGTGCAGATGGGGCCAGTCATCACACTGCCCACCTGTTGTGTGGCGTGTCTCGCCGAGCTTTTCTCACCCACGCACATGTGCCTGGACCCCCTCGCAGCATCCGGACACCTCTCAGCCAACATTCAACATTCAAATCTCTTTTGATGATGTGGTGATAGCTGCGCGTAAGGGCAGCCATACTGGAGCCGATCTGGTATGAGGTCTCTTATGAAAATGGCTGGTGGGACTGTTTGGGCAGCTCAGAGATGAATATTTTTTCTTTCAGCACTTTAATAATGTCTGGGGGTCTGGGGAGAGGATCCATCCATGTAATAACAGCCAAAGTGGAAGAGCTATAAATCTCTTCCGATAGACCAGCGTTCAGTGCCAGATCACGCTGGACATTGCTCTATACCTCTAAACACACAGTCTGATTCACACTGACCCTCTAAGCACACAGTCTGATTCACAATGACCTTCTAAATGCATAGTCTGATTCATACTGACACATGTGCACACAAAGCACTTCAGCAAACATACACACAATTACACACACACAAACACACACAAAGCATGCATAGCACACAAAAACACATATATACAAATATAAACAAATGCACACACAGCACATACACACACACACACACACAGATTCACATGTATTGTACAAGCCAGTGCAGACCGTCTGAACTCTCTCTCCATGTTCAGCTGGGCAAAACATTATCACAAATATAAAAACACATCTGAACAAAATACAGCTAAGGACACAAACTCTTAATGTCTCTTAAGTGGAATGATGCATGGTAGACCAGCACACAATCTCACACACAGCACAAATGGACGTCAAAACTACGCAGGCAGCAGAGATGTGTGTCAAGGAAACACAATGAACATTATATTCAATAACATTTTTCTGTTGCCACTAAAGTGCTTTCACCTGTTTGCCTACATGTTTGTGCAGTAGGCAGGCTGTGGAGACCAGCCAAAAACGTGCTAAAGCATGGAGAAACCCTTCAAGGAAAACTGCCCCGCTCAGTCCAGTGAAACTGCCCCACTCAGTCCAGTGGCACACGGATGTAAAAAACATCCCTCCATTAGAGAAGCAAGCAGGCAGCGGGGCCCAAGCACTGCAAGGAACTCACACGCACGTGGTTTTCACAGCCCTCACACAAAAGACGTCCGTGAGCAACAGAGTGGCTTGTGGAGGTTGTAACTCCTGTTCGTGTTTTCATACGCCGTGCACTTCCAGGTCTCGCGCTGCCTGGTTCTGGTGTGCATTCAGATAACACCGAACCACCGGGAACCGACGCCCCTCCCCCTTCTTCCTGAAACCGTCTGACAGTGTCGCCGCAGGAAGTCGCACCTGCCTCGCTACCGTGTGAAGCCGGAGTAAGGTGCACCACACCACTCTGCCCTAGTGAGGTGGAGCTTCACTCTGCCACTACACCTGCCAAGCCCTGCCCCAGCGAGGTGGAGTGTCTTGGCTCAGGGCACGTGAGGGTGATCGTTCACCATGAGGTCCCTAAGTTCCAGGCCAGTGACTGACAGTGAGTTAGGTAGCTTTTGGAGAAATAGGTCATGGAGCTAAAAATACCTAACTCTCTTTCGCTCTCTCTCTCTTCTCGTGGTGAAGACAAAGAATATCTCTCTGGAAAAAGGGAAGGATGGAGAAAACAGCCCACCTGCTTCTGAAAGAGAAAAATGCCCTTACAGGATGCTACATGTGGTTATGCAAACAGATATGGAAGGAGAGACAGAACAAGAAGAACAAGGACCAATATAATAAGGGCTGTAGTGCTCTTGATTATCGGCCTCCTTAAGGAGTGGCTAAAGCACTGAGTAATATGGAATTTATTTTCACATCAGTGAAGCAAAGAGGAATAACTATCAGAACCGCGAGTGGACAACACACAGCTCCAGATGAAAAGAACCGGGGAGTCAGGGCGTCATCTCTGCAGCACACAGGCTGAGGAAGCGAAGAGAAAACTGATCACAAGAAAGTGAGACAAGAAATGCTTCTCAAAGCCAGCTGTGAGGAATACCACATCAGGCAGACCAGACAAACCCTCGAGATTAAAGACTGGAGACCAGCAGACGAGCACAAAAAAAAAAAAAAAAAAAAGGTGATGTTTGAGTGGAAAAGAGGAGACTGGTAACTGAGAGGAAAAGTAGGGGGAGACACTAAAGGGAAAATAATCCAGCAGAAAATCCTTGGGAAACACAGTCTGTCTGGAGGAGATCTGTCTGTCATCACTTATCCCACTCCTCAATAACTTTATGATCTTTGGAAACACACTGTTCCTGTATTTTATATAACACCTCCTCAAGAAGACCTTCCTACTACCCACGTTATTATTGTTCCAAACCTGCACTCCCTTTTAATTGGGTCTTTGGGATTTGGTTACTGAGGGTCGACATATCCGAATAAATCAGCACTTCGCGTTGATGATAGACCGTTCCGTTCTCTTGTCTTTGGATTTTGTATTTGTTTGTTTGTTTGTTTTTCACGTAAATACGTAAATGACACGAGACAACTTTGGCGTTACTGAATAGGCCTACGGGACTGTTTAGGACTGGACAGCGTAATCAGCTCAAAAGACTGACGAGAAAAATGTGTCCGCAGGGTTTCGCTTCTTTGCTAAATAACAAAGCTACCTTTTGCAACAATACGGACCAAACTACCGGAGATCCGTGCACGCCCGTTCACGCTGTGGTGCGAAGGATGAAAGCAACTTTTTATCTTTTATCATTATCTTTCTTCAAATAGGCTAACCTGTCTGACCACGCTGTGTGCCGCCACGTTCCGTTAAGCAGTGGGTACCTTCAGTAAAAGCTTCACTACAGCGCCTGGCTAATATTTTTGTATAGTAACTCTGCATGAGTTACTAACGAAAATAACTACAAAAATAGAGTCACGCGTTAGCCCATGTAACATGCCTGCCCAAATCCAAACTGCTTTAGTATGAGAAGCGGTTCAGGGCCTATGCAATGCAATTAGAACAGGTGCTTAGTCCATTCGTTTTCAAGAATTCTGTGAAATGTCGCCCGTCTGTTTAGGAAAGCAATTCACAGTGACAACGGCGGTAACATTTTACATCGCAGTAGCTGCAGCGTGGATACAGCCGATTGGGGTAGTTTTAACATGCAGGGACGAGATCTTCTGTGTTATATTAT
The DNA here is from genome assembly GCA_025802075.1 of Tenebrosternarchus preto. NCBI lineage: Eukaryota > Metazoa > Chordata > Actinopteri > Gymnotiformes > Apteronotidae > Tenebrosternarchus > Tenebrosternarchus preto. The sequence goes on along the minus strand of JAOYMR010000012.1, from coordinate 16,249,120 downwards.
CTCGGTATTAAGTAAAATTTACAAATACTTAAAATATATGGTATATGTGCCCTTCGAAAGGTTCCTATCTCCAGACGAACGTAAAGCAATCCCTTGGCACTGAGCCCACGAGCGCCTGCGTGCCGCACGCTGAAAAATTCTTCTGTCAATCTGCACAAAGGAATCTAATGGAAACTTAACGGAATGTCCGTTGATATACCGGCGCCTATGCGAATGTTAGACCGCAGTTTATTCCCTTGTTACAGAACGGATGTCATAAGTCACGGAGGCCAAATTAAATTGCCAGTCTAAACAAATATCGCTGATGATAACAGTTGTCAGTTCATATTTGGAACTCTCTCATTTATCTGCAAGAAGAGTTCATCCTAGGATACGTTATCATCTTTAACCGACACCCAATTAAAAGAGACTGAACGTGTAAACTAGGATCGCCACGACAGCCAGTGTTATCATGTTATAACCAGCATACCAATTAATTCGCTGCTTCTGACACAATGAACACAGGTGGAATTCAAATTCAAACAATAACAATAGTTATTTGTATTTCGCCCGTGTCAAGACATGTTTCAACTCCCCAATCCTCCGGCAAGTTCACAGTGATCAATGTATTGACAATGTAAGGGACGCCGGGTCACGTCAATTCTACTTTAACATTCCACCATATCGTCCTTATGCAAAGACTATGAAATTGTAACCGCGAGCGCGCACCGTCACCCTGCATTCCGATATTTGCGAGATTATAAAATCTCCTCGCCTGTGCCATGATTCCTTCATGCTATAGACTATTGCAACGTAACAACAGCCTAAATTCTGCCGGCAACCCATAGGCTACTTTTAACGATGTTTAACGAAATGCGAGTAATTCTAAAAATTACAACGGGTTCTTATTCTCTCGTGTTTGCAAAAATCACAGTAAAAAAACTGAAAATATTTTACTTACGATTTTAGAGGGTTTTGAACCGCTGTAGCCATTTTGATATAGAATGATAAAATGTACGACCGCAGATCCTCGGTATTGTACATGAAGGTCCTAATATACCAGCAATTTCAATTTCATTCATTCTCTGGGGCTGCGGCTGAAGCGGCCAACCAATGGGAGTGGGATTGCCAAATGGCAAGAGAGGGGAAATGTAGTTTTTATACCTGCCCGTAGTAAAGCGTGAGGCACGTCTATACTACAATAACCAGAATGTATTACGGTTAACAGTATAACTGTCCCGCCTCGAAGCCAAAACATGTACTGTAAAGTCAAGGTTGGATTACTGGGCTTTTACAGACATTATAAGGGCGATGCTTGCTCTAGTTTATGAGTGTTTTTATTTTTAGTACTGCGATTTTATTTCTTTTGTCACATTTTTCTATAGTACATTGTCATATCGGTCTTTATCTCTCTCTCTCTCTCTTTCTGTCTGTGTGTCTGTCTATCTATCAATCTATTTCTCCTCCAAAATACATACGCATATGTTTTTGTCTCTAGCATCTATGCAGTGTAGCTTATTTGAGCCTGGTTTAACTTGTTGGATTCTATGGCACCACCTGGAGCAAATATTTGGAGTAGCATGAGGTGGCAATACAGAGTACCCCGGTGTACCTACCTCACAATGACGACAAAGCAAACTGAGTTTTAAAAAAAGAACTAATAAACAGAAGTAATGCAAGAAGCAATGCCCGGTTTAGGTGCGCAGAGCAAAATGTCCAGAGGGAACTAGCACTGGAGGAGGGGCTCCCGGCCCCGGTTGTGGAGGGGCGGAGCCAAGCACATTGTACTCACCTCGCCGCTTTAACACCTGATTAAACTCTAACACATGATTAAACTCATCGAAGACATATTATGATGTAGCGGGATTTCTAAATATGGATGTTTTGCTGCATTACAGTACTTCCCAATCGGCTCCAGTAGCAATATGTTCAACACTGGTGTTGCAGTGAGCTCTGCTGCTGCCTACGAAATTTCAGTAAAAAAAAAAAACAAGACTAACTGTGGCAGAAGTGGCACAGTCCCTGCGAATACCACCAGAAATACGTGCCGTGAACATAATGTGAAGATATTAAATTAGACTCCCCTTCCCTGCATTTAAACCTGGTGGTCCTGCAACCCAAGCTGAGTTTTTTTTCTGTCCAGCAGGTGGAGCAAGTGAGTTTACTAACCTACAAATACAGAGCATTAAAAAAAACTAATCTGAAAGTAGGACAATGAATATACAGGTTTTTGCTGATGGTGATGTTTTCTAGACTACATAAGTATACTTTTTTTGCTAAGTAGTATATTTTTGCCATGATGCACAAAAACCCAGTTGGGCAGCTTAAACTGTGATTTTATAGGAGGAGAATATTTTAAATTCACATTTAAATCAGTGCACATTTTCCAGTGACAGCTGCTAGGAGGCGGATCTGCAGCGCAAGCCCTACCCCCATGACTGATGTTGACCAAAGCGAAATGAAAGCCAAAAACAACATAGCAAAGAAACAAATAAATACGTGCATAGGCCTACATCAAATAAAAATCAAACTTGGTTAAACATATTTATAATAATAATGGAAATCAGGATGTGTACCTAAATCCTGTCTTTGTTTTTTATTCACTGATTTATTTTCAATAATTTTACTTTTGTGTACAATTACCTATGTGAATATTTTGTTTATATGTAAATAATGTTGTGCATTTTCCTTATTCATAAAACTATAGTTAATCATAATTATTTTAGCATTTGCCTAATGTTTAATATGCCATACTGATATAAATGCTATATATATAATCATACATTAGTCTGAAATAAACTTTGTTTTATTGTAGTATTTTAAAAATAATGTTTACATATGTAACATATGTAGCCTACACAAAACGTGAAACATCTTTATGAACATTACTGATGTAAGATTCAGAAATTAAAATAGACTCCTCTAAAGATAATGTTCTAATGTACATTACAACTCAATGGTAGAGTAAAAGTTTGTGCATAATTTATGGATTTATAGAATTTATGGATTTCTCTTACATGTTACTTATCCTGGTTTAACGGTCATCGTCAACAGCACGCGCCTGTACCAACTGTATACACTCGCGTTGGAGGCCTTTATACTGTTAAATGTCAACTGACAGTCCAGATTTGCTGCTTTGGGGTCACTGAAGTATTAACTCTGCTGCTCCTGCTTAGCTACCTGGTCATTAGAACACTTGGCCATTAGAAGACTTCCCCGCGCTCCGCCCTTGTCCATGCGCACTGGTTCCGGTGCGATGCACGGGACAGGAGTTTGGCAAGAAAACAGACGGAGCGAGCTAGTGGCTGTAGATTAGCTACAATCATATACCTAGCTAAACAAATAGCCAGTTTATTGTCTTGGGATGGTTGAAATTCTATTGCCATGTCGGAAATGTTGTTGAAAGAGATGGAAGAAGTGTCTCTTTGTCAGTCAACAAAGGGAGAAGAGAAAGCAAGCGGACGGAGTTTTCTCTTGGTTGATGAAAATGAAACTCTACAGGTAACGTTAGCTTACATAACATTACGTCATGTAAAATGCAATTAAACTTGCTAGCGAATTTGAGTAAAATCAATCTAAGCGAAATGTGCGCTAAATAACTTGAAATTGTCTAGATATGTTTAATAGCCTAATGGTACCAGTGAACCAGACTCCAAGTCCTGTCACGTTAAAGCACTTGCAAGCTTTAGCTAGCTTGTTAGCTAGCTAGCATTTATGCATGTCACCTTTCTTGTTGCTAACAACAAGGCTAATCGAAACCAAGTTAATATATAGTTTGCTGTGAAAACCTATTTTGCTACATAGATAGCTAGATTACCCAACAGCCAAAAATTGTTTAGTGTATTGACTCATCAAACAGTGGGTGATATTATTAAGATTTCATTAGCCGGATGACTAGTTAGCTAGCCACATAGCTTGTCTGTTGACAGGCAGTTAGCTAGGAAGCTACAAAAACTAACAGGGCTAAATAGATAACTGGTAGCTCAACTGATAGTGGTAGCGTAACTGTTAAACGCAAAGTAAGCTTTCTTTCTTTACTTTATGTTTTAGTTTTCTTCATTCTTTACTGATTTCTGCATTCATTTCTTACGTTATTAACTTATTTTGTTAACTTGTACAAATGTGCACGTAAAGCTGTTGAGCGTTTGTCCAATGTTTGGTCAGTCAAGTTGTTTATTTCCTCTGCTTCCTCTAGCGGATTGTCAGTGTAAAATCTCAGAGGTAACATGATAACACATGTTCCGTATTGATCTATAGGTTTGTTAGCTGCCTCGGTTTTAATTTGAGAAAGGCTTTTACATGACTGTTATCTCGATGCAGTAGCCACATGTAATTGTATTAAAACCCATTAAATAGAAGATAGCATAACGTACTGTACCGTTCCCTCTGGCTCTCTCTTCCAGGTGAAGGATGAAACCCACTTTCTGCAGATGCTGGGCTGTAGTGCTGGGCAAGGGGTCAAAGTCCTCTCGATCTTCGGCAACACTGGAGATGGCAAATCGCACACACTCAATCACGTGCTTTTTGACGGTGAAGAGGTATTTGTCACGTCTCCTTCCCCCACCTCCTGCACGATTGGGGTGTGGGCCGCTTATGACCCCCACCTGGGTCTGGTGGTGCTGGACACGGAGGGCTTGCTCGGTGCCTCCACCCAGCAGAACCAGCGCATGCGCCTGCTCCTGAAGGTTCTGGCCGTCTCGGATGTAGCCGTGTACCGCACTCGCGCTGAGCGGCTACACAACGACCTGTTCCAGTTCCTGGGAAGCGCTTCGGCCGCCTACCTGAAGCACTTCACCCCACAGCTGCGGGCCCTCTCCACCCGCTGCGGGCTGGATGTGCCTCTCTCCAACTTGGGGCCGGCAGTCGTGGTGTTCCAGGAGACCTCCCGCACCCAGCTGCTGGGCCATGGTGAGCAGTTAGGAGGGGTTATCAGGATTTAAATCTGTTCTAAACCAGCATCTAAGAGCAATGACGCATAACACATGATGTTACTTTAATCACAGAAAATGATAAACTGAGACTATACTCTCAATACTAGAGAGTATAGTCTCAGTTTTAAAAATAGTCGTTATTTTTCTTACATATGTGACATGCATACAATCGTTATCAAGTTAAAGGAGAACGCACTGTGGGAAATGATTTGCCATCGAGCTTTCAAAAAAAGTATCTAATCCGTATAGCTTTGACTTTATTTTAGAATCTTTTTGTAATATTTCTCTACACAGGACCCTCTAAATTTGCTTAAATTAGTTTGACCTTTTTGAGAAAAAGAAAAAAAAAATCATCCAGTCATGTTTTTGGCCCAGTTAAGTTCATGTTTGCAGCAGTGAGATAAAACTGAGTGGAGGCGCTTTGTTCTGGCCTGTAGAGGGCGCCGTGCCGGCGGATATCCTGCTGCAGAAGCGCTTCCACGACTTGGGCCAGAGCACAGAGGCCTTCAGCTCTGTGCAGTACGTGGGAACCCAGACTATCACTCCACCCACTGACTACACCAAGCTGCGGGCTCTTCTCAGGCAGCAGGTGCAGAGCACCGCCTCCCGCGTCCCCCGCCAGCCCGCGATCGTCTTCAGCGCCTTGCAGGTAGCATTTTATGGATTCCTGTGTGCGCGTCTGTGCACGTGTGTGTGCGTGTCTGTGCGTGTGTATGTGTGCGTGTCTTTAACGTGCGCGTGTTCACACGAACCTCTCAGCCATTCTAATGTCCTGAAGTGCCGAAAGAAGCAGGTACATAAAGTCCTGCCTCACAGCAATGCACATGTCGTTCTGTACGTCTCTGTAAGGCATTGAGTGACAGGTTCTGTGGGGAGATCTCTGATGACAAAATCAACCTGTACTCCTTCTTTCCTGATGAATATTTCACCTGCCCCTCTGTCTGTCTCAGCTGCAAGTAAGTAAGTGCACCCTGTGTACGTGCTGCATCGGTAGGGCTTATGAGTAAATGTGCCGTGTACCGTAGCTCAGCTTCATGGTTGTGATTTCACAAGCTTACATCATGCACTAATTTTATCAGCAATCAGACCTTTTTTAAACAAGATGACTCACAGTATTTTTAGAGGTCTGTAGCAGGGATTACAAAAACTCAGCACTTGAGCGAGTCCAAAAAAAAAATGGTGATGAATCCTCAACTCGATGCTGCCACCCTCTGTTATTTGATGTTCGGATATCCTTTATCAAAGAGAGCGAAAAAAAAATACGATTATTTTCGATTGTTGTGCTGTGCCAGCTTCAGCATATTGAGATCTGTTGTCTTTACCGGTCATGATGGAAAGGTTTATTTGCACCTCTTGTGGATTTAGCGTTCGATGTAAGAATGGAATGAACCACCAAAAGGACAGAGTGCCACACAGTGCGGATGGCCTTTGCCAGTATGCCCATCAGTACAACAACAAGGTCCTCATCTGTAAGGTAATTTATCCTTGCATTCACTGCTCAGTCTGTTTTGTCAAAACGGCTCCTAAGGTTACTGTGCTCTCTATCTTCCAGAGGTGTTATGAGGGTGGAAGAGAGGTCTTAGTGGTGCCCAAAACCAGCGCCTCCACAGACAACCCATGGTTTGGCCTGGCCAAGTACGCCTGGTCAGGGTAAGCCAGTCGTTTATACCCACCTGAACTGTAAACTACCGTTTTCTCGCCGCGTTGCCTCAAGCTCTCGTCCTGTGCAGCTACGTCCTGGAGTGTCCACACTGTGGCATCATTTACCGGAGCAGACAGTACTGGCTGGGGAACCAGGACCCTGAGAGCAGCGTGGTGCGGCCAGAGGTTAAACACGTCTGGCAGGGGGTGAGTGGGTCCTCTTCTCCTCTCCTCTCCTCTCCATAATCTTGATTGTAGTTGGACCCTCTGCTCACGTCCCCCTCAAACTCTGTCTAGTCTGAGGTTTTCCAGACTGACCACCAGAACGCCGCCCAGCGGGTGCTGGATGGGATGAACTACATCATCCAGTCCGTGTCGGAGTACAGCTCCGGCCCCACGAAAGCCGTCACCACCTGGCTCACGGACCAAGTGGCTCCCCCGTACTGGAGACCTAACTCTGAGATCTCGGTGAGCTACCGTAGCGCAGAGAGAGAGAGAGCGTAGAGTCCTGAACAGGCTGGTCAGCTGTGTACTTGTGATGTTATGTGAGGGTGGTCTGACCCAGGGTGCTCCGCCCCTCGGTGGTTTATGTAGGAGTGCCACGGCTGCAGGCGTGCGTTTGAGGAGGTGGAGAGGAAGCACCACTGCCGGGCGTGCGGGGAGGGCTTCTGCCAGGCCTGCTCCACGCGCAGCATGCCCGTTCCCGAGCGCGGCTGGGGCACGAGTCCCGTGCGCGTCTGCGACGCCTGCCACAGGGGAGGAGGAGGAGAAGCAGGGCACGCCACTCGCGCAGACCCCGGTGAGAGCATGCAGCACACCGCCGCTACGCCCTCACGCACCACCTACACCCCACGCGCATCCGCTACACCTTTCGCACCGCCGCACCAACCCACACGCATCAGATAAAATGCTGTCCATCCAACCGCAGAGCAAACAGAGCCACGGACGCTGGTGGCCCGCAGGGTGACTGAAGCGGCCCAGACCACACTGGACATGGTCTCTACTGCGGTGGACTACCCTCTCTGTGAGCATACCCAACTTCACTAATCTTGTATGTGACGGTCATCTGTATGCCAGGTTTTTTTGTGATTAAACTTTATTGCTCGATTAAGTACAATAAAAGTAAAATAAAAATTGTAATTTAGATGGGGAAACAAGAATGATTAACCCTTCAAAAGCAACCAATGTGAAATGCTGTAAAATATTCTTTATACTGTATTGTCTCTGTAGTGTCAGACTAGCGGTTGTGCTGGTTAGGCGGCACACAGACATCAGAGCAGGTTTGCGTGACCCAGTCTGATGCTTGTGCAGTGGGTTTTGTTGGGTTGCTATTGATCTGACACCTTAGCCCACCTGTTTTCCATTTGTAAAAGTTTGCTGCAGTCAGCCTGCAATGTCATTTTTATCTTCGGCCATTTTAAATATATTTATTTGCGTAATAATTATAGACTTTATATAGATAGAATTATAAAATATATCAAATAAAATTTGAGTGACCATACATGTAAACCCCCATTGATGAACTGCTTAAAAATGTCATTTAGAAAATCAAAAGTATTTACTGTATTTTGTACAGTGTATGTGGAAGAGAATTAGAGATGGTGCTGAGTACAAAGACTTTAACACCTAAAGCTTTCATTGAGTTTAAAGCACAGCACAGCGTAACGCACACAGGCTTCACCCGCTGCCCTCCTGGTGCCCTCTGCAGGTTTCGTGAAGGGCGTGGCGCGGCCGGACTACTGGGTCCCGGACCACAAGCTCGTCGAGTGCCACCAGTGCGCCAAGGCCTTCGGCGCCAGCGTGCCCAAGCACCACTGCCGCGCCTGCGGGCAGGGAGTGTGCGGCAACTGCTCGGCGCAGAGCCGGCCCGTGCCCTCCCGAGGGTGGGACCACGCCGTCCGCGTCTGCGACGCCTGCGTCTGCCGCCTGGACGCCCAGTGACCCGCCGTCCGGGTCCTCCTCCACCCGCGGCGTGGGGTTCGGGTGACGAGCATTCAGCCTCCGTCGGCAAAGATCCAGAACAGCGAAGCAGGTGTAAAAGCTGCCTTATATCACGTAGAGGCGATGAGCCAAATAGGGGAATAGTTGGCTTCTGTAAAAATGTCCTCTTCTCTTGATGCTTTTTCACACGTGCTACGCAGTGCTGGCACTGGTTGAAGCTCCTTCGTTTCCAGTTTGACACCCTCTGATTGGTCATGGACGCTGCGTTCCCAGAGTGACACGGGTATCGCACCAGTGAGAGCGACATGGTTGATCTGATATTGGTTGGGCTTTCCTGGCAGACAGCCAGCTAGTTTTTGCAAAACTTTGGAAGTCCACCAGTCATGTATATGCAACAGAAAGTGCCCTGTATCCCCACAGTCCACAGTATCGACTGGTTTAAAAAGTTTGATCGACCGTAGCCTATACTGATACTCAGAAATGAATAAAAAATTGCTTTAAAAAAAAAGGCACATTTATTACAACTAAATATTATTCAATGCATTTGTGTCTGTTTTGCAGTGATTTACATTAGGACATGTGCTACACAAGGGCCAACACAGCAGTGAATTATGCAATGATCAAGTCCATCTGCCTCAATGATCAGACATACCTGCAACACACCCATCTGGCTCTTGTAATACAGGGTCCATGACATCATTTGATGCCATTTTTTTCTGCTGAACACGGAATTCATATTTCTGTCTTGGCCAAAGGTTTGCAGGTTTGTTGGTTTCTCTTAACAGGGCCCTCACGCTTTGGCCTTCTCTCAGCAGCCATTTTTTTCTTTCTTTCCTTCTTTCTTGAAATGTAGCATTTTTGAAGAAATGCCATTTAAGGGATATTGGTTATTTTACGCGAATAAGATCAGGCATGAGTGATGTCCGTGGTTTGTAACAGTGATGCGTCTCTATCAAACGCAACAGTCGCGTCTCTCGTAAATCACGGAAATGCGCTTGGCAGGCGCCTTATTTGGCCGGCATCACTGAAACTGGAAAAGAAGCCACACACGTGCTTAGGAACATGCACGTCGTTGATGTGGGCACAAGGGCGCAGAGAACACATTTAGTTCAGATGTTTACTGGAGTTCATAATCGTCATGATAACACACGGATGCCTTCCAAACGCCAGGTCATACAGAGTTTATTCAGATCGTTATAATCAGTGTCTCCTGGAAATGCTTTACCTGTGCAATGTACAGATTACTGGATCTGTAGCGTGAATGCAAAAAGTGTAATTTTGTAAGCCGTTATCTGTTTTTACATATTATTCTGCACTTTAATTATTGTTTATCTTTGCTATTATTGTTGATAGCCTTGCAATGTAATGAGAATGTGTTGTGTAGGATCACTTTGTAAGCAAACACTTCATGGGTGATTCATTCATGAGCCCAGTGGGCACTTTCCTTAAGGTCTCATTAAAGCCTAGAAAAAGTAGAACCTCATACTCAGCCTATTAGATGATCAGTCTTGTGGTACCCTAAATGGAGAACAGTGGTGCAGCAGAGTTACAGAGGCATTTTCTGTATCCTGGAGATGTAGGAGATGGTGTACCCTGCCCCTGTGTTGAGCACGGATTGGACATCTACAGCATGTGATATTCGCCTGTATACCACTCTAATGTAGACCAATTCTATTTATACTGGGGACTATTACATGGTTTAGGCCTGTGGACTGTTAGATCACTCTTGCCTTGTGTGAGGTGGTTTAACCAAAGCAACAATTTTAACTGCACAACCCAGTGATTTTCATTGTTCTGAATACTAAAATGATTTTGTAAACATGTTATTGTCTCTTGGTTCTTTCTGATCATTCACTGAAAATAGAGCTGTTTATTCTCAGGTGTTAATTATTTTTAAAACGAGTGAGTGTGGAACAGTCACATCTAGTTTTCCAGTAAATATTAAAGTGTTCAGGACCCCTGGGGTGTGTGGGGTCATGTCTGGGAGACCACGCCCACCTCAGCCATTTCATTACTGCACTGTTATTTCATTCAGTTTATCCTGATGCCAAATTTATTTTTGTGGTGTTGTCTGTTAGCATGTAATACTAATTCATAAAGCATTCATTTGACATTTATTTTATAGTCTGTACATACCTAAAGTGGCACTGGTGTACTCTCCATTTATTAATTGTGTATACTATCAAATGGGACAGTCTTTCTAAGTGCCTGCAAAATAGATAGACAATACAGCTGAGAAGGAAAACAAGTAAACAAAAGATAATTCATCTTTTGTTTATTGTAGCCCTGTGGCATTATCCTGAGATGAAATTTGACTTGTTCTGTGACAGTTTAATTATAGCTGTTGCTGTGATGGAATTATGATTAATAAATCTATTGCAGATAAAGACATAAGGAATGTTGATGTGGGTACAGATGTCCTATTAATAATCCATAATGTGATTAGTCATGGGTGACAGATGCATTTTCTCCACTCAAGTTTGTCTGGTTTCCCTCTGCCTTCTCCCAGTTAGACTTGCAAAAGCTTGACCCTGGTGTACAGTGCCCATACACGCACATTAGGGAACCTGGTGTTCAGTGCCCACACACACACATTAGGGAACCAGGTGTACAGTGCCCACACCTATGCGTTTGGGAACTAGATGTACAGTGCCCACACATGGGTGTCGTACTATAGAAGTGCCTTTTTTATTTTGCAGTCACCATTTTAAAGCTCATTCAAGCAAAAATATTTATATTGAATAGATCTTTGGGGAAAATATTCTCTTCTGACGTGATTATTTTATGTTTCCCAAGTTACCACCAGAGGGCACCAGCACCGTACCAGGCATAACGGCGTTTTTAAACAATAGACGATTTGAGCTATTGTTATTATGCCCACTGAGGGTCCATGTGTAGATTTTAAAAGTTAATTCTTGTTCATAAAACATGATTTTCTTCAATGTACTGCTGACTCCTACTGTGTCAGATGAAGGCGTGCCTTTGTCGGCCTGGCACATTTCAGTGGAAAGGCATCCAAGATGCTTCACAAACAGAAAAGACATTTGATTTAAATTGAGAAACTAAAGAGAAATTAAATTGTAGATGTTAAAGTAAAATGCATTTAAAGGAACCAAGTGTACAAAACAGATAAGATATAAATATAGCTGCTCTCTTGGACATGTTGCATAAATTGGACAAATGCATTAAGGCCTAAACCATTTAGTGATTTACCGATGAATAACAGTATCTTGAAGACAGATCTGCTGCATACCAGGAGCCAGTGTGAGGACATATGGATTGGAGTGGTCCATTGGTTCTGGTCCAGCAAGGATGTAAGGATTGGAGTAGTCTGTTGGTTCTGGTCCAGAGATGATGCTGACAGCTGCATTTTGGATCAGTTGAACATGTTTGTTTGTCTTTTCTGGAAATACAGGAAGGAGAACACTTCATTAAACAGGCTAGAAATAAATGCATTGATGAGTTATTTAAAATGAAATCTTATCATGAAATTTTGCTTATACTTTTTAAATGATGCAATAATTATTATCTGCAGTCACTGCTAAAATTGACATCAGTCATATTGCTTTGTATATTAAACTCTTTTTAATTGTGAAACACCTGAAGGAAGTTTAGCTTCCTCCAGCCTGTAGTATGTTTAAGACTTTGGTGACGGGACCCAATAGTCCAATAAATGACCATCATCGACGTAGCCGTGGTAAAATACGCATTAGTCTGAGGATTTATCGACAAGGAATCCCATATAAACTGAGCAAAAGCTGCTTGAGAAGCCGAACCTGGAGGACCGTAAATGTTAAAGACAAGGCCAACATACATGTATGTCCATGTCAGCAAAGTAGTTTCTGCTTGAGATCATACAGCCACTAATAACGTGCAGGTATTTCACAGGGTAGACACTGATCTGGACAGGATAATCCACTTCCAGCCAACATCAAAAAGAAAATTCACAAGATGTTTGGTGGACTAGGAAAAATGTCCTCTACATCCTTTTCATTTTTTTTTTTAAATATTATTGAGATTAGCTGTCCCAAAACCTTTTCTCTGTATTGTTGGAGCTGTAATGACTCAAAGCAACCACTAGATGTCACTCTACAATTACAACCGTCATTACCTGAGGTTAGTGGGGGAGGCAGCCCACACTGACCCAACATGACCAGTCAAGAGAACTAGCACATATGCTTTTAGTATGGATGCAGCTGTATTTGTGTTCCACTGTGGGGCTGTATTTATGTGATGAGATCAGTGAGCCAACTCCATCTGTGCAAACACATTTTCCATTACTGACAGCAGTGCAGTGCACATAAATGCACCACTTGGCAAATTTGAATACCTGTTTATTTGTTTTGTTTATTTTTGAATGGAAGGTGACAAATTATTTTCAGGATGGCTTAAATGCAAATAAAAATAAATGCAGATGGGATGGGATTGGTCTTCGTAACTTATGTTTTAGAGTGAGATTGAGATTATAATTCGGTTAGTTATATTTATTTTATAACTGGGTTAGGGTTATATTAATTTATAACTGGATTAGAGTTATATTAGTTTAGAACTAGGTTAGGGTTATTTTAGTTTATATCTGGGTTAGGGTTATTTTAGTTTATATCTGGGTTAGGGTTATTTTAGTTTATAACTGGGTTATGGTTGTTTCAGTTTACAACTGGGTTAGGGTTATACAAAAAATACAGGATTATATCAGATTATGTAATCTTATATAATCAGTGTCAATTCAGTATCCTTTACGACATCAATGTATATAGAAATCAACACCAATTAAAATGACTTTTAATATTATATTATTTATTTGTCTTTTTACAGTGTAATTACAGTACAAATATGCAGGTTTAAATACAAATTCTGTAAATAAAGATTAAAAATAAACTCCACTGGTTTGTTATCACTAGACTACAGTTTACAATCAAGTTTGAGGTAATTTAGTTCCCTTGTTTTGAACGAAGAAAAAAAAAGAACTACATTTATTAATTCATTTCTCTTTGTGGGGAAAGTGTGGCGGGACTCCAGGGCAGTCGGCTGGAGCACTTCACCCCAGGGGATGTTGAGGCCACGTCATAAATAAACTCATTTGGAAGAAACCAGGAATTGTTGGCAAGGCCGGATTACAGAGGCGCTTTCCTTGGGGAGGGGAGACCGCCGCGCTGCCGGGATCGGCTTTGCTGGACCCTGTATGTGCAGGTGGTGATCCACAACCTGGACGGCACCATAATGAACCTGGGAAACGGCAGCTTTGTTGTCATAGTGAATCAGGTAGTAAATATGCTGTACCCGTCCTCTAACTCTATACACACGTGTGTGTGTGTGTGTGTCTATATATATATAAGTGCCCCTGTAATGCACAGTGTGCAGTCTGCCTTTGAAGATCTAGCTGTTAGCCTTTTGTGTCTGAGCAGCTCCAGACCCTGGAGCTTCACCTTCTCAAACACTTCCTGGTCCTCCACTAAGAACTGAACCAGCAGAGCAGTCGAAACGAGCAGGACATGCAGCATTATTGCAAGGTGAGAACTCTGCTGGTGTAAAAATGAACTGTGCTGCAAAAGGTGCGATGCCGTGTGAAGGTTCGCTGAGGACCCGTTCAGCAGGACACGGGACGCAGATTCATGGCTAAAGCTGGTGTCACTGCTCAGCGGTGAAATCACAAAAAACTCCAACTATGCGCATGATTTTGATTCTGATATATGACAAATATTTGTTTTATTTTACAGATCGAGTAAGGAGTGCAAAAATGTTCTTATTAACACACTGTAATTAAGAGATTTTTAGCATGCGTGTGTTGTATTGTATGAACTGATGTTCTCACTCCTTTAATGACATGCAAGTCCAGTGCCTTCACGTGGCTCTCCCAGGCCATTCTCCAAACCCCTCCCACCAGCTTTCTCAGGGGTTGCCAACACAGCCCACTCTCTGTCTGCCGCAATCACAAGGACAGCTCTGAATCCCTAACCGAAATGAAATTCTGCTTCAGTGAAAGTATTACAGTTAAGCTTGTAAGCCTTTCTGAATATTTCTTTTTCTTGTCTTTGTTCTTTTATTTTATTCTCTTTTTTTTTGCGCAGATCCCGTCATGTGAGTGTGTGGCATGGGACCGTCCTCAGAGGCCCTCTTAAAACACTTGCGTGTGAAACATACAGTACCAAACGCTCCAACAAAAGAAATCTGACATTCAGAAATTTGAATTTCCATACCGTTTGATAATGTTGTCAGACTCTGATGACAACGGTCGATGACATTTGATAATGTTGTCAGACTCTGAAAAAAGAGCTGCTTTTTTTTGTAGCTGCTTCAAAAACTGCTACGGCATCAAACTTTCAGAGACGGCGTGAACAGATAAGGCCCAAGCAGACAACGCCTCTGTGGCATCTGCTGATATTGTTCATCACTCTGCCACAATAAGCTTTTCAGTGCTTAGCTTGCAACATGGCTTGGGTTGTGCTGTCATAGTGACCTCAGCTGTGGAGCAAACTGTGTGAGAGAGTGTGTGTATATGTGTGTGAGAGAGAAAGAGAGAATATGTGTGTGTGTGAGAGAGAGAAAGAATGTGTGTGTGTGTGTGTGTGAGAGAGAGAGAAAGAATATGTGTGAGTTTGTGTGTGTGTGTGTGTGAGAGAGAGAGAGAGAATATGTATGAGTGTGTGTGTGTGTGTGTGTGTGTGTGTGTGTGTGTTTCGATGTCTTTGCAAGTGTTCTGGGGTCCACCTTGCACACCTGCCTCTCAGCCAGACACACAGGGACTGACCCACCTTTATTAGTCACAGCGACTGGTGCCAATGTGCTGCTTCAGTAACGTGGTGATAAATAACAGAATTAACTTTGCTATTTACAGTCTCTCACACAGCAGTTCTTCACCCGTCCATCATTACTGCTCTGATCTCTTATCTGAACTGTATCGTCTCCCTGCTGCCAAAGTACATAAAAAATAAATACAGGGAAACCAAGAGTTATTTCACCAAATACAAGTCAGTTTTAAAATAACTCTTACATAATAAAA
This sequence comes from Tenebrosternarchus preto, assembly GCA_025802075.1. Classification (NCBI taxonomy): domain Eukaryota; kingdom Metazoa; phylum Chordata; class Actinopteri; order Gymnotiformes; family Apteronotidae; genus Tenebrosternarchus; species Tenebrosternarchus preto. The sequence goes on along the minus strand of JAOYMR010000012.1, from coordinate 16,233,628 downwards.
CTGTTACATAATAAAACAATAAATATGTATTTTGGCCATTCATTAATTAGTCATTTGCTTCTTTTTGCAGGTTTGGACTGAAGGTTGTTTTGAGTGGCTTTACTGAACTCTGAGTGAGAGGATAACGACGTGGTGGTATCTTGGGTTCAGAGCTATTTCTTTGTGCCTGGATCTAGAGTGGGAAAACTTCAGAAGTCTGAATGACAGGAAACGAAAAGAGGGCAATGCCCTACATCAAAGTACTGAAGAGCAAGTGTGTTCAGCCACTGTAAGAAATAAAAGAGAGGAAGCAAAAGCTCAGGTTCTGCGGAGCCCAAACTGAAGTGACTACAGTTCGATCTCAAAGGTCTTCTGTAAGTCACTGGTGAAAGGGTTGGCTGCCTTGGGCTGTGGTTTGGACTCCAGAGCCACCCACTGAGCTTCGAAGCGTTCTGCTTCCTGGGCGTCGGCTTGGGCCTGCTGAAGGCTCTCCATTGGCCAGCTGCTAGCGCTGCCACTCCCACCAGGAGCGGAGCCGTTGTGCGAAAGGTTGCCGGGGCCCGCTTTGCTGGCTGAGGCATGCGTGACGTGAGGCAGTCCGTTGGCGAAGGTCGCGGGCACCGGCAGGCTGGGGGCGGGCGAGGACCCCCCGGCGAGCGTGCCCGTCCTGGGCCCCAGACCGAGCCCGGCGGCCCCGGCGCTACCGCTCCCGGCCGCGCTGCAGAAGACGTTAGCCACCATCTGCGACGGCGTGATGCCCACCACGGGCACGCTGGCATTGGGGTACGTCATGCTGTTGGCCACGGCGGGCATGTAAGCCTGCATGGGCACATATGCCGACTGGAGCAGAGGCTGGGCGTACGTTCCCCCCTGGTGTTGGGGGGTGTCGAAGGCCAGAGGGAAGGGCTGCATGGTGGGGGGGAGAGACCCCGGGGCTGCGGGCATGGCGGGTACTGCAGGCAAGGGGGGTACAGAGGGCAGTGGCTGGGCCTTCACAGCCTTGGCCACCTCCTCCAGCCAGCGCTCAGCCTCGGACGGCGTGCGCTTGTGGCCACTTGGCACAACTGGGGGCGGAGACGACACGGCAGGGGGCGGGGACTGCAAGGTCGGCTCCACCCGCAGCCACGAGGGGGCAGCTGTGATGGACGGAGGAGAAGGGACATGTCACTACTACGTCACAATAATAAATCTTAAGATTCAAGACTGTAAGACTAGCTCCATTATTTCCTGAAAAAAATTAAGAAGCATTGTAACAGTATTAATAATAATCATTAAATTATACTAGTTACATAACTAGTGTGTGTGCATGTGTGTGTTACCTTGTGGAGAAGTGCAGGGTGGGGGACTAGAGGGTGTGTGTGTGCGTCTGTGTTACCTTGTGGAGGAGCGGAGGGTGGGGGTGCGGAGGGTGGTCCTGTGCCGTTGCTGGTGGTGTTGGCGCTGGGTTCCTCTGTGGCTCTGCTGAAGGAGCTGTCGATCTGACTGCACAGCGCGTTGATGCTGTCTGCCTCGCCAGCATCTCCCGCCACCGCCAGGCCCGTCTCAGGAACTGGAGAAACAGCCTGCAGTCAGCCACACAGCCCAGAGCAGCCGCATCTCCGGACACGTTACGCACTGACACGTTACGCACTGACACGTTACGCATTGACACGTTACGCACAGACATGTTACGCACTGACACGTTATAAAGAATTACAAACCGGCATAAAGCGTTATAAAAGAAATCTGTGTCCACCACCTGATAGATGAGCTATTAAACACATTAAGCATGCATTTGCATGGTTATATTTCAACATCTAAGTCACCAAAAAAACTCTAAAATGAATACTGAATACTAAACCAATAAAAAACACCTTTTCCTGTATTAATTAGAGATTCTAACGTGAAAGTTACTCATCTTTTTAACTCATTAATTCATGATGATCATTACTTTCATATTGACCCTGATTATTTCATATTGGCCCATTTGTCAGCAGGGACATGACCAGTGGTTTCGAGCAGCAGATGTAAGCAAATCCCCAACCAGCGCCCGCACTAACAACACTAACTCTCATATCAGTGCTGAAGGGCCTGAACAGAGAGAGGCTGCGCACCGTTGCTGTGGAGCGTTCCCGTGGAGACAGCTGGGCGGGGCTTGCACTGAGTCATGGCTCAGTAAGCACAGAAGCTGAGGGGCCTGGTGTTTTGTGGTGGTGGTGGTGGTGGTGGTGGTGGTGGTGGTGTGGAGGGGGTTTGAGATGCAGCACTGAGCTGCTGTGTGCACACTGGAGAATGGGCTTCATCCAGCCAGACATTTGCATTTATATGACTGTGGTTAAATAGCTTTTCTACACCATGAATGAGTTTTTTGCATAAAATAACTGTAGGCACTTTTTCCCATTAAAACTTGATCCCGTAAATGTGCTGACAGTTTGATACTAGCCCACGACTGTGACTGTCAGTCTGATTTTCAAACCAAGTGGCAAAGGTGGACAGCTCTGCTGTGGCGCTTCAAGCTATATATATATATGTGTGTACATATACATGTGTACATGGACTATATACACTGACCATATAAATGTATACGCGGACTAAGATGGAGTGGACACAACAGCATATGCATGGCTGTTGGAGGCGGATCTATAGGAGGCGGAGCTGTAGGAGGCGGGGCCACAGACCTGGATTCTTGGCCTGGAAGTCGGTCTTGCGCTGCAGTGTGGAAGGCAGGTCGTTGAGGCGTAGTGACAGCTGTCGTTTGAACGGCGAGTTCTTCTGACTCAGTGCAGGAAAGCCACGGAAAGAGCCCTGTCGCACCAGCTGCTCCAGGGGGGCGTGGCGACGTGGGATTGCATGAGCATGGGGCCCGCTAGGCTCCGCCCTGTCCGCCTGCATGGCCACGCCCTCCGGTGGCGAGCCATTCCCTGGCGGCAGGACAGGGACAGTACATGGTTCTGCAGGGAGGAAATGACATCAGATTATCTGGAGCCAAAAGAAATAGCAGCTATTTTATCAAGTGGAAACTTTCACCTTGTTCACAGATATTTATTTAATTTAGACATTCAAATGATCAAATGAAGAATGTGTTTCTTCAATATAACATTTTATCTTTTTCTGGAGGCTTTTTTATTGTGTCGCGTGTGTGTGGTGTACTGTGTGATGTGTGCAGTGTGTGTGGTGTACTGTGTGATGTGTGCAGTGTGTGTGATGTGTGCAGTGTCGTGTTTGTGGTGTACCGTGTGATGTGTGCAGTGTGTGTGGTGTACCGTGTGATGTGTGCAGTGTGTGTGGTGTACCGTGTGATGTGTGCAGTGTGTGTGGTGTACCGTGTGA
>JAOYMR010000012.1:16205813-16220674 GCA_025802075.1 Tenebrosternarchus preto | reverse complement strand
CATCCCCCTCGCCCCGCTGTCCCACACCTCCTCCAGTTCGTCTCTCCTCTCCCGCCTCCTTTTCTTCTCTCCTCTCGTGCAGTACTCGGCCACAATCACAAACGCTCAGCGGTCCGTCACATCTTCCTACTGTAAGTCACGGCGTTCCCCGGAACGCCAGCAACCACCCCCGGGTTCGCACACATCCCACCCCCTGATGCTTCCCAACCGTCTCCTATAGCAACCGCAGAGAGCGGCGGGGGTTTCAAGGCTGATGAGCAGCATTACAGGAAGGAGACCAGAACAGTGCTGAACGTCCGGTCTAGCTCCTCCCCTTCTTCAGATTTGTTGTATATTTTGAGACCAGTCATGTGAAAGGAGTTTTTAGCTGTTATTGTTGTTTTTGTTGTAATGTCTAGGCCCAAGAGAGGTGTTACCGACATGACTGTTCATGCCCGTGGTGTTTATGTGAACAACACCCTGTGATGTCAGTTTGGAGAAGTTGGTATTTACCAGCGAACCTTTGACTCTGAATGTACTGTAACCTGGTTCTGCTTGTTTCTCTCTGCAGTTTATATTTCTTCCTTGTCATAACTGTACATTGAAAAGGATTCTTTTAGCCACTACTGGAAGACTCCACTGGTGTAAACAGCATGAATGTGTAAAACTGTATTGATGTTTAGCAAAATAGTTCAAAAATAGTTCAAAAATAAAAGTTAATAAAAAATAAAATATAAAAAAAATTAAAAATAAAACTAATCAGAGACTACAGACAGACAACCAGCTGCAGGTACTAGTCCCATGTGCAGAAGCATGCTGCTCTGATTGGTCAAACTTTTTAGAGACAGAAGGCACAGACAGAGGGGAGAGGGGAGACAGGAGACGGGGGGAGGAGGTGGAGAGGAGTGAGGGGAACAGGCCCCAGGTGGCCCCCGCGACACGACTGGCGAGTGCCACATGGCTCCTCGATGACTGTTCTGCGTGTCCGGCGCTGGACGAGCATCTTTGTCATGCTAATGGACTAGAACAGCTGCTCCGGTAAATGTGCTGAGACACACTCAGCGTCAGCACGTGAGAAAGATCCACGGATGCTGCTGTCCCAGTGATCGTGCTGCGGCCCTGCAACCTCCACCTGGTGCTTCTGTGTACCTGAGACTGGGAAAGGGAACGAGCTCCTAATGCCTGGCAATGGAAACCAGCTCCTAAGAACTGGGGACAGGAAATACCTCCTAAAGGCTTAAGGTTATGGGAACCGACTCCCCAAAGCAATTCAGAGACAAAGACTAGCTGCATCAGACTCATACAGACATCCTACTTAACCCTAACCCTAACCCTAACCCTACAGCTCTAGGGTTAACTTTAACCCTAACCCTACAACTCTAGGGTTAACTCTTACCCTAACCCTACAACACTAGGGTTAACTCTTACCCTAACCCTACAACACTAGGGTTAACCTGAACCCTAATCCTACAGCTCTAGGGTTACCTCTAATCCTACAGCTCTAGGGTTAACTCTAACCCTAACTCTACAACGCTAGGGTTAACTCCTAACACTACAGTTAACCCTAACACTACAGCTCTAGGGTTAACTCTAACCCTAATCCTACAGCTCTAGGGTTAACCCTAACCCTAATCCTACAGCTCTAGGGTTAACCCTAACCCTAATCCTACAGCTCTAGGGTTAACTCTAACCCTAATCCTACAGCTCTAGGGTTAACTCTAACCCTAACCCTACAACGCTAGGGTTAACTCTAACCCTAAAACTACAACTCTAGGGTTAACTCTAACCCTAATCCTACAGCTCTAGGGTTAACCATAACTCTACGGCTCTCCCAGTGCAGTTTGAGTGCATTCTATCACACCATCACTCAGCCTGGCTTTGTATTCACAACAACGACAACAATGCAATACATTTTAGGTTTGTAAATACAAAGTCCAAAGCAGGCCTTGGGGAAAACAAAAACAAAACAAAAAACATGGCTACGTCAGATGGCAAATATTCTCCTTCTAAGGGTGTGTAATTAAACAAAACTCTGGAAAAAAAAAAAAACTCTGGAAATCCTGGGAAGAGTCCGGGAGCCACAGGCCCTGTGTGGAAGATGGGCCCAAGTGTAACAATGGTCCCACTCCGTCTCACATACGAATGTGTGAGCACCTTCACCAATCAGTGCACCAGCCACATGGTAAAAGCTCCGAAATGTCTAGGGCTTTTAAGGTGCATCTGAAGTGAGGGTGAGTCAATACTTGGTTCTTACTGGAAGTGCCTGCTGTGGCCCATTAGCTGTTTGTATCACCCTGACAGGAACGAGTCCATAAATGTTGCCTCAGAATAAGCCGTTCGAATCAAACCTTGTCTCAGAAGTCCTGCAGAGGACGCTCGGCGTCCTTCAACAGCCCGGGGCCCGACCTCCGGATCGACTGCAAGCCCCTTCCTGGAGAGAGTATTGATTTGAATAAACGCAGAACATTCTGAAGGGCAGCTATGCGTAGACACAAGGACAGCTGCCTCCCTGCGCCTCAGCAAGCGAAGAACGAGCGAAGGTTTTTTTGTGAGAAGAACGAGCTCGTCCGCTGCGCGAAAAAACAAAAGACCAGTCATGCCTCGCTCAGACGGGTCTCGGTCCCGCTCAGTCAGGACGTCTGAGACGACGTCTAACTTCCACCGACCAAAGTGGAGAAATGGCACATGGCACTGTCAGGGGAACGGCGAGTAGCGAGCGTGGAGAACCCCCACCCTCCACCCTGCAGGAGATCTTTCACTATCTTCCACAGGACAGAAGAAGGACAATGGCGATGCTCCAGAACGTGTGGCCTGACAAAAGCTTCGGGGGTTGGGCAAGTGTGGAGGGATTAACGCATTAATCACAGATGGCCACTGCGTCTCATCTTTTCTCCAACAATCACAACCGCCTGCCCCCACCGCCCAACCCCTCCAACCCTCCACCCTCCTAACGCACCACCCCCCTGCCAATAATCACCAGAGGTGTGCTGTGCTCCCTTTAGTTACTCGCGCGTGTCTGTCAGGACTGGAGGGGGGGGGGCATGCTTTCAGCACAACAACAGGAGCACAAAAGGCCTGCCTGCCCTCCTCCACCACCTCAGCACACTCCACCCTGCAGCACTCCTCCCTCATCCCGGCCCTGTCACTCTGAATTGTAAGGCACGTGCTGGCCCCCCGACTGTAGGAACAATAAACAATACAGCAGGAGAAGAATCCGCCGCGCTCAGATCGTCAACAGAGCGCGCGGCACGATATATGATGGGTTAATCGCTATGGCAACTTTGGTCCCTTCATTGATGATTCTGCACAGGGCTGTGGTATGAACCTCAGCTCTCCGTTGGCTTGTCTCTGTTGGCTTTACGTGTTGGAGAAGTCTGGCAGGTTCAGATATTCGCGAGGAAGGGCTCTGTTTGAACGCATCAGTGGATTCACAAGGACCAACCATTAAGGGTCAACCTTCTCTCTCTGAGGACTTGACAACATGCTTTTAATATATCATAAAGCAAATCACTCACACACACACACACACAGCAATTTTCTCCATATCATACATCCCTCCACATCCACAGGCATGATGCTCCCGAGGACTCAGGACTTCACAGGCTGTGAACTCGCTGGGTAAGATCTTATGTTTAAGTGACTATGTGAGTCAAAGCATGCGTGTGTGTGTGTGTGTGTGTGTGTGTGTGTGTGTTAGTATACTGAGTGCATATGGAGAGAGGTTAATTCAGTGGAAGGGAGGTCACCACATAACAAAGGAAAACAAAACCGGCCCAAACAGCTGGGAGAGGATCTATAGCGCTACAATGGCGTCTGAGAGAGGAGGAGGGAGTGGTGGAGAATAGTGGGAGGAGGTGGATGCTCTGGTCAGCCACCTTTTTAGAACCCTCACAGGGGTCTTTTGTTATGGCAGTTGGTTCCAGGGAGGTTGAACCAGCTGTGCTTCCACTGAGCCACGCCCCCCTACTTTCCCCCACTAATGGGGCCAGCTGTAGCCGTGTGAGAGCTGCCATGTCAAGGAGCAAAGCCACTTTCCATGGGTACACTTCACCCCACGCCTGTGCCTTGGACCGCACAGCAGAGCGGTGCTACTCTCATAGCGCTGGGAATGAGCTGAACCTGCACTGGCACCAAGAGCAATAAATATGCAAGCTCCGCCTTCAGCTACAAATAACCAATCACAAGCTAGGTAAATCTTCTAAAATCTGGCAATCACAGTGTCACGTTCCAACAATGGTGATACCAAAGTTTCTGCCAATCCTTGGCAAATAAATGCCATATATGTACACAAGCGAAAAAACAATCATCTCAGCGTGTGTAGGACATCTGAGAAGAAAGCAGATATGAATAGTGCCTCCCTGGACGTCTTCTGATCCCAGTGTTAAGCTCCCATAGGTCCTCGACATGAGCAGAGCAGCAGCTGGAGTCGCTCAGGCAGACATCCAAAACCCTCCCTGAGCCTGCTCCACTACCCAACACAGCCCACCCTCCCTGAGTCTGCTCCACTACCCAACACAGCCCACCCTCCCTGAGCCTGCTGCACTACCCAACACAGCCCACCCTCCCTGAGCCTGCTCCACTACCCAACACAGCCCAACATAGCGGAGTCATGGGTAAGAGTGCTGCCGCCCCTGTGGTGGACTGGGGTTCACACACTGGTCTGCTGTACCAGAGTTCTTGGGCGAGACTCACCTCCCTCAAATTGTAAATTGCTCTAGGTAAGAATGTCTGTTAAATGTAAAATGTAAGCTTTCTAAAGAGCTCAGGTAATATTCTCCAGGTGTGTGATGAGGAGGCGTGGCTTGTGATTAAGAGAAAGGTGAGGGAGAGTAGTGGAGTCCACCAAGGGGTGGCACAGGGGGTGTGGCATATATGGAGAGGTAAATATGAAGCATCAATATTATTTCAATTATTTTTAAAAACATTTCACCACTTTAACAAAAGCAAATGTGCACGTTGTGTACGTTTCACATTATTTTAGTCAGAATCTGCAAACTACAAATCACTGGGTGTATAAACACTCAAAAGAAGAGAGTGTCCCCACCAGTCCAAGGCCCAACATTTTATATGAGCACAACAATTAAAAAACAAATAAAACTATTTAAAAAAATCTCCCTAATTTATAATGGGCTCTTCCACACATTTCTCTGTAGTGCAGTCGTCATGGACGACCTCAGCTGTGCATGAGGAACACAGAGTCCTCATGGACTTCAGAAATGTCAGCCACATCTGAGTCTTCACCCTGACTGTCAGGGCCACAAGCTAAACAAACATTTGCACCTAATCTAAAGTGGCTGAAGGCAGCAGACAAACCCTGTATTTTCTAGGGAGGATAAAGACAAGGCAGCGGTCAGAGACACCCCATGAACTGCTTCTCCGAGCTGCTTCACTGCAAACACACTGCTTCACCCCTGAGCTGGTTCAGCATTATTCCTGCCTGTGGCTCCATGTACTTAATCTCTCTGGTAAAAGGGAGAACAGAAGGAAGAAGGTGAGTTTCTCCTTGGGTCCTCCTCCTGGGGTTCTCCTCCTTGAGTCCTCCTCCTGGGGTTCTCCTCCTCGGGTCCTCCTCCTGGGGTTCTCCTCCTCAGGTCCTCCTCCTGGGGTTCTCCTCCTTGGGTCCTCCTCCTCGGGTCCTCCTCCTTGGGTCCTCCTCCTGGGGTTCTCCTCCTTGAGTCCTCCTCCTGGTGTTCTCCTCCTGGGGTTCTCCTCCTCAGGTCCTCCTCCTGGGGTTCTCCTCCTTGAGTCATCCTGTAGTGCTCATTTTCCTTTGTTTCTCAGCAGACTTTTAATTCCTTCACAAGCCTTGGCTGATGCAGTGACTACAGACTCTTCCTCTAAGGTTCCTTATACATGAGTTAGTTTAGCCAGCTGTCTTGAACCTTACGTGCCTGTCTTGTAAACATTTTGGTACTTGTGTTGTCTTGTGAATATTTCGAAACCCAAGCCAAGGGGCTCTTTTGTCATTTCAGATGTATACAAGTAAACAAGAATTTTTTACTTTTTTTTTCTCCAGGACCACATTGCCACACAAAACACAAGTGTAAACAATACAAGAAACACAAAAAATACCAATGTCAGGGCCAACTGATAAAAAAAAAACAGACTAACTACACCAGTCAGCACACAGAGGATGTCAGAGGAAACAAGAGGATGTCCAAAAATACATAACATACTAGGATATATAAGTACTGAGCAGATGTGCTTATAGCATATATTATACTATATAACAATATACATATAATTTCTATGTAATATTTAAATGGAAAAAATAGAAAAACAATAAAGATAAAAATCAACCACTGCTTCACAAAAAAAAACTAGACAAAAATTATAATAAAATAATGTAAGTGATTCTGATCTTAAAGTCACCCCAGCAGGCTTGTTTACTGTGATGATGCTGTGAAATGCCCTTCTGATAAAGGGGCAGTAGAAGGGCAGGAGAGGGGCAGTAGAAGGCCAGGAGAGGGGCAGCAGAAGGGCAGGAGAGTGTGAGGCAAAGGGGCAACAGATCGAGATACAGCACATTAGGGTCACTTCATGCATCCAAGATTTGACCTGTAAGCAAAGTGCACAGACGGGTGACACTATCTGTCATATCTGTTATGTTGGTATACCTCCGTGTCCACATACAGATCACAAACATGACTGAGATGACACTCTTTTCCAGCACTTATTCCATGTAATGAGTGGCGTAGTGGCACTAAATAAAGTGTTTCGGAATAAGTAAAATATCCCTCATTATTGTACCAGTAAGATGTCATTAGAAGTCAGAATGACCTTTTCATTATCATGAACATTTTCACTGGGTCATCAGAGAGACAGACAATGAACCCGTCTGTCTGCAGACGCGCAGACGCACGTCCCCGGACGCACACGCGCTCTCAGTAGCTACCCATGCAGAAACAGGAGGCGCACGGAGAGGGAGCGAACGTGCCGTCACTCCGAAGTGCTCCGCGCCCCCTAAACTGACCGCAAAGCCATCTCCGCTTTCCCTGCTTCCTGGAAACATAACATGGGAAGCGTAACACTGCGTTCTGTGCTTTCAGAAACACGGGAACATCTGTGTGTATGACTTGCCTGTGTGCAGCGCTCATGTTTTCCGAATAAACCGCCTTTTGCTTGTCCTTCTCCGTCGTAGCACACACACACACACACACACACACGTCGGCTGCGGGGTCAGGAGCGCGTAGGAGCGAGGAAGCAACCGGAGGAGCGCCGGCGGCTGTCCTGAGAGACGCGGCGGATGAGCGAGTGTCCCGCAGGAGAGAGCAGCTCCCACTCTCCTGCAGCGCAGGAAGCTCGTCCTGCAGCGCAGGACGCCAGCGCGAAAACAGCAGCGTTGCTTTGGCAACAACAGCCGAATTCCAAGCTTCACTCTGATCAGCCCTCCGTGTGCAGCAGTCAGCGGCAGCACTGTTTCCATGACGAAATGCTGACTAGCATCATTTAACCTGTGCTGCAGCTGGGCCATTAGCAAGATTCATTTAGAAGAGTTCAACGGCTCAGAACATTATACAGCGTTATAATCCATATTACTACACAGAGTAATAACCCTTATTACTACAGTGTTATAATCTACAGTAAATGGACTTTCTATAATGTTTTCCATTTTAACTGTATCTAGGTCGTTGTGGTTCCTATGTGATGGTGCGTGTGTCCTGCCCCCGGCTGGATGTTCCCACGTCCAGCCCAGCAGGCGGCTCTCCCCGGCCTGGCAGGCAGACGGAAGCCCACGCCATGTCAGAAGAGACGCTGGAGAGTCGCTGGAGATGCTGGCCTCGTTTCTGCACCTCCAAATGGAACGTGATCAGCAGCACAAAGGAAAAGCGTTGAAGTGGAGCAACCCTCGCATATGTCATCAAAACATTTCTCTTTCTTACACACACACACACACCACCTTGAGAGAAAGCTACTGCGGCAGATGAAAGCTCCTCTCCTTTATCAGACTGCACATCCTATATAATACTATACAGCAATATCACATATACTAGATAATACTATACAGCTGTATCATAGAAATAGAATTAAAATAGAATTAACTTTACGACAGGATAATCATCTCTGGTTTCAAGGGAAAGTCAAACAGACACAAACTACACAAATTACACACAATTGCAAATTTGTTTTGTTGAGAAAGCTTTGATTTGTTGAGAAGTTTGACTGCATCTGGCACAGAAGAATCCTGGTTGGCAGGAGCCTTTTATAGTACCAGAGGGACTCAGACAATAAAGGTGGTGCTATCAGCCATTAACAGTATCGGTCATTGTAATGGCTTTCCTAAAGGCAGACGTTATAAAGGGTCAGCTGTTTCCTAAACGCAGATGTTATAAAGATCAGCTGTCCCTAAGCACAGCTTTTTATACAGATCCTCCAATGCTGGTGGCCTGTGAGTCCTCTGACATCCGAGTAATTCCAGTCAAAACGTCTTTACTGACTGAGGTCAGGTACTGCACAGGACAGTAATGTTAAAAACAAAGATGCTCTCTATCAAGCTGACATACACGTTTTCCAGAGTAACACGAACCTAAAAGTCCCCTAGACAAGTTTGTGAGTCGCTTTCTTCAATATGAAATCAACACAGCATGTCAAACTCGACTGATCATCTATGTGTTAAAGCAACTGACAGTGTCCTCAGACTGATCACAAGTGCAGATCTACGCAATTTAAAATAGGCTTTTGTCTTTTTTTCAGCATTAATTAATAGAGAGTTGGGTTTATAATGGTGTACTAATGTAGAAACCTGGGCCTGTTATTCAGAAAGTAACTACAGCCATAAAAAGTGCATATTTGAATAATTTAAAATTAGCCTTCTACAGTTTCATCTACACATCCGTGCAGTGCCAGGTGTTCAAACACCAGACACTGTTTCAGACACACTCTCACTGAACGATGCTTTAAACAGTTTCACCAGAGAACACTGTCAGACACACTCGCTGTGAACAACACTTTAAACATAGTTTCACCAGAGAACACTCTGTCAGACGCGCTTCTCTGAAACAATACTGTAAACACGGTTTCACCAGAGAACACTCTGACACTCTCTGTAAATTCGTCTTTAAGGAATCCCGAACCCGGCGTGCAGCGCCTCACATATCCCTCCAGCAGACGGTGTAAAAGCAGCTACACCGTTAAAAGCTAAACAAAAAACGAATGAATTTAATTCGTGCGTATGCCTTCGTCTGGTGTAAATGACCGGCTACCATGGTGACCATAGCTAGTGTGACCTCCTCTGTCCCCAGCGCGTACAGGCCAGCCACGGGGGTCTCACCATTCTGCTAAGGGCACGTCCACCTAAGACATCATGTACAGGCGCTTTACCCAGTTTAATCCGTAACAGACAGGTGCCAAAACGCTTTCTGAGCTCACACTTTATTTTTTTCACTTTTATTCACTCACAACCACTTACAGCACACCAACACAACCGCCCCCAGCCCCCCCAATCCAGTTTATCATCTCCTTGGATTCTAGAGGAAGCGTTTGTGTCTATTTCAACTACAGTCCCCACTGTAACTGTAACTGTCTCCACTGTCTGCAGTGTAATTACTGCTTAGTATATTGTGTCCTGTCCTTTAGTATAGTGTTTCCTGTATGACCACTGTGTCTGGATGTGTCTTAAGCTGCTTCAACAAAACAATTTCCCTCTGCGATTAATATAATGTTATCCGTCTCTCCATCTATCCGTCTGTATGTCTAACCATCTATCCCTCCATTTATCCATCTATCCATCTAGCTACCTATGTCTATCCATTTAGATATATATCTGTCTATCCATCCATCTGCTAATCCATCTATCCTTCTAGATATCTAGCTATCTATCCATCTATCTATCCGTCTATCTCACCTCCTCTCAGACAGATGCATTCTTATCTATACTGCTACAAATGGCATCGATCTGCTCCCTGAAATATTTCATTTTTTAACCCTTTAATATATGTTTGTATTTGATAACACAGTGTATTCTAGGCTTTCATCTCACCACTCAAGCATGGAATACTAAATGCAGCCTCTAAATGTCTGTAAGTGATATTCTCCTGCTGTCTTTATCTCAAACCACGAAACACGAAACCACCATCTTCCTGGATGGCTCTGGGAGAGAATATCTGCCTATCAGCAGAGAACCAAAATGATGCATGTGTTCTATGTGGAGATATCAAACGTAACCAATCAGATTGCAGATGTTATATAGCTTTGTTCAGATACATTCACTCATGTATGTAAAGTATATAATGCCATACCATACGAATAGCTCAAGACCAGCTTCAGCAGGCTTTCAAAACTTTCAAAACTTTTATCAGAAAACATCATAATGACATATGCTCTGGTTTTTTTTTTTTTCGTACACATTTCAATGAAATGGTTGAAGGACTATGCCTAAATCCAGTCTTAACCAACTCCACTAGAATAGTGAGATTCACTCCAAGAGACTGAGAGACATTAAACACTATGTTACAGGCTGAGATGTTCAGTTGTTAAGTGTTTAGCTGTTGTGTAGCAGTTGTTCAGATGAGTCAGTTTCACCAGAAGCTGTTTCTCCATGTCATCTGATATATGTTGGATTTTTACTCATCGTAGATTATGAGACACAAACCATCTGATGCTCTCATTCTTTCCTGAATCAAACTTTGCCCTCAACACTCTTAAATCTCTACTTAAATCTCTAAATTGTTTTATGTAGTATAATCATTACTTTATAATAGTTAGACAATTACTTTATATATGTTTGTAATGTGGAGGAAATTTGCTGATGTAATATTCTGACTTCATAAATTATATTAGAAAGCTCTTAATGGGAGTAACGACAGAACATTACATTCACTCAGACATTTCTCTCTGAGCTTTTGTGGTAAAAGCAAAACCAATGAAGGTAGAACCCATGCAGTTTCTCTACCTGAGCAGCAGAAACTTTATGTTATGTCCTGTGCTTTGAATAAAGTGGTTTTACTGTTCATGTACACCTGTACATGCACACAGCAACATATTCTCTTTATTTTTAGTCTACGGAATAACCAAAGTTTATTCATTCAAGCTCATCAGTGGCTTGGCAAAACATCAGACAATGTTTTGGCTGGTAGCATTGTGGCATAATGCGTGAGTTTGTGTTCTTGAGGCTCACGCCCTGATTACTGCAAAGGGAGTGATGTCCTTCCTCAGCGCCACAGCCCAGACTGCTTACCCTTTGACCCCGAACTATTGTGGCTCATGCTGCTATATATCCCTTCGGCTGACTAACAAAGGAGATCAGACTTCAAACACAGACACTGGACAGGAGATCAGACTTCAAACACAGACACTGGACAGGGGTGCTACTTAGGGCAACCATACATCAAAAGCACTGAGCTGTTACAAACACTTACAACTGCCCCGTACTGCCAAACAGCCACGCAGGGTTTAACCAGTGGCTACTTACAGAAGCTTCACGCGAGCAACTTGGGCTCGAGTCAGACTAAACTCGTCGACATACTCATGAGCACGAGCTCCCAACACACGCGCTGCTCAGGACAGCCTGGCCTTCCGCTGACCAAACGAACACGTCGCCCGACACGACAAAGTAGCGAGTATTTCAAACGAATGAAAATATTTAACGACAACTAGGATGGAATAGAAATACGAGGTTTTAAAAAACAAACTAATAAAATTTGCTTATAATTACTCGACAAGTTTCATTCTGTAACCTTCTTTCACAAAACCCAGTTCTTCTGATATGATCCTGACCGAGGGTTTACACGTTTTCGCTGTTTTGTGTGGGAGGAGCTCAGATGCTCGATTAAACTCGATTAAACATGACCAGTATTAGCTAGTAACCGCTAAACGATAATCCACTGCATAGTTTAAGTGCACTTGCTGCAGTGATGCTGATTATCTTTACGAAGAGCAAAAACGAGATGTGTACTGCACAACCGCGCTGCTAGTCTGCTGCCGTAAGGCAAAGAGGATCGCGCGTACGTTGCAGAAGTGGACACCCAAAGGCTGGTTTGCTAGTCTGAAGGAAGCCATATGGTATTATAACTCAATTATAGCCTGCCTCTCATTAGGGACACATCACAGCTAAGGCTACTATGCTTACGGAGAACGACAAACACGTAATCAGTCTAAAGTCAAACAAAATAGACGAAGCCCTCGAAATCCTAAACAGACGGTTCGCCTAAAGAGACGAAGAAATAAAGCTGGAGATAAACACCCTTAGCGGAATACGGTACAGAAACGTGGACGCAGCATCAATAGATGATTAGTACAGCAAGCCGTCTCACTTCCACCACCGTCAAACCGCTTAAGCTTTCGGCCCAAGCAAGTCAGGTTTAAGGAGATACAACGTGAAACAGAAATCACATACATTGAACGTAAATTCAGAAAATGGTCAAATTAACAGACTTACCGAACTGAAGGGTGCTACTCTGAGTACACACACGTTTTAAGGGTAAATCCAAAGAAATTATATACAACTAGAATTTCTGAAAATCTATCAGAACTGGGTGAGCATAGAATTCAAAGGGATGACGGCAGTCAGTCTTCTTGATACACACGTGGAGTAAACACTTAAAATAAAAACATAAAACAAAAACAAACCAAGTAAGATTTTGGCCAATTTTGGATTATCTCAACGCTTTTGTTATTCACTGAGCAGTCACGGGCGCGTAGTCTGGACTCTTCTCGCGACTCCACCCGCTAGCCCAGCCTTCTGCGCGAGCCCATTGGCACAAAAATCCTCTCATGCAAATTGCCTCTTTCCTCTGATGTTTCGGAGCACAGAAGACACAATGTATCAGATTACTACTTGCGAAAACGATGACATCTAGTGGCATACAACCACACGTTTGACGCTTTTCTTACATACAATGCTAAAAAAATTAACTACTCATCACAGTATAACACCAAGTCGACCAACCCTCATGGATATCCGTCCAGTTAGGAAGAATAAAAAGCGAATGAGAAGAAATTTCACTTTGATGCAAAAGAAATTAACATGAGATGTACTGGAGCGACAACATCCAGACAACTACCATCCTTACCGATTGTCCTTCTGAAGTTTGTGTTTTGCTAGTGTCTCTGTCACTACTCATTGCATGAGGATCTGCAGTTCATTCAGGTTGCACAGGGAGTCCAGTTCCTCCAGGAATTTGCGTGGGTTTTGCTGTGTCTCCCTGCACAGTCTCAAGAGCATGCAGGGAACGGGATACCAGGAGAGCTGGACAGGCCTGTAGAAGGGCATCAACCCAGCAGCAGGTCCAGTATCTGGTCTGATATCAGCCAAGATCAGATGTCCTCATGCTGGTGTGGAAGAACCAATACTCTCTGGTGAATGATAGTTGAACTGTGAGGAGGAACAGAAGGAGCACTGTAGAGTCCTACAGGATGATCTCCAGCAGGCTGCTGGTGTGCATGTTTCTGACCAAGCTGTCAGAAAAAGACTCCAAGAGGGAGGCATGAGGGCCCGAGGCCCTCTAGTGGGACCTGTGCTCAGAGCCCAGCACCGGACAGCTCAACTGGCATTCGTCAGAGAGCTTCAGTGCTGCCTCACCAGCATGAGGACATCTGATCTTGGCTGATATCAAAAGCTAAGTAGGCTTGGGCCTAGCTAGAAGTTGGATGGGAGAAAGATCTACTTGGCAGGCCTGCTGTGGACAGCCCGTTCTTCTTCACAGTTAAGACTGAATATGCTCTGATGGATGTTATGTTGCCTGCAAAATCTTCTGGTGGGGTGGTGGTTTAGTGATGGTCTGGAGAAGTGTATCTTTGGAAGATTCCACAATCCTGCTGTTAAGTATTGGGATTAAATCCCCTCAGGTACTGACAGACTTGACACTGGTGCAGGATAATACCCAGCCTCATGTGGCCAGAGTGTGGTTCCAGGATGATGACAGCATTGAGTGTCCACTGACTGGTCTTCACATTCCCCAGACCTGAATTCAACTGAGAACATCTGAGACGTTATGCACTGGTGGATCTTACACTGCTAAGTAGCAACACAGATTCTTCAGGAGCTCAGTGACCCCCTGATCCAGGTCTTGGAGGAGATCCACCAGGACACCACCCACTGTCTCATCAGGAGTCCAGACACTGTATGGATTGCATGCAGGCATAGGGAGGGGGCCATACAAATGAGATGACTTGATTAAATTCAAGCAAACTGGATCAGCCTGGGATTTGAGTTTTTTTTACATTGGTTTTCAGTGAGATTTTTTTTATCCATCCCTCAATAGGCTGATTTTGGTTTCCACTGTTATTTTGTTCTCAGCAACATACACAATTTAATTCAGTAAAGATAATCAAGTATCTTCTTTCATCTTTCATTCATGTGTGGTTTAAATGTTCCCTTAAGTTTCGTTTAATTGAACAGTACAGTTTAGGCAAAGGATTAAATTTAGAAAATATTTTGAGGTCGATATTTTGTATTCTTTTAGTCAGACAGGTGCTGCATTCTATAGAATAATTCAGCCTTCATGTTTAGTTCACAACTTGTACTGTAGTCTTAACTTGTTTATAAACATGTAACAACTCGATGTGTCACTGTACATTTAAATACTAGGTGTTTTAATCTTGAGGAGCTTAATGCTGAACATGTCCAAATACCTTTAGGAAAATTAAACGTTTGTCAAGTAAACGTATAGTGTAGTGTAGCGTAGATGACAGTATTGTAGTGCTGTGCACCAGATACACAGGTGTTGAGATAAAGCAGCAACTGTCAGGAACGAGGTTCCCTGGTTATTCTAGAAACGTCTAGAAACTTACATGTGTGTATTCAGATTCTGGTAATGGCAGAGTCTGGTGTGGATGAACTTGACTGGCCTGAGCTGAGCTCAACCAGATAGAACACCTTTGGGATGAATTAGAGCGGAGACTGAGAGCCAGGCCTTCTCGTCCAACACCAGTATGTGACCTCA
>JAOYMR010000012.1:16181488-16205713 GCA_025802075.1 Tenebrosternarchus preto | reverse complement strand
TAGCTGCAAAGGGTGGACCAACGTCATATTGAACCCTATGGATTAGGAATGGGATGTCACTTAAGCTCATATGTGAGACAAGGAAGGTAAGCGAATACTTTTGTCAATATAGTGTATATACATACACACATATGTATATGCATCTATATATATAAATTCCACTCTTGCCCTTCCAGGCAGTCTTTTCTCCTTCCAGCTCGGGTCCTCTACCAGAGGCTCCTGCGTATTATCCTTGCCGTTCCCAGCACTGTACTCTTCTAGATAGAGATCCTGGGTGTTGTTCCTGGGATCTGTTAGATCCCCCCTCGCAGATGGATGGTCACAGCCCCTAGTGCTCCTGTTACCACAGGAACCACTGTTGCCTTTACCATCCACATCTTTTCCAGCTCTTCTTTCAGCCCTTGATATTTTTCGAGCTTCTCATGTTCCTTGTGCTTGATGTTACTATCCCATGGGATTGCCACATCCATCACTACAGCCCTTTTCTGCTGTTTGTCCATCACCAAAATGTCGGGTTGGTTAGCCACTACCGTTTGTATCTGGAAGTCCCACAGGATCTTAGCTTGGTTGTTCTCCACCACTTTCGAGGGAGTGTCCAGCCCATATTCGACACCAGATGTTTCCGTATGTTATTCCAGCCACTTGGTTATGGTGTTCCATGTGTGCTCTGCTCGCCAACATCTTGCATCCCACTGTTAGGTGCCGAATCGTCTCAGGAGCATCTTTGCCCAGTCTGCATTCGGGGTCCTGTCTGGTGTGGTAGATCCCAGCCTCTATTGATCTTCTATTGAGAGCTTGTTCCTGTGCTGCCATGATTAGTGCCTCTGTGCTATTTTTCAGTCCAGCTTTTTTCAGCCAGCAGTAGGACTTTACCATATCAGCCACTTCCATTATTTGCTGGTGGTACGTGCCATGTAGCGGTTTATCTACCCATGATGGCACCTGCTCTTCCTCGTTTCTCTCCTCATCAGGCTTCTGTTGTCTAAGGTACACCCAAAGCATCTTGTCATTTTGGACCATATTCCTGGATCTTGGTTGGTTCATCCTGGACAGTGGCTCCAGTGCTCACTAGTCCTCAGCATCCCCTACTTATGCTTAGTGTACAGCCTCAGAGTGCTGGATTTGGGGTGAAATCCTCCGTGCATTGTGAGGAGTTTTCTTGTCTTTATGTCAGTTGCTTCTATCTTGTCCTTTGGCCAGGATATTATACCAGCTGGGTATCTGATGACTGGAGGTGTTGATAGCCTGGATTAGTTTCTATTGGAAACCTTGTGTACCTCACTACATTTTAAATATCTCTACTGTCCTACAACAGCACACTGCATTTAGAGAGAGAGATTTTAAAAATGCACTAGACAAATGCAGAAACAGGACATTTTGGATAGAGGTCTGTGTGCAAAGTGCATTTCTATATATAACAGACACACACACACACAGGCACACATGTATAAAATGCCTTATACAACACAAATATAATGAAAAAATGAAAAAAAAGGGAAAAAAGTAAGAAAAAGGGGCTAAACGTACACACTTATTAAAACAGCGCTTCCACACTTCCAAACACAAACTAACAAAGCTCTGAACAACTGAACTTCATAATGATTAAACCACACAGAGAAAGCAACATTTCGATAAATATACACAAAATCTTTTATTTTATCCTCACTCATGACATTCAGTAACAAATGACTATTAGCAAACGTATTTATCGCATCTGAGAAGTTGGAGGCAGTGTGAGTCCATCTACATACACACAGCCAGTGACCACGTAGTGTTGGCTAGTCGCAGAATCAAATACTGCCCCCTGCTGGCACTATGCCTGTTCTGTCCTCTCTTGGCACTGGGTCCTGTAGGCATTATAGATGTCGAGGAACATGTCCCGGCAGGGAATGCGTGCCTGTAACTTGGAGCAGATGAGGAAAGAGCCAGCCATCTTGCGATGGAGGGAGTAGGTCTCCTCTGGGGGTGGAGTTAGGCGGTGTTGGAGCATGACTGGAATCAGGCGGTGGATGCGCCGGGTGGTGCTCTGGCTCCCAAAGTCAAAGGGCTCAGAAGAGGCGAACGCTTCGCCCAGGATCATCACCGCCTCCACGTGGGCGTCCTCGAACGCCTGCGGAGAGAAGAGCAGGAAGTCGGGACAGTGAGGGGATGGGTGATATCCGAACAGGAGGGGAAAGGAGGGTTTAAAGAGAAAAACTTATGCTTACTACAATTCCCAAAATTCAAGAGAGAATATACTGTATGAAGCTATAAGGGAGGAGCTGCTAAAGGAACGTTTTTAATAAGGGTGTATTGCACAATTACAAGGGTTTATAAGGAGATATTACAGGATTATAAAACATGGTCAACTTCCCACACCTTGGCTTCATATCCAGTGAGGAACTTCAGGTCTTTGGACTTCTGCAGTACCGTGGTCCTGTCCCCTACAGCGGCTGCATGCACCACCTAGTGGTCGAACCAGCACAATGCATGTTAATTTAATAAGCAAGACTTAGTCCACCCAAAATCAAAAATATTTTACTCAACATAAAACAATTAATGCAAATCAAGATGACTCGGCAGAGGTCTTGTTTAAGAGATAGCACACACAAAAAAATAACCTCACTATGTAGTTCTGGCAAATTTTGACCAACATTAAACCACTTTAGTAATCCCTGAATAAAATAAAAATGCTAAATATTTCAAGAATAGAATAAATGTGTATGATATTCTCCAGGTCTTCTAAATGCACTTAGCACTTAGTAAAAATTAAGCCTTACTGGGTAAATCCTGTTTTTACAAACATACAGAATTCTGGGTCCCAGAGTGCAAGATGACACCAGCGCAGCAGTTATCGCCACGGTGATTTTATGAATAGGAACAGAACACCGTTTCACACACTGTGAACGACCCAGCAGGGAAACCATCACGTCATCTAGCCCGTGTGTCCAAGTCCTCCATATTTGATTAGGAGTTCAAATATATTTGTAGGTGCCTGCTGCTAGATCTGTGTCTTCAGCGGTTTTGGACATCTGCTTTGCAGCTTCTTGCTCAACGAGGACGTGGGAGTAAACACTGAAAAACACTCAGTTCTACCTCAATGTAGTCGTCAGTGAAGGACTCTGGGTATTCTCGACAAGCTCCAAAATCCAACAAAAAAATCTGAAACAGCAGTAAAAAAAACAAAACAGTACATTAATATCAACTTCTCTTGTATTGTAATTAGTAATTACAGTACTGTGATAACTAATTACTTCCCAATTCAAAGTACAGTAAAGCAAAAACTGTACTGTGGCATCTTTTCTGAAAATATCTAAACAAACAAACAAAACAAACATTCTAATGTCCAAGGAGACAACATCTGTATAGTGTTGAATACATTCCAGGTAGGGTTAGAAATACTCTTCAAAATTAAACTGACTCCGATATGTGACTTAGGAGACACGTCACCTTGCCCTCCTCGGCACTGTAGAAGAAGTTGGACCAGTTTGGGTCTGTCTGCATGAAGCGAAACTCAAAGAGCTCTCGGAGACATAGCTGCAAGATACTGAAGCAAATCTGTGGAAAAATCATTTATGACAAACAGACTCAAGCAACAGCTCGTTCCACTGAGTAAATCACAGTAATCAAAACATGCTTGGAAACTGATCGACTGATTCATCGAGAGTCTGCAGTAAAAACGCTGTGTTTTCACGGTGAGACGGAATGTAATTTAGAAATATCCTTTGTGCAATCAGGATTATGTTACTTTCTCTGTCCGTCTTGTGAATTTATGCAAATCCAGATGCCACCGGTGTTCAGTGTAATCTCCCAATGACACAAACACTTCTTATCTTCTGCTGGAAGGACTACATATATGCATCGCCAAACGTATTCCAAGCGTCGTGATTACCACGCTTGTTACATGCTTTGATTAACACGATAACATCAGCTAGTGATGCCACGACACCAGTATTTCAATGCTGGGTCTGATGCCATATGTTTAATGTTAAATAGTGACATATGAAGATGTGAAGCAGCAAGTGTTACGCTGCTGCTGTAAACATACTGGGACGTTACAAAGCTCAGCACATGTTGGACTTGTATACAAAAAAACCTTGTAATTACAGAATGAAAGCTGCTACTGGTGTTACCACAGGTTACCACATGATAGCTTTGTTTACAAGTGGAGGGGGGGGGGGGGGGGTGCAGATCCAACGCATGCAATCCCCAACACCACACATTGCTGCTTTGGCATGAACAGGTGGGACCAAATTAACTACATTAGTATGTACGCTCTACCACCAGTGTAGTGCTCCCTCACTCACTCACTTTATTCCTGGTCTCCTGATCCAGATCCACACAGCTGTCTAACGGGACTCCGTTCACGAGCTCCATGGTGATGACCCGCCTACTGGTGAACTGATCCACCACCTCTGGCACCCTGAACACCTGGTCTCCTTCCAGTAAAGACCTGCGGGAATCGAGCGTCAGAAACGTAAGTCTGGTAATACTTGCATTTGACACTAAATAAATCTTCATTGTGACCTATTTACTGTTTTGGTTATATGTCAGTGCACTCCCAGTGATTTCAAATCCTCAGAGCTCAGAGATCTAAGAGCGAGTTTCAGAATGACTTGCTCTGGGCTACATTTAAAACTGCCAACATGGTCACAGTACCTGAAGCGCTTGGCGCACTCTGCTTCTCTTTGGTAATCACACTCCCAGGAAAGCTCCCGCTTTAGGACCTCCAGACTGCTGTCAGCAAATAACCCTAAAACACCAACCAATTACAGCAAATAACCATGAAATAGTAACCGATCACACCAAATAACACTGGCATAAAACAGTAAGCACTTACAGCAAAAACCTTGGCACAAAACAGTAACTGATCACAGAAATAACCCTGGCATAAAACAGTAAACAACTGCAAAACAAATAAAAAACACAAAGTTGAACAGCTCATTGAACAGCTCGTGAACAGCTTCTGCATGCGGAGGAACGCAGCTGGCCCTGCTCAAACTTTCATCAAAAGAAGCTGAACGTTTGCTGTCTCTCACCATCAGGAAACACCACACTCAGCTTCAGCACAGACATCAGGTTGTTAATGTCATTCCTAATGCTCTCAGCCACTCCAGGGTACTGTAGCAGACCAGGTAGAGTAATTAGTTACAGTACTTAAACACGTTTCTGTACTTAAGAAATGATTCATAAAATGCTATTTGACCAAAATCAGATAATTAAATAAATTGATACCCAAATGAAAATCTGACATTAGAAATATAGGCACATTCACTCGTGACACAATCGTTAGCTTGGATACGCCTCAAATACTGCAAGTGACCCGAGACCTAGAGCCGCCACACGACCCCTGTCAGATTGCACTGAACCTTCACCATCACTCTCAGACTGTACCTGTATCTTCATGGCAACTTCCCTGCCATCTTGTAAGACTCCATGGTGTACTTGACCGATGGAGGCGGCTGCAAACGGCTTGTCCTGGAAAGACAAAAGCTTCTCCTTCCAGCCAGAGCCAAGCTCCTCCTCCACAACTTTCTACAAAAAGGGCATGAAAGACAAAAGGAATTTCAGTCGCAGTAAAAATCGCCAGTCGCCCATTCAGCTCAAACCTCGTTTATTCTCTACCAGTAACCTTTTAACCTCATGCGATGTACAGAAAAGCAACCTTTCCTGTGCACATTTGGCAGCACTCCCAGGCTAACCTTCATATGCTCCTACAGCAGCCGTAAAACTGAACAGTAGCACTGCAGAGGGAAGAGCTCGGCTACACAGAACTCACGTTCATTTGCCAGACTGGCATGAAGTCTGCACTTTGCCGAACCCTTTCAAATATCTTCTGGAGCTGTGGGTTGATGAAGCTATTATCTACAATTGGCATGAAACAAAAAACATGATGATCAGTAACAAAACGAACATCTTCTATAACAAAAGTGCTCTGTAATTATCAGTTGAAATTAGAAGGACAAGTTGCAAAGAGTTGACATGCTCAGAATCTTTCTGATTTCTATGAACATAATCAATTTCAGAAGGTTTCTAATGGGACCAAGGAAACCTGTGAATGTTAAGGTGGGGGGGGTTAGGGGTTAGAGGTCAGAGGTACCCTGAATGCTCAGCATCTGGCCGAGTTTGAGCGCTGCTCCTCGAACTTTACACAGCGTGCTAACGATCCGCTCGGCGTTGGCCTCGGACAGGAGCGGAGAATCCAGCACAGCCTCCCCATCTACGGGACACACATCCACACGCTCAGAGCAAAAACAGGAAAACAGAACTCTGGAAGACTCCACAGAGAGGTTAGCTTAGCAGAATCCTCAAAACCAAATGATGCGGTGAAGGACCAGGTACACCAGCTGTAGTAGCTTATCAAAACAGGCTTCTAAAGGTCAGACCTACCTGAGCGTTTGCCTCTAAAAGACTGCTTGGCTACCTCAGCTATGGCACCAAGACCGAGGCCAACAGCCAAGCCTGCGAGAGTCCGGAGTCAGAGAAACAGCTGCATGACACACTTGCACTCACATGAAAGCCACTTCCATAATAAGCCTTAAGAAAAGCGACCAGACCTGCATGTGCATTTCAAAAGTGCATCAAATCCCTTGAGTTAAAGTGATGACAATTTTCAGGTCAGTGTACTTGTTCGTTTGAGCTTTGCCAGGATATGGGTAACTTTGCTTCAGGGAATCAGTTCAACAGGGTTGAAGCCAAAGTTTCCTCAGAGCAATAATCGCAGAGTGTAACTGAACAACAGTCACAGAGTGTAACCGAACAATAATCGCAGAGTGTAACCGAACAATAATCGCGGAGTGTAACCGAACGTCACTCACCCCCAAAATTGGCGAGCCGACTAATCTGTGTGACTGGCACCTTCCGCTCTCGAGCTCGTTCATTCAACTGAAAGCATATCAGAATTTGTTTCTTTTCAAAATAAGACTACACGTAATAAACAGCACTTTTCTGCAGAGGAGAACTGCTTACTGTAAAGAGCAAGGCTTCACCTATATGAAATCCATTAACTCCAGCAGCCTGTTTCTAGTGCACATATTGCATCTAGCTCTGATTACAGAAGTTCACCTGACCCTCAATAAATGCTATCAAAAGAAAGAGGACTGCACAGGGCAAGAATGCCAGGTTTACTACATCTACTACTGAATTTAACTGAGAATGTCTTTCCCTGTGT
The DNA here is from genome assembly GCA_025802075.1 of Tenebrosternarchus preto. NCBI lineage: Eukaryota > Metazoa > Chordata > Actinopteri > Gymnotiformes > Apteronotidae > Tenebrosternarchus > Tenebrosternarchus preto. The sequence goes on along the minus strand of JAOYMR010000012.1, from coordinate 16,198,563 downwards.
ACATAAAGTCAAAACGTGTCACATATGTACACTCACACTCAACTGCCACATAAAATGTTTTAAAATGGCTTGAAAAGGACACCCACACTCCCCTCACCTTCTGTCGAACAGGTCTGGCGACACTCTGCTTAGCTTCCCTGGCCTTTCTGATGTCCTCTGGAGTTAGCCTGGCCACCGCAGAGTCATGAACGAACCTGCCGTGCCAAAGAGGTGCCGAAACGTGCAAGAAACGAGCTGGTTGCCCAGGCCAGGCTGCACCAGCTGCTGCCGCTCTGGGTGCTCCTGCCATATCAGTGCCACCCTCACTAGTGCCCCCTGGTGGTGGCTCTGCGCCCACTGCCCACTTTACAGCCTCATCCTGCTCTGCTTGGTCCCATCCGGCAAGGTCGGGGAATTCCTCGCCCTTCAGCGTCTAGTACAAACACAAGCAGAAAAATTCAAGCACCTCTTAGGATAACAGGAAGCTTGCACTAATTCACTCACGATTGCAGCGATAAATATGCAAATCGCTCTGGATACGAGCACTTGCTAAGTGTTGTAAATGTAAAGGGCAATTTGGTATCCAGCAGCCTACCTCTCCTCCCCTCATCATGGTTCCTGCCCAGCCCTGCACCACATCCTGAGCAGTTCTGACTCCAGCACCCAGAGTGGAGTTGCAGGCCATCAGCCTCAGCTGGTCCCCTTGGGTTGTAACGAAGGCAGCACCCACCTTGCCTGCACCTCTCAGTACCTGTAGTACCTCCGACAGCATTTCTATAAAGGAAAAAAATCACAGCAGTGTGACTTCCTTTTATTTCTAACATCATAGAAAAACTTGTAGTTCAGCAGCTAAACTACCTGCATCGGAAGCAGACACAAGAAGTAGTTAATAACCTCTTAACCGAGAGATTCGACAAGATAGATTACAACATTCTACTATATGCACTCGAAAGTGCAGTTGGGATTAGGGGAATAGCCTTTTCTTGGTTTAAATCTTATTTATCTGATCATTACCAGTTTGTGAACCTAAATGGAGATTTTTCAGTACACACCAAGGTTAGTTTTGGTGTCCCACAAGGATCCGTTCTAGGGCCATCTGTAAACACTGTGATAGTTTCCACTTCTATGCTGATGACACCCAGTTACATGTCTCAGCCGAACCACAGGACAATTACCAGCTCAATATCATTGGGGGATGTGTAAAGGACAGACACTGGATGTTGAGAAACTTTCTCTCACTTAAAACCTAACAAAACAGAAGTGCTTCTATTAGGCCCACAGGTAGCTAATAGTAGGTTCTCCAATACATATGTCACGTTCTCCCAATCACCCCACATTTAGCTTATTGTATTTATGTAACTGAGTAAACTTTTTTTTTTTTTCTAGGACAGCCTTTTTGCACCTTAGAAACATTGCAAAGATTAGAAACAATGTCTTCACGTGATGCAGAAAAGCTAGTCCATGTATTTATCACTTCTAGACTGGACTACTGTATTGCTCTACTATCTGTTTGTACCACTAAGTGCATAAACAAGCTCCAGCTAGTTCAAAATGCAGCTGCCAGAGTTCTTACTAGAATAAAAAGCTTTGATCATATTACTCCTATAGTAGTTACATTGCATTGGCTCCCAGTAAAATTTAGTAATGATTATAAAATACCCCTATTGACTTACGAAGCACTGAATGGTCTTGCCTCATAATACCTCAGTGACCTCCTGGTTCACTACGATCTGCCGCATCTGCTTGGATCATAAGGTGCAGCTCTTTATTAGAACCTCAAATAAGGAAATCTATTGCAGGGGGCAGACTATGGAATAACCTTCTTGCTGATGTTCCAAGGAGCTCTTATGCATGTTTCCTTCTGGTTCTATCCTTCCATAGCTAGATTTGCCAGCACAGTCCATCTCTGTACAATACAGATGCCTGATTTACACACATTAGAACATGGGCATGCCTAATAATCTGTCCTGCAAAACTGGAGCAATGCGTGTTAAATAAAGGTCTCATACCTGCACCCAGTATCTCGTGGCAACTCAGCCTCTGACATATCGAAATATGTATTGTTATCACTGAATTGTAAGCTCGTGTTAAAACAGTTATATTACCTCTCCGTTAAAACAAATGATACTGTAGCTAACTGTTATGTAGCTAGCTAACCTAACTAGCTAAAAATCGAATTTCATCTCGCCTATTAAAAACACAGTAACAGCCATTACATAAAATTACTTACCACGCTAAATAAACTGGATCCTTCACAACATCTAAAAGTTTTAAAACTAGAAGTTACCCTTCAGTGTTCTTGATTCATCGGTTAACCACACTGCTTCGTAAACGTAAGCGGACCCGGAAAAGCATTTGTGATCGACGTGCTACATGGCCAACCACATTTACAGATACGTGACCCTAAGGCGGGCTTTAGAATGGACCATTGGCAAACTTCAATTGAATTGTCTTTGTACCAGTATAAACCCAGGCGATACTGAAAATGTTTGGTTTATTCTGATGAATGTTATTAATACACCATAAAATTGGCGAAAGAATTATAATATGGTTTACTAAAATGTTGAGGCGAATGTAGACCTAAGTCTATATTTCGTGATGACAGCTAAATATGAGACTTGTGTGAATCCTGCAGGAAGAATGCATGAGTTTAATTAGGACAAGAGCTTCTCTAATTCCACCAAGCAGAAAAGGGTATACATTATTACTTGCAAAAGAAGTTGTAAATAATAACATAGGGAATAATAATAACTAAATAATAAACAGGGAACTGATTATATTAGTAATAGTAATTGTATCACTAATTGAAATATGTATAATTACATATCCGAGGTGCCACACAAGACACTTACGAGCTTGTCAAATATTAGATAAATAATGTGACACTTTTCACATTACAAACTCTACTATTTGAATTCTTATGACTATAACTCCATATAATTTTACACACACACACACATACACACATATATATGTGGGTGTATGTGTGTGCATGCATACCAATTTTAATGCAATTTTACCTGGATGGGTAGAATTGCATTAAAATGGTTTCTCTCTTTCCCCTTTAGAATAGTAAAGTAGATACAGTTTACATTATTATCTCTTCATTTCAAGATATTTGGTTTGGACATTCACAAGCTTTATTTGCACCTACCACAATTAAACCCATCACATAACTCTGCCATCCATTACTAAATACAACTATGTTGGTAAAATATTTAAAATATACTGGAAAAAGAAGAAGAAGAAGAAGAAGAAGAAGAAGAAGAAGAAGAAGAAGAAGAAGAGAAGGAGATGGAGATGGAGGAGGTGGAATAGAAAGGGGGGCAAGAGGGGAGTTTGGAGCAACCATATATGGGCACACCATCAACTCCGTTTTCCTATTGGCTCCTGGCGTTTTGCAGCTGCCTGTCAACAAGATGGCCTTCCTCTATTGCTTTTCGAAGACTATGAAACTAAATTTGTTTTATGAAAACATCATATTTTTCTATGTGTATTGAGGTCACGGCTCAATAACAAATTGTGCTAATTCAAACTCGGTAGTTGTTAATAAGGTAGATAGACATTAAGTATCGAAAACATTATGCTGCGATAGCAAAGTAAGGACATTGTCATTGGCTTCCCAGATAGGTCGCAGGCTAATGTTATTGTAGCAAATCTGCAACACTCTGGCCTTGTTTCTGTTCTGTTTTGTGTGTGTTTTTAAAAATATTTTATTTGAAATAAGTTATATTTTGTTATGGTTACTGTGGGAGAAGTGCTGGAACGAAGAGATATACATTGTTTGAAAGGTAAGAAGAAGCACATTGCAATGCTTATTTATCTAACATAAGCTAGCTAGGTAAAGGTAACGAAGGAGCCATTGTGCTAGTTAGCCAGTTAGCCCAGTTGATCTGCGGTTGTATTACATGGAGTATTAATTTGCACATCGTCCAAGTGAAAAGATTGACAGCGTATCTAATGTATACAGATAAATGAAGTAATGAATTGCCATATGATTATACACTTTGATTGATATAATTATGGCAGTTATACCAAAGTATTTAGCCAGTTTGTTTGCTAGCTAGCGTTAGAGTAGCCGTACTTGCTTTGGGGGCCAGAGTAGCTAACAAGTGATGTTGGGTTTGTATATGCAGTCTGCATTAGTTGGGTTTATCCAGTCTTTCAAATTGATGGTAACTACCTACTTTCAGTAGTTAGCTAGCTATGAAACCTATACTTGCAATGATTAAAATATTCGTTACCAAGCTATACTAACTAGGTAGAAAACATAACTCAGAATACCTTCTAATTAGCTGAGATAGCTAACTAGCTAGCTGGTTAAACTTGATTAACTTGGCTAGCTAGGAGGCTTCAGTTTGGTTGGGATTAATTCGATTGAGCTTGTTAATTTATAGGGCTAGCTAACTATATTAATTCTATTTCACGTAATTTTTGCACATTCTATAAAATAAATGTACAATTGGTGTTTTTGTCGAAAAGCAATTAATGTAACCAGGTAATTTTCCATTTAAATGGGGAACTTGGCTATAGCATGTCACCAAGAAATCGCTAGCTAGCTAGGTCGCTGTAATTGAGCTGCGTTTTAGACAAGTAGCAAGCTGGCTAACTAGGCCGTAGAAGCGACAGTTTTAGAAGCGGAACGTATTATAACTAGACCGACTGGTTTTAATCTGATTTAGGATGAGTTTTAATCAGGAAATATTTGAATAACGTACAGTGGTTTCTGTACTGGTGTTGTTATGATGGATAACCGGGCTTGATTTGTTCTTAGATCTGGAGTGTTTTTGAAACACAAGGAAATCGTAATTAACTGGTAATTCGTTTGTTTGCATTTTTATTGACTGCAACTGCGCAGGTAAACCAGCTTCAGAAAAGGTGCTACTGAAGAAGGGGAGGGGGCTCTGAAAATAATTAACTATACACGATTATAGACCAAGAAGTGAGTGCCTGTTTCACTGAGCTGGCGCATTTAGAACAATGACCAGTTATCCTCCTGTATCCACCTGTAAATGAATATACAGTCCTTTGGTTGATTAGTAATCTTAACCACTGAGCTACCTACCGGTGGAGATTAAAGCCCCTTGATTTACACTACCCTGTTTATTTTTGATGGGAAACCTCAAAAGTTCACCTAATATATCTATTTACTTGCTGTTACTTGATATTTGCTTAATGTACTGTTTTTGTTTATTTGTTTATTTATTTATTACTGGAACCCTGGGTTAGGGTTTTATGTATGAACTACCCCAATTCCTCTTTAAAAAACATCCACACAATAAGAATAAATTAAATTACCTCTTATTTACCACTTGCACTGTGCTCATGTGAATTGAAAATGGCATCTTCCATTCTTACTGATACTGTAAGGCTTAGCATAGAAAGAAACTGAATAACAGCTAAATCAAGTGTAATGTGTTCACATGTTAAGTGTCTGCTGTACTCTCTTTTTATGTTGCTTCTTCAGCCACTTCATTAGAAACACCTTACAGGTGTAAAGCTAAAATTAGTCCCTTTGTTGCCTCTCGCAACTTGTTAGCCATCTCATGCTTTATCCAGGAGTCACATTGACACTCCCAGCAACACTGCTGTGCCTGATGGACTCCAGTGACCGGGCTACTGCCATGTCATTGTCAAAATAATAGTCCACCACAAAAGTTAGTCTTTGGTCAGTCAGTGTCCTGTGGACCTATAGTGTTGTGTATGCTAACATATGGGCTACAATGTGTTTTTGTAGCAAATATAAGGTTGTTGTACCTAATAAAGTGGCTAGTGAGTGTGTGTATAAGAGCAAAGACCACTGTGTGTATCTATCTGTTTCTCTCTCTCCCTCTCTCTCTCATATATTACATACACCAGGTGATTAACTACAGTGTAGTGTAGTAAAATATGTATTAAAAATTATAGTGAACTATAAAAGGGTCCATAGAAACAAATGTTTCAGTGCACTTGCACAGAAACAAAAGACATGGACTAGCATGTGTCTCCAAGTTCTCACTTTGTTTTTTGTTTACTCCTCAGAAAACTGGTGGATATTGCAGGCTGGCGCAGTGAGAATGAATGGTGAAGTACAAAGTAACTGCCCTGCATAGTGGCAGATATGCTTCCAATGGGCTCAAAATGAACCGTGACACCTTTTCCCACATACGCCTTTGGTGCCCACGCCCCTTTGGCACCTACTCTCAGAATAAGCCATACAGCAATGGCACAATTGGCAGTGGGACAGCATCTCCCCTCTGTAAAGCTGATGCGGTTGGTTGCACGTCCATAGAGGCTGGTGGAGTGGGTGAAGACCGTGATGAGGATGTTGGCACTGAGAACACCCCACCTGCCCCATCATCCACCCTGCTGACACCCCCATCCCCTGCGCCTTCCTCTCCTACTTCCCAAATGGAAGATGGTAGGGTATTGCTGGATACATGGTATGTCATCAAGCCAGGCAACACCAAGGAAAAGATTGCCTTCTTTGTGGCCCACCAGTGTAGTGGGGCAGGGTTTCCAAGGCCCAGTGCCATGAAGGTAAAAGGGAACTGGGGTGCTGACTGTACCAAGGCTAAGCGTCGACGTCGCTGCTCTTCTTATGACCCTCCGACTAGAGCCCAGCATGTTGGTCCGGAGCTGCCTTCAGAGCCCTGCCCGCCTGAGGAAGGCGTTGGGGTTAATGAGACTGATCTGCTCTCTGTGGCAGAGATGGTGGCTCTCGTTGAGCAGCGGGCAGCTTTGGCCCTCCAAGGTATGGTAGCTCAAGGACAGACGGCCTCCGGCAACCATCCACACACGGTCCTTCAGAATTCGGGTTCTTCGCCTGTTGTGCTCCTTTCGGAGAACCCCCTGCTCCAGCAAACCTCTAAAAATGACTTTGAGCAGCAGCAGGAGCCTCGTCGTGTCGCTCGGGCGGTCGCGCACTTCGAGTCTCAGCAGCAGAATCTCGAGAGTACGCTGCTACGCCCTCAGATTCACAGTTCGGCCAAAGACCGGGACCACGCGGGTGAGAGCGGAGCCGCCAGCCAAAGCCACGGTCGAGGGGAAGTGAGGATTGCGTTCCGGGTGTCCAGTTTGGACACGCGTTCCCAGTCTGAGCCCGTGGGGCGCCCTCGGTGCATGTTTATGAGTTGTGGGTCTGGAGGTGGGCAGGGAGGAGCCAGGGCCAAAGAGAAGATAACATGTGACCTGTACCAGCTGGTTAGCCCTTCATCTCGAGACCCTGGTGCCATCCTGGCCAGCTCGCCAAAGTCTGATCCTTTAGGTGAGGGCATCGCCGAGCGGCCTCCCGCCACTACGCCTGACCCTAACCAAGATCACTGCTCAGGGGAAAAGAAGACTGTGGCTCGGGAACGTATGACCGGCTTCCACGTTGAGGTTGTGGTCACGGGTGCTGTGGACCAGTGCGTCTTCTATGGTAAGGACAGCACAGAGAATGTCCAAGAGGAGACGGTGTGCTTTGCTATGCCTGGTGGAACCAACACAGCTGGTGCCTCAGAAGACCCTCCACCTGGCCAGCTGTTCTTCCTGCAGACCCCATCTGCGGAAGATGAGCGCGGTGCTGGGGTACCGAGCGGAATGTGCTCTTTGGATTGTGCAAACAACAATGGACCAGTAGTGGGCGCTGTAGAGAGGCCAGAGAGCCCGATAGCCAGCGTGGATGACTGTGCTGACAAATCGCTCTGTCGTCTCTACCGCCACGTCTCCCACGACTTCCTTGAGATCCGCTTTCAGATCCAGCGGCTCCTGGAACCGCGGCAGTACATGCTCATGCTTCCCGATCACATCATGGTCAGTATCTTCAGCTACCTTCCCACCCGCTCCCTGGCAGCCCTCAAATGCACGTGCCATGACTTCAAGGCCCTGATCGAGACCTACGGCGTGCGCGCGACGGACTCGCGCTGGAACCAGGACCCTCTGTATCGCGACGACCCCTGCAAGCAGTGCAAACGGCAGTACGAGCGGGGGGACGTTTCGCTCTGCCGCTGGCACCCCAAACCTTACCACCACGACCTGCCTTACGGACGCTCGTACTGGATGTGTTGTAGGCGCACAGACAAGGACACGCCAGGCTGTAGAGTCGGACTGCACGACAACAATTGGGTACAGCCGTGCGATATGGTCCAGGCCCGCACCAAAAGAGAAGATCGGCGGTGAAGGAAGGAGTGAGGGACTTCTGGTTCCTTCCCTGTTCTCACGATGCCTAAACCTCGTGCCGCTGTAATATTTATGGTTGAGCTTGCCTACCCTGTCGCAGCTTGTTAACCTTGCTATCATGTCAGTATAGTTGTTAGCAGTGTCCCATACTTTCTCCCATAATATGCAGACCAGCGCTCACGTGTGAATACCGATGCTGATTAAATGAGGTTAAAGTCTGCTGCATGGGACTAGATCTTTACATGTATTTGTGAATTGGTTAGAAATTCTTATGGCTTGGCAATCTTTTCCTAAGACCAGCTCTGAAGCCAACTCCAGCCTTGCAGAACCTGCAGGCACTTACTAGTCTTGTGGAAGTAATTAAATGTACTGAGGTTGATTGTCAAGTGTTGTTTGCTGAACCTGGGGCAAATACAAGCAAAAACGATGTCACTTTACAAATTTCTGATGTCACTTTGTAATCTACAGTAATCTACTGTTCGTTGGGGATGTTTTAAACATTTTTTTTTGGTCATTTTGTTTGAGTGGGAATGAGTGATTTCCAACCCCCTCCTCCCCCCCTATTTCCTTCTGGGGTTTGAAGATCTTTTCAAAAAGCATTATTGAAATGACTATTTCTTGTCCACACTCTTTTCTGTGCCCGACCCCTGCACCAGCCTGGCTGCCACTCACAGCCTGTGGGGCAGAGCACAGTGTGAGTGCAGGAACACCAGGTTCCAGCCTTAACCTCATTCATTCTGCTCCCTCCATCAATCTGTAAAATCTTCCAAACAAATGTTGATGCTGATCCCTTTGGGTTGGGGAGACCGATGTAGGTTTCACTGTCAGATAATGCTATAAAGAATTTTTGCCTCTAAAGTAAATAAAATTTATTTAAAACTGGTATTCATACTAAATTTCAATACCTTTTCACGCTACAGTTTCACAAACTCTATTGGTGTGGTTTTTTTTGCTTTTGTATCATGCACGCAAGGGGATACCATATGCTCAACTGTATATAGTTATAAGCAGAGCTGAGAAATCGATACATCAATATCAACATCTTCACAGTCTGAAATTTAATATGTTAATTTGTATTTTGTTTTTATCAACACTAGGTTACATTGCAATAGCAAAAAACTTATTTTTACTACTTAACATTTTTTTAAAATATATTTTTCAGTATTTTTCAAGATTTTTTTTGATGGATATTGTTGTAGCATATTATATAATATTGCCACCATCATAAATCTTAAGTTTTTAGTCCATCTTACCCAAACCTAAAACTATAAATGGAGTTCTGTGTAGTACATGGGTGCATCTCCTTGAACATTGTATCGTCCATTCTGGTATGTTATTAGTTCTTGTGATTGCATTTATTTCAGAAGTTCCATGGTGAAGCATCTGAGTGTAATTCTGGGCAGGTTCTCATCAAGCGAAGAATCCCCAACAAAAGACAGCCACTGTCATCATTATAAGGGCATTAGCATTGACAAAGTACTTCCACACTGGTTCTTCACTGATGTCTGGTAGTTTAGCTGCTTCTGTGGTGACCTCAGTGGCCTCAGGAGACTGGGAGCTGCTTAAGCCACAAAACCAGTCAATTAGATGGAGAATTCCAGACTTTTTCCCGTTTCCACCTGCAACATAAGACAGTAGGTTCTAATTATTTTACATAGTTCAAATGCGAAGTGAAGCGGAATGAAGATCTGGTAACTTTTGTTATACATTTTTAAAAAAAAGATAAGCGTTCCCTCCCTATCAAATACTCCTCTAAAGAGAATACGCATGTTTCTTTGGTCTTACTTCTATTCTCATCAGAAATGGCCTTATTTCTTTCCTCCGATTCTCTGCTCGTCTTCCTTCCTTGTTCCTCTTCCTCGCGGTCCAGATCTGCCCGCTCTTCCTTCGAATACCGTAAGCTAAACACAAGCCGGTGAAGCTTGGAGGAGAGAAGCAGGTGTGTTTAGAAGGGAGCATTCATGACCAGGACGCCAGATCACAGCCCCCGACTCGCAGCAGACGGCGAACGCTCACGTACATGCTTGTCGTCTATGGACGGCGTGCTGTAGCTCACGAGAAGCACGAGAATAGCCGTGCAGAAGAAGAGCAGGACCGCAAAGTACAGGTAGTGAACCCCACAAATGAGAGCGGGGCAGTCGGACGGGAAGAGGCAGCTGCCTGAGCCAAAGTAAAACTCCGGTCCCATTCGACACAGGCCCATTACCAGACCGCCTATCAGGCCCCAGAATGCTCCCTGACAGGAGAGAAGGGCAAGTAAAACCAACAGCTGGAGAGATGACCGACCCGCAGATCGATACGCGAGAACTTTTTCAGTGAAGGTGTGATTGGAAAGATTAACACTCATAACTGGTCAGCATGGAAATATTGAATTCATAGCATTTGCAACATTTTCTATATTATGGTTTACCACACACACTGCTGAGATAGATGGTATAATACTAAATCCTTAATTACCACACATTTTTTCAACCATTTGTGAAAATACATAACCATATTACTTTATAATTATGCTACATAAAAAAGGCTTTTCCTCCATAATCTATACTGAATATTAATTACCGGCTCATTGACTCTCTTTACGAAAATAGCCAGAAAGAAAACTGCTGCTATAGGTGGGGCCAGGTAACATGTTACTGATTGGATATAATCGAACAGCTGACCACTCTGAGCAACCTGGACCACAGGAATCCAGCAAATGCTGATTGCAACAATACAGAGCACCCACACCCTGTTGGAGGAATAAGAACAGCGCGTTATACACCAAGCACTACACAAAACCCACATGCTGCTACGTTATCAGGGGCGTTACAGCCCGAATCTAGCAGTACACATTTTTATTTTGTTTTATTAAGTTTAAAGAGGAGCGAGTCGGCGATTCCAACCTGCCGACTATCATGAGCTCTCTGACACGGGCCTGTGGGCGGATGCGCGTCCAGATGTCCATGGTGAACAGGGTGCTGCTGCTGTTGAAGATGGAGGCTAAAGAGCTCATGAGGGCTGCTAGCATGACGGCTAGCATTAATCCCCTCAAACCTGAAGAGAAAATGTTTCGTTCTCTCAAAACTCTGCAGCACTGTGACGGCAGCTGCGGCGTTAATGAACAAGGAAAGGATCTATAAATAAAGAAGTGTCCTTACCTGACTCTGTGTGTGTGTGTGTGTGTGTGTGTGTGTGTATGTGTGTGTCTGTGTGTGTGTGGCTTAGGATGTCTGCCAAAGCCTGTAAATGAAAAACAGGTGTGTGTATCTCACCATTGGGCATGACTGAGACCACCAGCTTGGGGTAAGCGATGTTTGAGCAGCCCACCCGCGTCCCACACACCTGCTCACACTGCTCAGGTACCACACAGCCCACGTCATCTGGTCAGACAGCGTACAGAAGCGCCCTCACGCAATCTTGTAATGCACTTACATGGTGATGAACAAACAAACAAAGCACACAAAGGTGTAGGGCTGTACCAGGGAAAAGCACCCTGCTGATCATGCCAGGGAACACCATGAGGAACATGGGGAGCAGCTTCAGGTACCCACACAGGATGCATCCAGCCTTGACGTGGGTGAGACTGCGTGCAGCCAGACAGCGCTGCACTATGACCTGCAGGAGACAAGCACTCACGAAACCCTAACCAACAAAACACCTACCACCTGCCACAAGACTTACAGGGCTCTGAACTACAGTGTCCTGAAAGTGGTGGATCATCTATATTTTAAACACACTTTTTATTCAGTCTGCAGTGCTGGGGTCTTATTGACCAACGAGAACTATGTGCAGTGATGGGGAGGCTCACTTGATCTGAGCACCAGTACCAGCTGCCTATGATGGCGATACCGAACAGAACCCCAGGCCAAGGGAGGTCGCTGTTCACAGGGTCTCTCAGAAGATGGAACGCATCCTTGCGGGGAGTGTAGCAGACTGGAGAGATGTTAAAGTGCTGTGGGTCTGGGGACAATCTCATGTCTGGAGACGGTAGAGCCAAACTATACTTTTCAAGTAAGGCACTGTAACCGCCCACTTCATAGAAGGCTGTCAACAGATAAGACAGAAGCACAACATAGTTGATACTTAATATACAGCTAACTCCACAGGCAGGTTAATAACATAGTACTCTCATAAAAAATGGTGAAATGTTGACATGGCTTTAATACGTGAGCGTGTGCTCCCAGAGAAGTACAAGAAACGTACAGAAACCCATAAGGGTGAAGGCTCCAGCAATGATGACGAAGGTTTGGACTGTGTCTGTGTACATGAGAGCAGCCAGTCCACCTGCAGGACACAGGGGATGGATTACAAACACACCTTACAGATTTCTAAAGACAAAAGTTGATTAAAAACAAACACGTTAAACTACATGTTACACTGTTCCTGTATATGTGCTGTATAAATATATTTGTATATAGGAAAAAAATCTTATACATAAAGCCTGTCCTGAATTTCTATCAGAATAGAAATTGTTTTATTAAAATTTTTAGAAATTTTAGGTAGAGACTTTGCTTAATCAAAGCTGATTGATATTATGTGCTAATGACTATATTGAGTAAAAAGGTTTGAATAATATTCCAAACACCTAGTAATATATTAACACCAGCATATACCTAGTAATATATTAACATCTAAAATGGACACCTTCAGAACAACTTCAGTAGTTCTTAAAAAGTGGTCAGATAAGTGGGAAATTGCATCTTTTCTCAAGTATAAAAGCATTTTTGAGGGATAAAGGAACTTAGAAATCCACCTCACACACTACTCCTGCAGAATTTCTACATAAACGTTCAGTGATGATTAGATCTGGTGATCAGCAAGGTCATGGCAGGCCTCTAATTTCACCGTGGTGCACATTTAGCCATTCTACAATTCGTTTAGCAATGTGTTTGGAGCTATTATCATCCTGGAATATGGATTTTTGATACTGTTCCTCTTCATACTACAAATAATTCAGTTTTATAAATGGAGCACCTGCAATTTGGCCATCAACTGTTTGACCCTTCTCAACCTCTGTTGCTTTTAAATCTCAGCCTCGAGGTGTCGAGTGTCAGTCCTAGAGAACACTTCTAGCTTGCATTCAGCCTAATGTAAATCACATAGGTAGTTGCCTTTGCAATTGTACTTTAGTTTTCCCAACTTTAAACTGAATTTTGCCTGTGACGGTGTAGAGTGCTGTTATGGAGATCAGAGCAATCACTGCGATGTAGATATTCCAGCCAAGTGCTTGCTGTATGAACACTGCTCCAGAGAACATGTCCACCTAATGCAAAGAGAACATAAATACGACAGATATAGTTGAGTGAGTCCACAATACGATTATTCTTAGTGGAGCCTTTTTCTCTTTGTTGTTGTTTTTTTTACGGAAAAAATTACCCCAAGTATGAGTTGGTCCTTTTGTACTATGAAGAGAAAATACTTCTAATTTGGCATGCTTCAATTTGCATTTGTACTTACAGAGATCTTTGTGAAGATGTAGAGGAAAAGGGAAATGACAGAGAGGTACAGACTGATTCTGGTCCCTCCGAATCTCTTTTTTAGGTATTGTGGCATAGTGATCACCTTTTGAAAAGCAGAAGGTGACAGAACACAGACGGTCTTTCTCCACTCACACTCTTGGTGCCATGTTCAACGCACACTTTTAGTTTAACGTCTAAAACAAGTTTTTTAACGAGGTTAAAATAATCAAATATGTTTTTAGTGAAAAGGGAACTTACTCCAGCAGTTAAATAGACAGGCACAAAGAGCCACCCCAGCAACAGGACAATAAATAAAGCCTGCAGGACAAACAAAAGCTTAAAACATGCTCACAACGTGCTAAGAACACAGTCAAAATGGGCAATAAGACAGAGGATAAAATGTAGTAGGTGATACAACATTGGCCAGCTAAATTATTTACATTTAGTAGATCTTATCAATTTGATTTGTTAAAACACTGACAGAAAGAACTATCAAAAAGCAAATCAGAAAACAAATTAACTGTGTAATGTGTAGCACTATGCAAAAAAAAAAAAAAAAATTTTGTTGAGACTTAAAGTAGATGAATGACCATGATTACAGGAGCAGGTGCATAAAGATGTTTGAGCTGCACCTCTACGATTTACTTCCAACATCGTCCAACTCACATTCCATTCGAAGCCTCCTACAGCGATCCCGCTGGCCGCCCCAGTACCTGCAAGGCCGACGAAATGGCCGCTGCCAATATTGCTTGCAAACAGAGAAGCTCCTACCTATAAGAATAGTGAGGAGCAGAGTTAACACATGTTTCGTTTCTGTAACAACTGTACGTTACCGCAGCAGCAGAATTAAAGGTAATCCAAATAAAGGGGTAGACCATTCTTCTTCTTCTTCTGTAGGCTGTATGGAACCTTAGAGGATAATCTAGTAGGAACAGATGGTTACACTTACTGGTCCCCACGACATGGTCTGTCCTGCGAGGAAATAGCCTCCCACTGAACCACGATTAGTCCTAAACATCGACTGAGAAGCAGGGAGATGAATGTAGCTATGCATTTTTCTTCATATTGGTATCCATGACTAATTCAATTAAGAAACCGCAACCAACACAAATTAAGTTGATTTCAGACAGCATGTCTCCCTTTGTGGAACTGTGTTTTGTAACACAGTCCAAGCATTTAAAATTGTTATAGCAAATATATGGAGATGGACCAATCAAAAAATACACTATTTTCATACTCAAACACACAAAGGCACTTGCACACTAACCCAAATTCCAACTCCAATGACAACCACAAAATAGCCAAGAATCACAACGATGTCTGCTGGGTTGTTGATGATCACGTGCATCCCATGTTGTGTGGTGGAGTTTTCCATTTTTTCCCCAATTAAATGATGTTCTTCGAGGGTGATTTTAAAAGTATCAAATCACAGTTCAATGGCTCCCAAATGCCTCATGGAAGAAAGATGTCTCCAAAAGAGTGTTAAGACTCTCAGGACACAATCTGAGACCTTTGTTCACATGGGGGAAAAAAGGCTGAAGAAGGGAATTAGTGAAAATAATAATTAACATCTCACCCCCTTTCAGGCACGGACAACTGTGTGATGAAGCGTTTAACTGTCATCATTGATGAAATAATTTACTGTAGCTGATAGTTAATGTACTCGTTTCAAAGAAACATGTCTTGCCTCAAAAACCCAATCAGCAGTTACTGTGTAAATAAGGTGCTTGGATTTCATGGAGTACATTTCTGAGTAGTTAGCAAAAGTGAATGAATTTTGGAATCAGTTTGCTAGTCATAGATGGTTGTATAATCAAATGGGATTTACAGTTCCTCTTTAGATTAAGCCTATGTTTAAGAGTACCGCGCCCTAAAGTATTTGTTATAAGATGCGAAGCACCTTATGGGCCTATCTTGTAGCTCACTCACGTTTAACATAACTCACCACAAGGGGGCACCATTAGCAATGAAACAGCTTTGGTGCTTTGCATCAATGACTACACTTATTTCAGCAAGTATCTCGATCAGTCATTATATACATTCCATAATTTATTAATGTATGTTATATAATTCCAGTCACCGTGAACACCTGCAGACCCTTTCACTATAACTGTGATGTAATAACAATGTTATTTATGAAGTATGCTTAGCTAACAGTTCAGGTGACTGTCTGGGTGTACCTCTGCAGCTTCAGTTAAAGAAGCAGAGCCATTGTGATCATTTGAGATGATCTATTAACATACATGAGATTTATAAAAAACCATTAGAATGTGTTCTCAGTATACCTAAAACAGGTTGGTTCTGGTAGTAATAAATATCCAGTTAGATTCACGACATCTTTAAACACTAAAGTGAAACTGTAGATAGGAACATGAGTGAGATGGGACTAAAGCTCCCACAAGCTACCATCTGCTCACACACGCTCTTTATTGAAAAATGGCAAGTGCTGTTAAAAGGGAATGATATGGTTCTACATGAGTGACCAGTAGTAGTGCACTGGAACATTCTGATCTGGTTAATAATCTCAGCAGATGGAGTGTTTTGAGGAAAGGCGTGAGCGTAGTGGGGCTCCAGCCTCGCTTCATTCAGGTGATCTTTCTGTGGTCTGAGGCCAGGACAAACACTGCTACGCTCAGGAAAGTCTCCAAGTATACCTGGGTGCTTTAGTCTTCCTGTCCATCAGAGCTTGAAGACAGTTTCTCATTGCCAAACTACTTCATGAGCATAGCTGTAGAAGTTAAGGAAAGTTAAGGTAGTCTTGATCTGAGCCCAGTGACATTTCATTCAGCACATAAAGCTTCTACCTTAAATTGATCCCAAAGCACATTCTCATTAGCTTACTAACCCATATCTTTAACTTTACAATACAACTCCCAGGGTCCTAGAAAGTTGTGGGATATATTCATATATTAATAATTGCAATTGTGTTACCTATGTTTTTGCTTTACTATAGATTTGTAATAACAGTGACTCAATGAGCTGGTTACATACTTGAACAGAATATACAGTCAAAAGGATGTTTTATTGTGATGCAAAACAGCATATCAATTCAAGCAGCTCATTTTATGACATCACCAGTACATTTCTGAGTCTGTATCTGAGTTTAACTCATGATGTAAATGGGTCACTCAAGAGTTCTCATTCTTTCAGCTATAACAAAAATTTACATCTGCATAATCTTAGACAAATGAACTCACTTGATGAAAACAGGGGGGGGGGGGGACCATCCATTTGGTTCATACCTTGAATTTGTGATTTAAACTTTCACATAATAAAATAAAAAAATGTAAATGCTGTTCATGTATAATAAAACCAGACGCCCATCTGTCTAGAGGCAGCTAATGTCAGCCTCTCGTTACCCAATCAGCTCTGACGAGATGCCATTTTTAACTGGACATATGTGAACGGTAGTGGGATGTTAGTCCCTGGACGTGTGAATGGTAGTGGGATGTTAGTCCCTGGACGTGTGAATGGTAGTGGGATGTTAGTCCCTGGACGTGTGAATGGTAGTGGGAT
>JAOYMR010000012.1:16119084-16163915 GCA_025802075.1 Tenebrosternarchus preto | reverse complement strand
AAGCTCCTGTGCGCGTCAACAAGACGAAGAAAAGGTGCAAAAAACGGAAAAAAATCCTCGATGCAGACAATGATGGGAAGCAGAATGGGGCTGTGGACGTGGCAGAGAAGCTTGTGAAGAAAAAAAAGCCAAAGCCGAAGCAGAGAGAACCCAGTGAGAAGAAAAGCGATTAATCACCGTAATGCTTGTTCCTCGCGCTGTCCCTCAATGACGGATTACTGTTCTGTGTTCCTGCAGGTCTGGATACTTCACTTGAGTCAGCTAAAGGCAAGAGTATGACGGAGCAGACACAGAAGAACAGCGGGAGTCCTGGAGATGTGGCTGAGAGAAGACTCAGCCGACAGCAGTGGAAGAACAAAATGAAGAACAAGAAACGGTGCAAGAATAAATTTTCTCACGGTTTAGCTGAAGTGGCAAAGGTTATGCAGCAAGGAGAACTGTTGCAAACGCAGGCCCTCTCAAAAGCCCAGAATACACAAAGTCATGACCTGCCATCTGGGAGCGTAAGATCTGGAGAGAAGAACGGCAATGGTGTACCCATAAATGCACACCCTTCCAAAGACGCCAAGGCCATTACAGACAAAAAAAGAAGCATCACAAAATATTTAAAGGCTACAGTGGATAAGCCTGTTAGTAAAGGCCCCAAAGCAGGAAATAATGTTTGTAGCAGCCCATGTGAACCATGTGAACAACCAATGCCAGTCAAAGGGAAAAATAATCAGCTTCAAGCGAAGAAACTGCGCCATGTTTTAAATGATCATGTGGCTGACAGGCACAAAAAATTAGCAGAAGAAAAAGGAGAACCACTTAACGTGGATAATGAGGAGGGGAAAAGCCCCCCGGATCGCTCCCGAGCCCTCAGGTCACGGATGGAGAAGCGCTTGGAATCGGCTCGCTTCCGCCACATCAATGAGCAGCTGTACACCTCAACCAGCGGTGAGGCCAGACGCATGTTTAAGCAAGACCCTGACGCCATCGGGATCTACCACAGAGGTTACACAGAACAAGTGAAACACTGGCCTGTTAACCCAGTGGATTTAATCATCTCCTACATTCAACAAAAGTGAGAGAGTTGTTATTACTGTAGCCTCTAGAAATTCTCCTACTCTGATTTTATTTTTTACTACCTTCGGATCAAAGTGAGTTAAGTTCTTTTGTCTTTGCGTTTTGTCAGGCCACAGTCTTTGGTTGTGGCAGACTTTGGCTGTGGAGACTGCAAGATTGCACGAAGTGTGAAGAACACAGTCCACTGCTTTGACTTGGCCCCTGTCTGCGAGTTCGTTACTGCCTGTGATATGGCCAGAGTAAGTGGTCTTAGGCATTATTTGCTTATTCATTAATTAGACTCATAAGAGCTCTTAAATTTGGACTGTATTAAAGTACATTTTGATGTTCATTGGGAATGATATGGAAAGTCTTACAGTGACCACGAGTAGCTTTTTTTCAGGTAAAAGAAAAAAAGCAAAAACAGCAGCAGCATTCAACTTCCTGAATGTTCAGCACAGGTGTTAAGGAAGTTGGATTAAATGGATCTCGTATGGAGCATCCCAAGAGCCTGTTAAAAAGGAAATTTGAACATATTTGTCCCTGTTTAAATTTTTTTTTAGTATTGTCCGTCCCAGTCAGCAGTCTTAATGTTGATGCATATGTCTGATTAACTGATGCTGTGTTATGTGGCATTATAATCATGCTTCTTCAATCCTTAATGAATCACATAGCACGAAATACTCTTATACCTTCACAGGTGCCACTGGAGGATTGCACAGTGGATATCGCAGTCTTCTGTCTCTCCCTCATGGGTACAAACCTGAGTGACTTTCTGGCAGAAGCAAACAGAGTGCTGCAGATGGGGTCATTTATCCTTCAGTATATTTTATCAGTGGTGAAACTCTCCATTTCTATGATGATTATTACTGATGCGCAGTAAACAAAGCGCCTGCAAGTAGCCAGGTGAAGCCACCCATCTGCGCATTGCCTTAATCTCTGTGTCTTCTCGTTTATTCACTGCAGTGGTATTCTCAAAATTGCAGAAGTTGCTAGCAGGTTTGATGATGTACGACAGTTTATCAGTGCGTTGTCGCATCTAGGCTTCAAGTTGGTCAACAAGGTAAGGTTCCACTCAGACTTCATGTTAGGGACGTTGCTATATATTTTGATGTCTCCAGTATAAAAAGGATGAATGTTAAATCAAAAAATAATTTGTCCATACCACGATGACTCAGGATGCACACACTATTAAGTGAGGGCTTTAACATTAAGAGATTAGTAACTGTTGTAAAGCTTGGGAATACTTCTAATCAACTGACCTATATTGGTTCTGTTCAATCTTTAGGACACGGACAACAGCCACTTCTTCGCCTTTGAGTTTGTCAAAGTACAGAATGCTCCTAGCCATATCAAGAAAGCTGGGCTTCAACTCCGACCATGTCTGTATAAGAAACGGTAGACTGTACTGAGCACATGAAACACAGCACAGCAGAGCCTGCTGAGATAAAGGCCACATGCTACAGTAACAACTGAGCTGCAAAAGAAGACATGTAGAAAGTCATTTTACATATTCTCTGAATATTGGAAGCTTGCCAGAGTAAGAAGATTTTATTTATACCATTATGAGGGGTGTAAGTGATATTTTTTTAATTGTTCATTTAACAGGAAAACATTTGTATTTGTATTTGTACTTATTTGTAAAATTAAAAACCTTGAATGAAAAGGGTTGCATCTATGTACTACTTTACCTGAATTATGTCATTCAGATGCACTTTGTGATTTAAAATCAGTACTTGAGTCTATTTGCTTTGAGTGTACTGACCAGCCTGACCCTTCTGAGAGTGCAAAGTTCTGGATCTAATCTCGCTTTGAGTGGAACATGAGTGATAATGTTTTCCTCCGAGAGGCTCCTGGCTCCATCCGTGGACTGGCTGTGCACGTACAGGGGACAGTGATAGACAGGCATAGAGGAAGAGCAGGAGGATGATGGGTCAGGGGAGCTCACGCCTGGGTTCCTCACCAGAGCCCTGACCCAGAGAAGAGGTAGAGGACAAGGCTTGTTGGATACGGTGGAGTGGAGAGCCTCCAACCTTGTATCCCACACAGCTCCATGTAGCTCCAGTCCACAAAGATACACACCAACCGAAGGAGCAGAGGAGGGAGATGTTGCAGCTCCTAGAACCTGAGGATGAGGAGGAAAAGTGGGTGGGTTTCCTGACTTATACTAAAGAACACCACTAGCTTTTAGTTCCTGAGTTTGATTCTCTCACTTACCCATTAAATTCACTTCTCATAAAGGCCGTTCATAGGTCAGTTGAAAACAATCATTAATTATGAGTGAAATACATGCTTTGTGGTTCTGTGGATTGTATGACTAAGTTGTAACCACCAACCCCAACTTCAGCAAGCTACGCTGAATTTTGTAGCAGTGGGTAACCTGCACCTTCCAAGATATGAATGTATTTGTAGAGTGAGGAGTGAGAAATAGAAGAAATGTGATGGTGACAGCTATGCAACTTCATAAAAAACACTGTAAAAATGTACATCAGAGTAAAACTGTTTGAGTTTTGTTTATTCAAAAACTGGTGATTTACCTGGAAATGCAGGGAAGCATGGCTGGCATCTCTCTGCTGGCCATGGGTGGTCTCTCTGAGCAGGGACGCCAGAAAGCCCTGAGGCTTAGCAAAGGCGGATAAACAGTAGGCATATGGTGCCCTGTTAGAACCCTCCTGCTGGTACATCCTGAGAAGGTCTGCTCGAGTCTCCAGCTCAGAAATTGTAGATGTCAAGTATGGAGAAGCTGAGAGGTTTCTAACGGGTTGAGAAAGTTCCTTCATCATTGAGGACACTGTTTCTCTAAGATGATTCCACTCTGTCTGGAGAAACATGCGCAGAGGACCCAACAATGCCACGCCCACAGTTCCGCCGTTGTCACCTAACTGCCACTCCATCTGGTCTCTTAATGCCTGCAGTCTTCCCAGAGTCCTTCTGTAGTCGGAGAGCTCTTCAGCATGAAGGTGCATTCTTCCCAGAGTGCTTCTGGGGTCGGACTCTTCAGCACGCTGTCTGTTGGCTGCAAAGCAGCTCTGGGACTGAAGAAGTAAGAAGCTGAGTGTGCGACTTTGTACCTTCATCAGTTCACTTGACATCCCTTCACTGAAACCTAGAGCCTGGGCCTCAGTGATGTTCGGCGTGGTTTGAACACAGCGCTCCAGACGTCTGAGAAGATCCTTCTCATCTGAATACCCATCTAGAAGAAGCCAATAAAACTCAACTGAATAATACATTTCAACTGGACAGAGGACTTTACATTAAATAAGTTACGATACCTGTACCGTTACCAGTCAGGAGGTTTGAGTTGGCTCCTAGTTTTTGGTACAGAAATGTGTTACCAGTTCTACCAAAATGCTGTGTTCGTGTACCAGAATGTGCTGTCATGTTGATGATTTCTGCAAGAGTGTGGGGCCCATTTCCCCATGCAGGACTCGGCGGGTGGAGACAAACTCTGCACACTGCCTTCACGGCTTCCAGGTCAGCAGAGTCTGTCACATGACCACCGTACGTCAGGTACGCTGTAGCGACATGAACACAGAAAACCAAGTTCAGGTCAAACCACCTGCTGATGAAGAATTAATGACTGACATGCAAGCATAATGAATATTCTGTAGAAACAATTTTATACTTTGAAGACATCCAAGGTTTAGTGGGCTATTTTTGAACAACAAATTTGAACAACTAAGTACCCTCTTTATTAGTAAGACCTATGTTACAAGTATAGTCGTTGGCTGATTTAAAAGGCTCACCCATCTTATAGGTATATTTTATAGATGTGCAGTTTACAGACTGTAGGCCATCATTAGCCATGCAATTTTGTCAGTTTTCAATCCTGTTAATCCTGTTCCTCCCAGTGGTCAGTTTGTACTAGTGGACCATTACCAACCATAATCATGCAGCCATCAGAGATCAAAGGACCTGGAAGACAGCTGACACTAACTGCTCATAGCAACAGATGGGTTGTAAAGTCTCTAACTGTATACACCCAGGCCGCTTCTTATAAAGTGCATGGGTTAGTAATGTCCCTCTCAGAGTTCTGTATTTGTATACACGGCTGTTTACGGTAATTCTTGCAACTGCTGCAACTGATATTTGTAACTGAGTATCGTGGAATAGCTCTGTAATAGCATCAAAAGACAGTAAACAGTCCGATACCAGCTATGTACTCCAGTGCTGCAGTGGGGTCAGTGCAGTGTTGGGCAATGTGCACCTGTGCGTCTACCAGAGCAAACAGGTCCTCCTGGGTCCTGAGAAGAACGCACAGAACAAGGCTGTTCAGTGTCCCTTCGTCATCACCGTTTCTTATTTAGGAAGCAGTTCCTCACCAGTTATAAATGCTTCCTTGTGCCAGATGCTTCAGCTTTTGCCTCTGCAGCAGGACGGAGTGAAGGACGGCGCAGCGAAGGAGAAGAGGCTCCGCCGTGTTGGCGGCGCGTACAGGTGAGGTGGCAGGAGGAGCTGCAGCGAGAACCCGTCTAAGAGAGTCACACAGCTCGTTCTTCAGGTCCCAGTGGGAGTCGCATGCTAGGTGCAAAGCATGGATCCTCACTATGGCTGAGGAGGAATTGCGCACACAGCATTGGCATTCTAGTCACATCTTAACACCGAGACTTACAGTGCTGAGGATGCAGAACTTGCAGCCAGAGAAGTGCGATCTGTGGTCTTACATAATCTTTGGGTACAGTAACTCTGAGATTCTTGCAAGGTCCAGTTAATATTTCAAACTGTCTGGTTCCATCTGTAGTGTAGGTCATGTGGTATCAAATACAACATTTCGAAATACAACAGGATTTCACTGGGACTGCAGTGATGAATAGCAAAGACCTGATCATAAAGCACTGTAATAAGCTTTTAAACAAGGATCTTGCTGGAATGTCTGGAAAGTGTGAAATGGTCAAATACCTGGAACAGAACGTGGATCACTGCCTTTAGTTATAAACCACAGTCGGAAATGTGGATGCACGTGAATCTCAGCTCCATCTCCATCAGGAACGAGTCCCTGATCTGTACCCAAACCTGTCAGATGCCCTCACGTTCAAAATGGGACAAGAATATGCGTGTCTAACTAGGTCTTCGGGTTAATAACTAAGTCCTAACTTAGTTGTCTATGGCAGAGGGTAGAGTACTCGCCTCTCATCGTGCAGGATATCAGTTGTTTGAGCTGAGCGATCACTTCGGCATCCCAGTGATAAAGTAGGTGACAGTTGTTCAAGACCAGCCAGTGGCCAGTCTGAACAGCTGTGTCAAGAGCAGAAAGGACAGCAGCTCTTTGGCACTCGGTTCCAAAAGAAATTACAGTCACCTTCACCTGTTGATAATTACGAGAGTCATCACATATATCAGGTACTTAAAGGCCACAATCATTTCATGATAAATTAGACAGATATTTTAGGCTGAAACGAGCATGCAAATTGTGGTGAAATGAACTGTAATGTCTCACCCCTTTCTTGTCTGCTTGGTACTGAGAAACTTGTTTTATCCAGTAGAGAGGGTGGATACTTCCTGACTCATCTGTCCTCTGCCCTGGAAGGGTAACAATTACGGGAGCTTTGTTTTTGGACAGAAAGATGGAGAGTGATTCCAGAGAGCCGATGCAAGGGCTGCCGGCAAGACCGGAAGGTAGCTGGTGTCCGTGCTGACAGGACGCAAGGTCACGGGCCACCCCTGCGAGACACTCCGGGAAGAACGTCTTCCAGAGGATGGCACGCTGGAACATCGTGAGGTGAGAATGTGACCGACATGGAACAGGCGCGACCACAGTGGACGAAGGAAATCGCATGTACTCCTGCCACTGTCTGGATGATTTCCTCAGGGAAGAGACCAAACCATGGAAGGGTGAGATTTGGTCCAAGAGATGGACTTCAGCACAGACATGTGGTGATATCCAGTTTGGGAGCAGACCAGGGGCAGACCGTTCTAATGATGGCACAACATATTCTGGAAGTTCTACGTCTCCGAGTCCCTTGAGGAAAATGATGCGCTCAGTCTCACTGCAGCCCTCATTGTGCATGACGAAGGAGACGGTCACGAGAAGCTTGAGTAATTCTGCATGGCTCTGGAACAAGCAGGGTCTATACTGAGCAAACAAGTACGACACCACCCTGTGTGAAATCTCCGACATCACTGCTCCCATCGCCGCCTCCTTGAGGGCTAAAGTTTGGTGCAAAACGATCAAGAAGTCCGACAGGCGGAAGTGGTAGAAGGGAGACAGGCGTTCGGTCTCCTTCAGAGCCCGGTAGAAGGCAGTGGCCAGTGCTGCCAGCTGGTGAACGCCGCTCCACAGAGGTGTGTGACGGTCTGCGTTGGTGGAGAGCCCTTCGAGTTGTGCCTGAAGCGTCTGTGACGTGCTCTGACACGCCGATGCACGTGGGAGGAACGCAGGATCCTGTAGCAACGGGGTGACCGACTGCAGGATGTACTGCATTAAAGAAGCCTGAAACAGTGAAAAGTGACTCAAAAACCTGCATTGTATAGCCTGTACATCTTCTGATTAACCTCTGACGCTACTGGGTCCTCTTATTCCACACCCCTGTGACTACACGGCTTTCATATTAGTTTCAATGTGTCTAATGAATAATTCGTAGTCATAACGTTTTAAATTAACTTGTTCCTAAATGTTATGATTTTCATGATACCTGCTCTAGATGAAGCTGGTCCTGAATTATGTGTTTATCGCTCGTTGCTTGGCAATGCTGTACCCACAGCTCTAAACACTCGGACTGTAGCAGATCTGAGAGAATAACGTCCTCGATTTGAGTTGTGCTGAGAGACAGATCAATCACTTTAACCTTTCCCAGGATTAAGGGGTCAATCTCTACAAAGGTGAGAGTAAAAGAAAACTTAATTTAAGTGATTCTGGTGATGCTGTGAGGTAAAAAAAAAAAAATCATAAACAGACAATTATGGCTTGGAACTATAATTGCATTGTAATTCAAAATGCTAAAAACAGAAACAATGCACAATCATATAACAATTGGATAAATGAATGTAGCACAGTTCTGAGTGATCTGGTCTCCACACGCTTCTCACCATGCAACAGGGCATGTACTGGCAGAGCTGTGCTCAGGAGCATGTGAAAGGCAGGGTGAGGCTCGGGAACTGCGCCCTCCATCCCCAGGAAGTGGCTTCCAGCTGGCCGAGCTAACATGCTGAGCAGCTCCTCTGTTGGCACAGCCTGTTCTATGTGAGTGACTAGCACTTTCAGACCTGACGGCAAGAGAAACAAACTGCAGTCAGGAGCAACTGGACTGTCGATGGTAAATTAGCTCTAAAAATATTTGTAGTGAAGCTGCAATGAAGAGCATACATTGCATGGAATGCTGACCTTTCTCTGCTGCGTGACTGAGTTTGTCGAGTAATTCCGGATCATCTGCAGAAAGGACAAGCTCATACTCCTCTTCTTTATAAGCTTTCCTATCATGCCCTGGGAACAGCCCTGAAATGTGCTCAAAATTAGAATCAGGGATTAACAGTTAAAGATGCAGAAGTGTAACAGAGAGTAAAGAGAGAGTGAACACCTCTCAGCAGCTGTGTTTGGGAACTGAGCTCTTCGTATTGCTGTGTGTGTGCTAGCAGCGCCCAGTGGTGAGCCCAGGGGGCGCTGTTTCCCATCAGCAGTAGCTTCAAGACCAGGTGTGGAGCCATCCCCTGCGCCACACAGCGGTCTAGTCCCACTGCTCGAGCCAGGGTCCGGTGAAGTTTCGGACCCACAGGGATGGGTTCAAAGAGGGACTCCACGAAAGGCTGCGCTTCTCCAATCAGGGATGTTCGTGGGTCTTCTGGACTGATGTTAATTCTTCCTGTGAAGCACAGCGTCTGCCACTTTTCCAGCAACTCCAGTCGAACTTCAGGGCTAAATGGGCCTAAATAAGCGACGGAAGCGGCCGCAACCAACGCATCACCCGAAACGGTCTGACTGTTCATTTCTGTTTCCTACACAACATAAACATATAAATATAACAATATTTTTTTTTTTTGTCTGCAACATCGGTAAGTATAAAAATACAAATAAATATATATAATAGAAAATGTAAGTGACCTTTAGGGCTGTGCTCCATTTCTCAGTGAAGAATCTCACTTGCTTGATGGCAGCATTGGCATCCTTCTCTTGGGCTCTGACCTTCTGGAGCTGAGCTGATAGATTGTCCAGGTGGCATCGGATGAGCTGCTGCTGCCTCTCCATATCCTCCAGCCTCTCGCGCGATGCTTCCTCCTGAAGACGGGCCCCTCGCAGTCGTGCTCGACTTTCTGCCATCTGATTGGCCAGATGCCGTTCGAGGGCCTCGTGCGAGGCCCCAAGGCGCTGAGCGCGGGCGTACTCGTGAACCGCGCGCACCCAGCAGCACAGGGACTCGCAGGCTCGGCTCAGGCTGCGCACCGCGTGCGGTTGGAAGTTTGCGGCCTGCACAATCTCGCTGAGCTTCTCAAGCATCTTGGTGCTTAGCTTCGAGCGATCAAAGAATTCCAGTTCCTGATGAGCGTAGGAGAGAGATAAAGACCAAAAACTAAATCTAAACAAATGATTATTATTATTATTATCAGTTTTTTAAACTTTTGAAACATTTTAACTCGGTTAAAGATGATGTTTTCTTCAGCCTCTAACCTGTAAGAAACTAGGCTGCCCCAGAAGTTGTCTGCAGCTTTCCCAGTTGCATGGACGATTAAACAGCAAGCATATAGTGTCCATGAGAATGACCACTCCCTCCGGAGGGTGTCTGTAGCGGCGCACCTCATCCAGGTCACACTGGTTTAGAGACCGAATGGTTTTGAGGGCTGCCTGATACAAAGGACTCGCCTAAACACAAATGGGCACTCAGAATAACACATGCATCTTGACAGTGGAATCAGGATTAGATGGAAGCATTATTTCGACAATGCAGGATTAGACTGGTGTGAATGGGAGTATGACCTCTTTGAGTGTATCTTCAGCTTGTTGTTCAGCTTGCTCCAACTGCCTGTCTAGCTGGGACAGCCGGTTCTCTTCCAGCAGACAGTACTGGCGAATTCGTTCGCAGTGTTTGTGCTCCGCTGCCAAAGCTTTTTGCATTTGCTTTAGAGTCTGCACCGGAATGGAAAAGTGGCACTAGTTCTGTACATAGGGTTCTCAAGGACATAACTCAGGAATGTTTTGTACCAGGTCACCAAAGATGGAAGTTATTCACAAACAAAACCTTTAAATCAAGTACCCTGCAGTCCTTAAGAAAATCAGTTTTTGTGTGTGTGTAGGTGTGGTGTTTTAACACACTGAAGTTGCTGCTTCAGTAAACTGAAATGCTGACTACAGCTTTGAAGAGGTGTCTGTGAGATTATGTATGTCTGTACTGGTTAAACTATGAAGGAATTACAGTCCTTTTAATGCAGTGCTCCTAGTTTCCTAGTTTATGGGATGGAAAGTAATTTGGAGTCTGCACCATTCAGTGACTAAAGCTGACTAAAGATCAGAGTTGATTCTAGATGTGGCATTTGCATCTGGAGTCTTCTGCTGTTGTGTGTTATTTGGAATCCTGAAGAAGCATCATGTCACTTAAAAATTTGATAACTGCTGATCAAAGTCAACAAAAATGATTTGGGAAATTAAGAAGTAGAATCACACCGGTGAGCTCACCGATGACAAAGATGACAACTTTTGGCACAGTGATAGAATAAAGAACATAGTGAAGGGGGGAAAAGCTCAGTACAGGAAGTAATACTTTTCAGTGTATTCATATTCATGCACATCGATGTGTGTAAATGACGTTGCACTGTTCTCGTTTTACCTGGTGTGTGTTATCGTATGTCTCCTCAAGTCTAAGCACATCTTTACTGTAGATCTGTGCTGTCTCAATCATTTCTTTCACACGCGTCAGAACTGTGGCAACCCTGATGCAGCCCAGCAAACAAGGAAAAAGGAAAATGAAGTGTTTCAACGTATTGCGTATTTAACATTTTGGTGTATTCCACAAAGCAACTGCTATAAAAAAATAATATTTAACTCATATGTTACACATACTCAGGCTATCCATCCAGCTGTCATCAGTGCTTACCTACTGGAATTACCTCTACTCTCCTCACAGAGTTGGTCATACAGGTGGCAGAAGTATGCTATCAGCTCGATATACGTCTGAGGGCCGAAGAGCTGTATATTTAGAAAGGTGGAAGCATATTTTGTGGCCGACTTGTGTATCCCAGCCATCACCTGAACAATACTTGCCACTAGGGTCTTGTCAACTAAGGAAAGAGAGAAACCAAATCCACAGGTTTTGTGTACTTTTTGTCTAAAATGTGTTGTAAAAAAAAAAAAAACAACATACCACCTACCTTTACTGGCTATGTCAGGAATCTGAAGCAGCCGAGAGGCAATTTCCACTAAAGCCTCTGAGCTCCAAGGCTGGTACACCTCTACACAACAGCAGAGACTTAAAGCCTTGGTAATATGGGCCATAACAGAAGGTGAGTGCCTGGTCTCTCTTGCATATTCATCATGGTTCAGAGGCAGCAATAAAAAAACATGCATATTTCTTTGGGTATTTGGGAAATACCTGCATAAAAGGAGTGTATTGTATTAAAGGTTTAGTGTAGCCTATACCACATACCACCACAAAACTTATACATAAAAAATGGATGAATAATGGGATGAACATATTTGAAGTTTCAATTATTTAAATAGCCCTTTCATTTTTAAAGGTTAAAATCCGCCTTATTTCAAATTAAATAGAAATTGCCTTACTTTTCAAAGACCTGATCATCCTTTACATGGCATTGTGGGTTGTTCACTAGCGCCCTGGAATTTGGTACTTTGAGTTTTTCATCTGTATAATGCCTGGGGAATTTTCCAGTAGCCATGACCACCAGTAGCTCATCCCTAATGGCTTGGCTAACATCCTCATGAATCAAAAACACCATGTGTCCACCATGCATGCCGATCTGTCTACCAGCCTCGTTCCATATCTCCTTCAGTTTGCCCTCGTTTCCATGATGAACTTCAATTAGTCGGTATCCCATTAAAAATGCAGCAAGACGTACAGTGCTCTTCCGGCCTGTTCTTGTTTCGGCTCCAAAGAGAACCCCGTGTCCACCAGGAATAAGCAAGGCGCGTAATATGTGAGTGAGCTGACGTACTCTCTGGTGGTACACAGCGAATGCTGCGGAGCTGCAGGCATCTCCTTCCTCTCTGTGTGCTACAGCGTAGGCCACCTGCTGCACCAACATGCCCAAGTCCCTCTCAAGGTATGCAGAGCGGCTTCTAAACTGGTGCTCTGCTGCACTTTTGCTGGGTTCACCAACTTCTGGGCTGAAGACCACATTGCGGATAGAAGAAGCCATGTCTGTAAGCAGCTGCTGCGGCGTTTTGGATGAGTCCTGTGGTATGTTGCAAGTTGAAACATCAGACCGATTCCTCACCTGTTGCAAAGACGTGCTTTGGTTTGCTTTGATGCAGGGTTTTTCTAACAGCTTTGTCTCTTTAGGAGAAACGGAAGGAGGAATTTGAGGTGAACAAGTAGCTGAGCTTGATGCTGAATCAGGTGTCTCACGGTCACTGTTTTCCTTTTTACTTCTGTTGGATGAAGCAGTGTTGTAACAGTCTTCTTCAGTCTCACTACTTGAAAGGCTGTAGTCTGAGCTGTTGTGTTCCTCAGAAGACCACTCTGACTTTTCCACCTGCGTTGAAAGACTTTTTGTGATTCCAGCCATGGAGGATTCAACAGACTCTGTGCTGGATGTCATCCTTTCCTCCATATCTTGAGGAACAGGGATCAAACATTGAGACTGACTTATATAATCCACAGTTCTGCCTTTTAACTGACACACAGGACTAGGCAGATCTTCTGTAGTGTGGCATTTAGTCACAAGACTACCGCCAAAATTCTCCTCAGACACTTGGGTTAGAATTGACACCAGTTTTTGCCATTCGTCGTCTGAGGACATGCGATCACCAAAAGTGCGCAAGCACTCGTGCATCCACAGACGGGCGATATTGAGAACATTTGCCATGGGACCGAGGGATGTTGCAGCAAAGACAGGCAAAGCAGATGAAGTAGTGAAAGTTTGAACACCAAGGCTAAGCTTCTTCTGAAGAACCTGTCGGGCCGCCGTCTTTGTATCCCAGAGAAACATTCCTTGGAATACTTTTTTAAGGTCATGTAAAGAAAAAACAAACTGGGAAGTGTGTCTAGAAAAGAGGAAATTTTCACGCACAGCGAGATATACTTTAAAGGTTGCAGTAACGATGCTTTGAGCCAAATCTGTGATCCTTGACATGGAAGGAAAGCTTTTCAGCCACTGTTGTAACTGTGTTGAATGGATAGAAAACAGAATATCTACAGTTGTACTAGGAAGTGCCAGGACAGTAAACAGTCTGGAGAGCCGTGGGGAAATCTGACTGTACGTGCTGCCGTTTGTTCCATCAGTGCTGCAAGTGCTTAGATAACTAACTGCTCCAGATCTGAACATCTTAAAGTGACAGCCATCTGAAGACGGCACTCCGCCTCTTGAGATGCACTGACGTAAGGTCTCCAAAGTCATTGATGTCTTTCCATAAATGTCTGATCAGGAAGAAAAATAGAGTGGTTAGTTACATAATGGCAAACAAAACAGGAAAAAACTGCTTCAGATGGCGGATGCTCATTAATATGCGTACCAAAAGGTGCTTCATGCAAGTCATCAAGAAACAGAAGAAAACCAGGATGCTGCACGGTGCTTCTCAAAGAGTCTAGGCGAGTTTTCTGGCTACCTGTACTCTCAAGAAGATTCCGTAAATCGGCAGCATACAGCATATGGTTCACCGGTAAGTGCACATGTGGTCTTTTTTGGGATAACAAAGACATGCCAAGCATCGTTTTTCCTGAGCCTGTTTCTCCTACTATTAGTGCTGACTGAAGGGATTCCAACATGAGGTCCAGGAGACGTGCATATTTTCCATACTGCATTAGGGAAAGAAACATTTTACTTGACAGGAATTATTTAATAGATATCAAAATTCAGATTATTGAATTATTTAATAGATATCAAAATTCAGATTATTGAATTTACTGAGTTTAGAGTTCAACGACATGATACCTTATACAACAAATCTTGAAGCCATGAATAAATGTTCAAAGGTTGTAAAAAAAAAAAACTGATGCATAAAATGAAATCAACAATTTCTTAAATGCCTACAGACATAACATGCTGACATTCAGGAAATGTTTTGCATTTAGATACTGGGTTGATTGGGCTTCTAAATGCGACAGACAAAAAGATAAATTATTTTTTGCCTTTAACCAACAAGATCCCCCCAAAACAAAGAGTGCTTTTATCATTGTATTATCTTGTATGTGTACCAAAAAAAGTGAGAGATCATCACTGATGTGATTTTGACATGGAATTGCCCTTTAGACAAATACTAAAGGATAAGGATATGTATACACTACAGTATATGAACAGACAAACCTCTGGCACCATTGTACAGAAATGCTTTGGACTCCTGTTTCTTGTGAAGCCAACCACACTGTTAGAGTCCTCTACCATTGCATCAGCGAAGTTAAAGAAGTGATCAAATACCATGCCCTTAGGCGGGACTTCAATTTTGTAACGGCTTTCAAACAAGGCTTCTCGTGCAATAAGATCAAACTGCGGCCAGTGCCTAAAACCAAGAGAATAAACAAGAGAATAACACAAGATGTTTCTGCAAGCTTAAAAGCCTTCTGCACAGCAATTCCCATGGAATTCCAAATCCCACATACCTGGGATGCAGATGCCCTCCAAAGCCCCAGATATAAGCTACAACAAAAAGGTTTCTGGCCTGTACCTCTGTGGAGGGGGACTTGAGCCCAGCATCTTGCAAGAAAAGAAAATAGACAAATGAGTTGAGCCAGGTGTGATATTGGTGCCCACTTGAGAATTTATAAGGAAGTTCTGGATGATTATTTACATTATACTTATAATCATGTCGTGGCAGAAACTCAGAAATCAGGAAAAACTAAAAATACTGACTTGGGACTAGATACTCAAGATGATGGTATAACATGAAATTTTACCTCTTTTAGTAGTATTCTTAGACGCACATTTTAAGACTCGTCCCTTGCCTGACTCTCCCAGAAGAGCATGGAGGATCTTAATGAATGACATTATTTCTTGCAAACCATCAGTGATCCTAAGACAGGCTCCATGCCCATCAGAGGACATCACACTGTTTAGTTCTTTGTGTCTGAGGAAATTGAGAGTACTAGAGAAAAGATCTTCAGCTAAACAGCTCCATATTTTGAGAGTGCTTTGCTCTAGGGTGTGCTCCCTGTACAGAGACTCCATCTCAGTTTTCCACACTGCCTTCCACAGATCTTTACCAGAAACATACACCAGGCTGCAGCGTGTCAGTGCAGAAGGGTTTGCATCTGCAAGGCTCGTGGCCTCTACGACTAACTTGAGCATTTCTCGTGATGGATGAATCTTTTCACCTGATGAGAGGCATATAAAGGGATTTTCAGGTTCACCCAGGGTGCTTAAACAGTCAAACCAGTATGAATGGGTCAGTGGTTCCCCATCCAGCACTAACCATTTAACTCTTTGCATCTCAACATTCGCCTTCGTTTTGGATAGAGCGCTAAATGAAAAATCATATTGTTCTGTATCCCTCAGAACTTTAGTGAAAGCTCCATCCCACCATGACCCTTGCGGTTCATAGCATCCACCAAAAAGCTCCTCATGAGACAAAGCATTGGGAAACAATACCACTGTGTCGACAGAGCACCATCGTGAAGTTGACAAAAGTCCAGGATCTGTGAAACCTTCCTCAAATTCAGCTTCAGCAGACTTTGCAGCAAGTCGTCGGAGTGCACCTGCAAGAGCTTGGTACATAGTTGTTTTCCCACTACCGGGTGGTCCCACAAGCACAACTGCATTGGAAAACTGCAGGGCTTTGTGCAGAGTCACAGTATTGTGAAGCATTTGTGTGTCAGCACAAAATCCTGTTTGTTGCAACTCCTCTGTGATAGCATCTCTAAGCACATTCTGTTCATGCTCTTCAATAAATGTTTGAAGAACTGGAAAAGATCTTGCAATTGGAAAGATTTCCTCAAAAATGGTGCAGAATTGTGAGGCTTTATGGTGCTCAAAGATAGCAGGCACTAAAACGGACATTATTGCTTTGATAACTGCTTTCTCTTCTCTTATAGAATTTACAATGGAGCAGTTACTGGTGAACTTATCAATGGATGTACAGTCATCTTTCATTTCTTGTGATATTTTGTCAGATGCTGTGAGAGTTATAGCAATGGGTTTCCATGAATTCTGTGTAAGAAATCCATTATCAGTGTCATCAAATTTTCTGTAAAGTTGTGTTCCAGACGCATGGATTACTTTTTGGAGAAGAACAAGCCAGGAAGATTTATTGCCACTGACAAAATCTGGAAGGCAAAACGAATCCTTAGCCAGACTAAAAAGAGAAATCAGCCGCCTGCTCATATTGGCTGCTTGAGAAAATCCCAAAGAAACCAGCAGAACTTCTGTAATAATGCTGTAGTCAGGCTTCATTAATGAAACAGATCTTGAAGCAACTCGCAAGTTATCCGGTACTTCAGCTGAGCACCCAAGTGATGAAATTATGACACATCCATAGCTTAATTTGGCCAGAATATGTTTCCCTCCAAATAGCATTTGTTTGGTCTGCTTTACTGTGTAAATGGGATCTCTGACAAACCCCTGTGATGAAAGTTTTTCACTGAGACCACGTGGCTCCTGTGCCTCCTGTTGTGATTCCACCTGAAGTGTTGACAGACATTGATGAATGTCTGTCAGTTGTTGTCCAAGAACAGATAACGTCCCCTGTTCCATTGAATCTACAGAATTGAGCACCAGCCATGCACCAGTTTGAAGAGCACCAAGCAACATTTGGGAAACAAGCAAAGGACTTGTATTTGCATAACAACCCAGCGTAATTACCTGCTGTCCCAGTGCCCATCCTAACTGTAGTACAGTCTTTTTTTTACCAGACATGAGGGGTCCAGTAATAAAGGCACATCTGTAATTGTTGAGCGCAAGAAGAATGCCCAAAAATGCCCGCTCTGTTGAGGGGGTGTTCACCATCATCCAGTTCTCCGGCCCTATATATTCATAGCCATAAGCCAACTTTGTTCCCAAGACATCAATATGAACAGAGTGTTCCTTGCAGCTTGGGTCCTCCAGAGACAGGGGCAAACCGCTTTGACCTGCTTTGTCAATGGCACTGTGACGATACTTCAGGAGCCGCTTCCATTCAAAAGCAGATTCCAAGCTGCCTTTTACCTCTGCGAGCACAGCTACCTGTTGAGAATGCTTCATGGTGAGTAAAACTAGGGCACGAAGGGATGTCACTGTTCGTCGGGATGCCAGGGAGACGTCACATGAATTTGCAGTATCTTGTATAGCTTGGCACAGGGTTCGAAGTTTTGCTGCATTTTGTGCTTTCATTTGTACCCAGCTGGTTTCAGCAGGGTTAAGGACAACTTTTTGAATTTCACTACACCACAAAACTTCCTCTGACACCAAAAGGCACTGTAGAGGATATTCAAGGATTAGCTGCAAAATTGAAGGACATTGTCTTTTGTCTTTCTTTTTTGTTAAGGTCTTGTCAGTGCAAGCATGGCCAAGTGAAGCAACATCACCAATCAGTTTATCCTGTTCAACCTCATTCTCTTCTTCCTCAGGACAATGTTGAACAACAGTGCATTTCATGATCAGCTGTTTAACTGTTTGATGTAGCTTCTTCTCCAAATGACCAAGCCAAACCACAGGGCTCAAATGAGGGTCCAGTGAGCAGGAGAAGGGAACATATTCCCTTAGTGATCCATAAACACCCTTTACTCTCATGTGGGGGTTGGATAAATCTAGCTCGCTCATTAGATCTGTCATATCGTGTTCACCACTGCTGTCGAAATCCAGCCATTGCACTCCTCTGAAGCATTTACACACCAGGGGCAGGAGGCAGGTGTTTGGCAAGTGCAGAGAGAGCAAATTCATCACCTCTCCATCACTCAGGAAGCACAGTCTGGGGAACTCACTGCGTGGTGAGTCAAGGAGGTGTAGCAACTGACTGGAAATATCCTCCATCTCTTGGAGTCCTTCAATGAAGAGAAGGTGCAGATTTTGTCCATGGAAGTGACAATTTGTCTCTCTGGCCTTGTGCCCTCTAACAAAATTCAGCACATGTGGGTCACTTAATGTGACCTGAATAATTTCACGAAATGTTTTATCCACTGATGAAAACTTCTCTAGCTGCAATACAAAAATCAGATGAGAGTAGAATCAAACTAGGATCATATTCTACAGTGTAGTAGACACCAAGACCTCTGTAAAATACCTTAATAATAGAATTAGAACAAAAACACTTGCCAAGTCCACTTTTTGTGTGCTGACAAATGTTTCATAGAATATTTTGCTGAGGAAGACCCACTTCTTCTGGAATCTTTCACAAAAGTCCAGTAGTTCCTCTGTTAGAAATAACACACACACACACACACACATAGTTTATTATATATATACATATGACATTTCAGACAGAGGTCCTTCATCATCTGTGCAACATCTACTTCACCAGGCAGGACCCCAGATGCAGGCTGTACAAAGATGCCCCTGAGACAGTCCAGTACATTGGGGTGTAAGATGCTAGCAGAGTGTACATGGAACACCATAACGAGTGGCTGGCAAACTATTAAGAAATATCTGAGCCAAGTACAGGCTGGAAGTTCTAAAATAGTCAAAGTGGAATACTCCTCCAAAGGTTGTGGAGAATCACCCCAAACTAGGAAAGTGGCTCCAGTAGATCCTAAAAACAACATCTGAGATCTCCAGGAGAGATCTTGGACCTTTAAGCTTCCAGGCCTTCCTGGTAGAGGAGCCAAATTTAAAGGAAAAAGACTGGCTTGTGTACATACGGAGCTCCTGCAGAAGCTGCACCCAATGTTCGGCCTCCCTCCTGAATTCAGCAGCATGCAGGGAAAACAGCATGCTGGACAACGTCATAACACTGTCCTCAGCCTGGCATCGCAGAGTGTCCAGTCCTGACCACCGAACAGAGGTTAAATTCTGATATATATATATATGATATATATATCATAGTATTTAGTAGAACAGTACAGTTATTTCCATCACATACAGTATATATCTTTAATTTGTACACAAAGTAAAGCAGCTTAGAGGTTTTTCTTCACACATGTACCTATAATAGTGAACGTCCCACTGTCACAGGAATGCTGCAGTGGACCACTGCGGTCTGAACCCACATCAGCAGTCGGATTCTTCCGTTGAGCTCCCCCCAGCTGTGGGTCGTCCTTCCACACGGTGAAGATGAACTTGGCGAGCCTGAAGGTGGCGCTGTCCCAGCTGCGCTGTAGCCTGTGCAGATCCTGCCACATGTCTGCCTCGGCCTTGGCCTCCCTGCACACCTGCGCAGCAAACTCACACTGAAGCTTTAACTCACAGCACATATCTGAGGTCATCTGTACCATTTATGCTACAGTTTGTATTGTCAAACCTGGGCGATTTTATTGCGATGCTCCCATAGCTCGTTCGTCATAAGGTCACCTACAGTTAAGTTCTGGTCTGGGACATAGAGCAAACCCATGCCTAGACACAAAATATAACAGCTGTAATAATAACTTGATTTATATTGAAATATAAACTAAAATTGAAAAAACATCATTAAAACCATACAAACCATACAAACAATGACAGATGTAGAATAAGATAATGAAATGTAAAACAATATAAACCACAAAAGTACTGAAAACTAATTAAACCTAAAGCATAATAAACACAATTATATTCCTTTTTAAAGATTAGTATTTCTTTTATTGCTAATACCTACTAGCATATGTATATATGATCAACATAAGATCAGCAGTGCATGCAGTCTTACCCATAAAAATGTCTCTCCAGTGTTTGTGTTTTACTGAAGGGCTGTTCAGTTTCACTAACACAGACAGCTGCTGGTTGAAGCTCTCAAGAATATGCAAGGTTTCTTGAAGAACTGCATTGTGGGAGGGGATGATCTTTGCCAGCGAGGCTGCCTGCTCAAGCCATTTATTAATCTTCTCCTGGGCTCTGGACACCATAAACTGCAAAGAGACAGTTAGAGAAAATGTAGCTAAACTGGTCACATGAAGGGCAAGCTGATATGTTTTGTGGCAGAAGATAATGTGTGAAGCACACCTTGCTGAACAGAAGACCCTTCCACTCCTGAATCTGTGCACTGCACACACTGAACAGTTCCCACAATCCTTTCTGTCCTTCGACAGTCTGCTTGGCC
This sequence comes from Tenebrosternarchus preto, assembly GCA_025802075.1. Taxonomy (NCBI): domain Eukaryota; kingdom Metazoa; phylum Chordata; class Actinopteri; order Gymnotiformes; family Apteronotidae; genus Tenebrosternarchus; species Tenebrosternarchus preto. Next base: position 16,143,637 of record JAOYMR010000012.1, on the reverse strand, counting down.
ATCGTCACAAACGTGAGATCCAATGGGTGTCCTGGTAGAGACATTAAAATGACAGAAAACTCAATACATGCCACCAGACTGCAGAATAATGACATGTGCTTCTGAGGTCCAGGTCTAGGAACAGCTGTTACCTCTCAGGCTTTTGCTGATCCTGCTCAAGTCATTCATCTGTGCAGCGATGGCATGTAGCTGTCTACACATTCCTCCGAGGTAAGCGTTCATCAGCCTAGCACTCTGGTTCGGGTGAAGATACGGCCCAGCTGTGGCCTTACTGACAAGGTCCCGTAGTTCCTCGGTGAGCGAGGAGAACGTCCTGTCCAGGGTGTCCGCCATACACGGCAGCTGCCTGGCAACCGTCTCTGCTGCCTGCTCCAGCACAGGAACAAACTGGTCCCACAGGTCGAGTGTCTACAACAAATGAAGAAAAAACAACCACCAACCTATAAAACCTGTGATTTGAAATCTTAGAAACATCAAAAACAAATTTCATGCTGTTCCAATTTGATTCCAATGCTCAGTGACCATATTTTATTATACAGACTGACCTACCTCCTTCAATAAAGCCCCCTTGCCTGAAGTGCTTCTACAATTCAGCTGTATAATCTTCTCAAGTGAACAGATATACTCTATCTGGGGTTTCATATCAACTGACATCTCCGTGTAACATTTCACCTGAAAATGAAGACAAAGGTTTGCTCAGTTCCCAGTATCAGTGTAAGTGTCATCTGAAGTGAGTGTGACATGGTCGGACTACATACCATGCAAGCATAGTTTGCCAGTCCAATGAAGTCAGTGGGTTCAGTCTTCAGGCTCTCCACAACTGTCTTCAGTTCGGATAACAAGTTTTCTGACCGCAACTGCATCTCTTCTGACACCAACTTCAAAACATCCACCTGAATGGCATTCAACAAGGGCTCTGTGCCAATAGATTAGATAGATAGATAGATACTTTATTGATCCCAGGGGGAAATTCTTGAAATACACAAACAAACAAGTAACAGTATTATGCAAGATTTGTTCTAGAATACATGGATCTGTAGATATGAATCACGAGAGCCGCAACTATTCAGGTAAGCACCTAGCTTCTCACGGATACGAGAGCAGTTGACAGTCAGAAGCTTGCTGGACGTGGTGAAGGAAGCAGGTGCAGAGCGTACTCGCTCTATCCAGAGCTGCACCTTCTGCAGGTGTTCCTGGTATGTGAGCGCAGGCCAACCCCGCTTGCTCTCCAGCAAAGTTGCTCTCCACTGGCTACTGAATAAATAGGCGTCTACCATCCAGGAATGGCTTTCATAAAGCTGACAGATCTCTTGGACCGCTTCCTAAATGACAGGGTCACATGGGTAAGTCAGACACAGATGGTGCTTTTGGACCTGCAATAAGAAATAATTCCTTTCCCCACATATCAATATTCATTATTACCATTTTATGACATCTAAAACACCAATATTCTACTTCAGTCACAAACTGCATGCTAATAAAGTCTCTAAGCAAAAAAAAGTTCTTCAGGTACAAACAAAAGCAAAGTCATATTTGAACAACATGCCTTAAACGAAATAAACAAAACAAACAGTGATGTCTATTTACATGGATTTAAACAACTGCTTCACTTCAAAGAATCGGTACCTGTGTGATTCTGGCTTGCTCTTTTTCTACCTCCTTTGTCTCAGCATGAAGCTGAAGGTGCCATTCCAGCTGTGTCCTGGAGAGGGCGCAGTACTGCAGGTGCACTCTCTGCTTGTGCACTTGTACAGGGGTCCTTTTGGGCAGCGGTGGTTTTGGGATTGATGCCACACTTTTTCCATCAGGACAGGTTGTTAGGACAGGTTCTCTTTCTTCAAATGCTGAAAATTATAGAATTAATAACAATCTTTACACAGTTAATACATATGATAAGTATTTGACGAACACAGCTATTATTCTACTGTATTCTCAGAGCTTCTGTTGCAGAAACACTCTTTGAAACCTTTTATTGAGAATGACTAAAAAACTGAATGAACTCAGAATTCTTTAGAATGACTAAAGAATGAACTCACCTCTACTCAGAGGAAGACTATTATACACCAGGCTGGTTTTTGGAGTAAAGTCCAGAAAAGCACTAGCAACAGAACTAGCAGTCGTAAACTCTTTAGAGTCTAATGAATTACTGCATGAGTGAACCACCTGTAAAAAAAACAAAAAGAATCACATCATCTTTCTCTCCAGGTTCAAGGTGTAAGGACTGCCTCATCACTCACATGTAATTGTACCTAGTAAATTGTACCTGTAATTGTACCTACAGGAACAAGTACTGAAGTGCCAAAGCTCCATCCTGAATAAAGTGAGACGGGTTCTTTGCCCACCTGCAGTACAGAGTCACGCACTGAGCACAGCGCCCCAAGCAGGGCCTCCTGGAGCAGGTGCAGAGGTGGAGATACAGCAAACTGACCATCTGCTCCGAATGTCAGCTCTGCCTGGAAAACACTGCCTGCTGCCTCCTGTCTTCTCTGATGAGGTTTACAGTCAGAAGGGCAATTTAAGGGAGTGTCAAATAGCTGATAAATTCTTTACTGTGATATAAAATTGTCTATATTGTCTTTAAGATACTGGCCAACCATTTAAACTAGCATCACCACTGGTGCAGCAGAAAAATGCATTATTAATAAAGTACACTCTACGTTGGTATAGGAAATTGCAGAACTGAAAAAAAAAAACAGTCCTGTGGGAAATCAAGAGTGTGGTTCCATACAGCAAAAACGACTAAATGAATTTAGTTTTTACATTTGTTTAATAATTACAATAAAAAAAAGTGTCATCTAAATGGTTGCTTCAAATTGTTCTTTAGTGAGTCAGGTGTAAAACAACACATCACGTGCTTCACCTTCAGGACCTTTGTGTGGAAGGCCATCACCTCGCGGCAACTGACAGTAACAAGGCCTTGAATGATAATGTGGTCCACAAGGGTTGAGAAGCTGCCCAGCTTCTGCAGAACGCGGCCAGCCTGGCGCAGCTGTGCGTGCAGGCGCTCGCTGGAGGTCCGCTGGAGGCGCAGGGCTGGACCTCCCTGGCACGGGCCTGCCTGGCTCTGCTGACACAGCTCCACCTCATGCTGGAGCTCCTGATACACCCTGTGACTCAAATCCCACACCTAACAGGAGTTTGAGTGCAGGAGTTTGAAAGACTTGCTGTGTGAGATCCTACATGTTTTATACTATTCATTTTGCTCCTTATTAAACAAGTTTGAAGCATTTGACTAAGTTACTATTTAAATGAGTATAAACCTGCTGACCAACAGATACTTGTTCCACTGATTAAAGCCTCGTTTAATAATTTCCTAAGATGGGCAGAATAGCCACACATAATAATGTTGAACCCTTCTATATATGTGCTTGCAACGTATTGTCTTGGTTTTCAAAGTTTGATGTCAAAAATGACATCAAAGAAGTTGTTTTCCTGCCATTTGGTAAAATATTTCTTCACTTTCTCTGGTCACAACAAGACAAGGTGTGACCAATGAAGCTACGTCAGCATGAAACGGAAGCGAAAATAAAAAAAATCACAGAGACGTGGTGCCAAAATAGGACAGAAAGAAGCATCGTGTTTGTAGCTACACATGTAAACAAAACAACCAAAAGTAAACAAAACAAAGTGGTAAGATCACGTTAGTTCAATATGATCGTGTTCAATACGAATGCCATCACAAAGCTGAACTGTTTCCGAAACTGAAAATGACCAGTTACAACATGTTCTGTTAGGAAACAATGTAGTTCTGTGATGCATATACATGTAATACAGTTAGCTGTGTAATGGCATTTATATAATGAACACCTACGGTAATAAAAGGCAAAATTACCATAGTGAGTATAACATAGCGGTAATGTAGAAACCGCTCTAAAAAACCTTGAGATTGCTGCATGATTTTTGAAAGCATGGTCTGGAATTCTAGTAGAGTGTATGTCGTGGATTCATCCTGGGGAAGCCAGTGCACACTTTTCAGCTCTTCAAGGAGTCTAAGAACAGTCACAGAAGACCTTAATAAACACAAGACCTTAATAGAGCCAACACCATAACACCAATACTCAACTAGTACATTAACACATCCACTAATACATTAATACACAACTAACACTAATACACAACTAAAACTAATACAGCTGTTTTTTTTATTCAGCGCATTTATATTAATGTGCAAACTCAAAGGGTTAGAATGTCCAAACACCTGGTGATATGAAACAGAGCATCTCTGAACTGGGGTATTGCTACCAGCAGGAGGGTGTGGAGACGATCCCGCCTGCGCTGGAATATGACCTGACGCACATTTCTGTGCCATCTGAAAAAGGGAGACAAACAGAAACTGCATAAACTATGCGCTCAGGCTATAACGAGAACAGAGTCCATCTGAAATAGAAGGCCTGTATATGCATGAATTACCATTATGATCTTTTGGATAGTAATAACAGAGAAAATGAATAACAAAAAAATGTGTCAACAGATTTTTGTTTTTGTTCACTCACCGTGTGAAGCCTTTACGTAGCAGATAAGTTCTGAAAAAAGGAATATCTCTCAGGGCTTTCCATAGCACCACTTCACGATACCAGGCAGCCAGAGTACAGAGGTCAACACTGCAACCATCCTGAACATGAATCACTGAGGTTGGGGAGAAGATGTGGTGATCGGGTCCTGCTTTGCTGCGTGGAACCACACGCAAGTCATATGGCCTGGCACCAAGTAAAGAAAGTAAACACACCAACCACAGCAAATAAAAAACATCCATTTCTCTGTTTACATGTTACTGTGCCTAGCTTACTGAAATATTGAACAAACCTCTGATATTCACTCTGAAAGCAAAAGCACCCTTGATTTCTATGGTCTGTATGTAAGTTCTATGCTTTTTATGTACTGTGTAATTTTCCTTAGAATGTTAATAGAATGGGATATAATGAATAGGCCATTAGCACTTTTAGACAGTCCCCCCCAAAAAGGTATCTATGCAGATGTATGGTACCTGAAAGCACCGTCGTCACAAGCCTTCAGGTAATAAAACTGTAGCTCTCCCAAGTGTTTTTTCTTGGCAAAAATCTCAAACACCTCAGTGCCGGTAAGAGGACCACACTTAGTCCACCTGACTTTGCCTGTTTCTGTTCCACCCACCTCTGTGCACTTCTCCTTGGGGACATTCTCATCTGCAGGTCTTAAACAAATGTAGAAAAAATAAAATCACTGGAAATTAAAAAAAAAAAGAAAGTGTTGGAGAAAATGTAGCCTAAATTACTTACTTGGACTTTACTTCTTGTGGGTGTTTAATGACTTTGAAAGGAATGTCAGTGCCCAGAGCTGAAGCCATAATACAGGGTCCCTCTGTCCACAAGGACTCCCTTATGGCCATCTCTGGGCCCACCTTTGCTACCAACCGTGGAAGCTCAGCCACAGACAGGGCAGCAGGTTGTGATGACCAAGGCTTGTTGGGAACGCAACCAGGCAGAGGTTTGCCCATGAACGCAGAAGATGGGCATTTAAGAGGAGGTAAAATAGGAAGATGAGCAGGATTATAGGCTGTTGACATGTCATGGTCGTTTTTCCTAAGAATTGGATGTTTTGCAGAGAATTCTCCTCGCCTCTTTGTACGGTGGTCTTTTTTAGACGCGGCCATAGCTGTAGTAACAGTCAGTCCATTCAAAGGGGGAAAAGACTTATTATCATGATGGGCAATAATCTATTTCCATCTTCATTTTGTTAATACCACGCAGACCAGACCATCCTGTCAAGTAATGGAAGAGGCTCATTATTTAGACGAGAATTGTTGAAAACAATGAGTTTTCCTATCTATCTATCTATCTATCTATCTATCTATCTATCTATATACAGGTTAACTCATTATTGTCTATTAACTCATTATTGTCTTAAAGTTGATAAACTATTAAACTCATATCTGGGGAATAACATGACTTTGCTAGCTAGCTAGTTGGATTAACTAGCAATCAATTTACATTAATTATTTAGTTAACTGAATTAGCTAGCTGACTCAATTTTAGGTCGCTAGCAAGCTCACGATGTTTACTAACGACAAAAAACTAACAGCCATCAATCAAAGTACAGAACAACACATTGTTTTACAAATAGTAAAATACGATGGAAACGTTTAGTTAAAAACAACAAAAACTGCAACAGTAGTTTACTACTGTCATAATCTAGCGTTAGTTAGATAGCTAATTACCTGGGCCACAAATCCCTGCAGGCAACGTTATAAGCTTCGTTTGTGAATTGCATTTGTTGTAATGTGTAGGTTGTCTCTTTCCCATGGTAACTAACTAGTTACAGACCCTGTCACCGGTGCAGTCAAACCTGCTTTTATGAGACGAAAAAGAAGGCGAAAACGTGCAAACTGAATTCTAAAACACTAAATGAATAGATAAGCAAATAAAATTATTGTATATTTTGGAGACACTCAGGCGAATTAAAAAAATTCTTAGACTTTTAGATTTAAAAGTACCGAAAATGCTCACCAGATGGCGCTCTACCATTACTATATGAATATGTTCATAAGCGAGTGAGTGAGGGAGCATGTAAACCATTAGTAAAGTTTATTTTTTTAAGTGATTGTTGGTGTCCACTATCACATAGATTACAAAACATACATATAGAATAATCCTTTATTACTTTTAATAAGTAAATTCAAATAGCATGCAAAACAGAACACAGTATTAATGAAATATAATATTAACATTCAATATAGTAAACAATGGCAATGCTTTTTAAAGTTCATATTCGTGCAAATTCATGAAAAATAAACAAGAAAATAAAAATTGCAACTGCATTTATTGACACGTCGAGCAAAGTAGATGCCTTTCTACTCCTTAAGATGTAGAAAGGCAACTACTGTTGTATAAACATCTGGAAAACATCACCGAAGTCTTTGGCCACTTTGGATCGCTCATACAGTGCTTTTCATGTCGATCACTATGGAGTAGCGCACAAGCTCGGCGTACTCCTGCGCGCTCCCTCCGCCGAGCGCTGCCTTCTTGAGATCGGGGGAGCGTGGGTCCTGCATCAGGGCGGCCAGAGACTCGCGCTTCTTCCTGTCCTTCAGGGACGATGTTTGCACTCGTTACAAAGAGTCTGTTAAGGGAATTATAAAAGTTCTAACCTTGAAGAATTTTAGGCAGGGAATACCTTGACCGAGCTCCTTCCTCCACTTCGTTTGCTGCATTGGATAGAAACAAAGAACGTTAAGAACATAAAACTAGAGGGAAGTTTCTTGAAACACTAACACACACACCTTGAGAGAGCAGGTGGCTTTGTGGGTTGTACAAACTATGTATGGAACACATACACACACACACACACGCACACACACACACACACACAAACAAACAACCAACAGTGCACAGGTAGCGAGTGTTGAGAATAGAGAATATCTGGAGTATGCGAAGATCACAGGTCTCCAGTGCAAGGATGTGAAGAATCTGTTTTTCAAAATAGGTGGTGTTTCTGTGGTTAGTGTGGAGAGGCACACACTGTCTGCTCAAACCGCTGCATATCCTGTTTATGAATACTGTGGCACCGTACTGGTCTGGGTGAGCTACCTTTCTTCCTGTTTTGTCTACCTGGGTCATAGAGTCCAGCACGACAGCTTTTAGGTACCTGTGCAGGTGTGATCGATGTGCAGAAACTCACCAGAACACACAGAGTGGGATGATGAAGATGAGGATGATGGCAGTGGCGGAGGAGAAGCAGATGATAGTAAATATCACTGTGCAGAGGAAACACAGCGTGAGGGCCAGGACAGAACACCAGAGCAGCGTCCACAGTGCAGTGTCTGCAGTTCAGCGTTCGCAGTGCAGTGTCTGCAGTGCAGTGTTCGCAGTGCAGTGTCTGCAGTGCAGCGTTCGCAGTGCCGTGTCTGCAGTGCAGTGTTCACATGCTGCGGTAAGGCCGTGATTGTGCTGTGCTGCAGTACTCACAGGTTAGGGTTTCCTGGCTGGTTACATCCACCTGAACGAAGACCGAAGCTGTGCGGTGCTTCCAGGAGGCGTCACACATGTACAAGCCAGCGTCGCGCTCTGACGCGGGCTCGGCAAAAACCAGCGCCGTGGCAACAGTTACTGCAGCTGACCCATCAGCTCTGAGGGCAGACGTGTGCACAGAATGGCGCCTTTCGTTAGCAGCAGTGATGTAATTCTATCTGAAGGCGCACACTGAAGGAATGAATGAATTTGTCGAGTGTATATAAAACTGATTTCCCTGAAGAGCTACACTTTAATGGTTCCAAAAGACTGCACTGGATTGAATGCTTGAACACATCAGTGACCCAGACTGCGTACCTGAAACATGTGATTGTGTATTCGGGTGTGTTTCCATTAACTCTGAACACAACCCTCTGGTGGGGGATTCCTGCCTGCAGGGCCACCTTGTGTGTGGCAGTGTGATGTCCTCTGCTCCCTCGCTGGGTCACTGTACTGTTCAAAACCACTATGGACAGAACTGCAGACAGAACAGGGTTTCAAATACAGTAGACCACTCACAAGATCAGAAACGTCTATTCAGTCCATGCTCGCTTAACACAAACGTGCTCACAGTATTTGGGGATGTGTACGGTTCTCTTCACGTCTTCCGCATGGTTATTTTGAACAACGCACGTCAGATCTTCGCCCTCGTGTTGGCTCAGGTGAAACTGGTAAGTTGAGGTGACCAGAGCTGTGGCACCCTCGTGCTTGGTGTGAGTGCTCGTACGTACAGTGCTGTTGCTGTGGTCAGCAAAGACCCAGGAGATGTTGGGTGTGACTGCATCAGCTCTGCACGTGCACACAGCAGCCCAGAGTGTGGAATCTCTCTGTGGTCCAACACTCAAATGACTCTCAGAGGGACCTACAAGGATGTGGTCAGTAACTTACATTATATCATCTCCCATGATAACACCTCTGTTATTTATTTCAGTAGTTCACTTGTCTTTATGAACTTGTTTTAACTGTCATTGAGTGAACAATAAATAGTGTAGTGTACAGCCCACTACAAAATAAAACTTCTTCTGTGAATAAGTTCTTCTCCTCCTTGGGTTTAGTGTTGGGTTCGATCGTGAACTGTACCTGTTAAGGGGATATCGATGACCTTTCGCTTCTGTCCTTTCAGTCTATCCTGGTCCAGCTCACAGATCACAGTACATCCAGCATGCGTGAGGGCAGGGAGGTGAACAGTGCTCCAAACCTCTGTGTCTTTTCTCTCCTGCGGCGCGGCTGGTCTCAGAACAGCGTCAGGCTCAGAGGCGTTACCACGGCGCTGGCACTCTGCGGTCCAGGTGATTGCTGCCTCGGGAGCGGCGTGGTGTGCTCGGCACTCTACGACCACATGCGCCACGCCGTTCTTCCACACGCTGGCTGTCCTCAGCTCCATACTGACACGAACTGCAATGGAGTCAGACACACAGGACGCTGAGGCATGTGGTGAAGCTGTGAATTCACCAGGGGTGTGGCGTGTTGTGTGATGTTGACGGTCACACCAGCATTTGGAGTCCTCACATACCACACGGGGGAGAAACAGCTCTGCGTGTCTCCAGGCCTGGTAGGTCTGGATGTTCAACCACACACTGGACTAGAAGATCTTGGGGCCAGCAGGGAGGTAGAGTTAGGATGCTTCTGACCGAGAATGACCCATTGGAGGAAGTGATCTCAGACTTCACTGTGGTGTTCAGCTCTTGTGGGAGGACCCATGACACGTTTGCAGCAGGGGAACCATCCGAGGCCAAGCACTCCACGTAAATGTTGTCTCCTTCCTCCCTGAGGTTTACACTTATGTTTGGGGGGAAAGAGACTGCAAAGGACAAAACATACAAGCTACAGTTCAGCTGTATCTATGATATAATGGACTGCTAAGGAATTTCAATTTCCAGTTGTTTGACTGTGTTACAGTGTGGTAGTAATCCACAGCACCATACTGAAATGGAAACTAAATCGAAACTACCACTTATAAGACAATATGAGGTCTGTCTTGTACCTGGTAATAGGATTCTGGGATTGACTCTGATCTCGAGCAGTAAGGCAGCTGTATGTTTGTGGTAGGAGGCCTGGCACTGATAGATGCTGGCCAGGTTGGTCTTTACTGGGCCTTTTATGGAGAGCTCGCTGCCAACCACGATCACATCCATGTCGTCCAACAGATCTTCTCCAACCCTGAGAGGCAGGACAGGAGCCTGATGAGTGACCAGATCATCACCCAGTGCATCATCATCATACGTGGAGAGGATCTCCAAGCAGTAGGTCAGTAATAAGCACGATGATCCACGCTCTGAACCTGACAGGTCTGGCTGAACGAAGTGGATCAGAAGCAACACAAAGCAACAAGCACCTGTTGCAGCTGATTTCATAGCTTGGCACGTTCCCCAGTACTTCCACACCAATAACAACATCTCTGTCCCCTTCTTCCAACGTCAACACACTGGAAGTGTTTTCACCGTTCAGCTCAACACCGTGACCTTTCAGCTGCAGAGAAGTGAGGTCTGGAAGACACAGTAAGAGAGATGTGCGTGTGTATGTGCGCGTGCGTTCGCGCGTGTGTGCTAGCGTGTTATGTGTTTGTGTGCGTGCACATCAACAAGTCTCTGAAATGTTCTGCTCTTCTGCATTCAGTCTAATCAGTTCATATCATCTCTTTGTTACTCACGGTAGGTTGGTAGACTAACAGTCCGTGTCTGTGCAGCTGGAAGAAGCGAGTAGCCAAAGACACACGTGACATTTTCCCCTTCGTAAAGATACGGTGGGAACCAGCGGCAGCTAGTGACAGACTGGGGTTCCTCGCCGCAGTCCCGAGGCGGCGGGACGTCAGCGGACCCGGACGGGACCCATGTGATGGCTGGGCGGGGCCTCCCTCCTGTTGCTCGGCACCGGACCTCCACCACGGCTTCCCCTTCTCTCTGGGTGAGCCGTGTTTCCATGGTTACGGTGGGAGATACTATATCAGTAAAGATGGAAATGATGGAAAAACTATTTTGAGAGATGTTACAGCAGCCCTGTAGCTCAGCTGTCCAGGTAATGCCAGGGGTCAGCAATACCAAGATTACGGGTTTGATTCCAAAAGTGCAATGCAATACATGAGCTGCTCTGGGTTAGTATGTCTACCAGATGTTAAAAGGCTTTTTATCAAGAGATTGTAAAAGCTGCCAGTATGCAAATGCCTTCAGTCAGACCAGCGTTGGCATCCTGCCAGAGCCCGTCTGCAGGTGGTGAGGCAGTGACTCTGGGGTGACAGGTGATGTGAATGTTTAGTATTAAACAGGAAACAGATACAGACAAAAAGAACTCAGAAAGCCTGGCAGTGTGGTTAAATGCAAACAGCAAGTGACAGTCACGCACACACACAACCACACACACACACACACACACACATACATACACACATGCCCACTGAGAAAGAAATAGAGAGAAAAGAAAAAGATGTCTGTTTATTTATCTACTATAGCATTATTCACTGTGATACAACAATGTGCAGTGGTAAGATGAAGAGAGGAGAGCAACTTTACCAAATGTCTGTAACTTTACTTCTGTTCTGCTGGGTTCAGTCAAAGCCGGATGCTGGACGACACAGGTGATGCTACTCTCACTGTTGAAAAGGATGGGGAATCGGAGCAGGCTAGTGGTGCTGGTCGTTCCGTTGTGATGTGTGGAGTTAGTGGTGGTGATGGAGAAGATGTCCCCAGGAGGGCTTCTGCTCCCTGACATCTCCCAGCTCAACTGGGCCTGTGGCTTGGCATGGGATGCTGTGCAAGAAACCACTTGGTACTGGGACCCATTCACAACCTCTTCATCCACATGGGTGCTTATGTCAGGCTGGGCTTTAAAAAAAGAACCACACACAAAGATGTTTGACCTATCCTGCAAAAACACATCAATATATACAAAAAAGAAACATTTGACAGTGTGCCAGTGGCAGCCTAGTGGCTAGAACTTTGGGCTCTCAGTCGGAAGGTTGCAGATTTGAAATCCACCTCTGCCAGGCAGCTCTGTTTGGGCCTTTAAGCCTTTAACCCTCCAGGAGTGTTGTACAATGACCCTGCACTCTGACCCCATGACCCCAGTTCTTCTTCTACCAAAATAATCATCATGGCAAGCTATGCGAACCCATCTTCACCAGCTCTTCATCACTCTTTAACACCTGATGACATACTCCTCTGTCTTTCCTAATGCGGACTCCTGTCCATCAGTACTCACCGATAACTCTAAGGAACAAGCTCTCCTTCGTTTCCGTCTCGTCTGATGTGAAGACACACGTGTACTGTCCCTCCATGTCCAGGTTGTTGATTTCCACCTTCACTGTGAGGTTGGTGACGGAGGAAGGGCTGGAGAAGCTGCCCTTGCTGAATGAAGTGCCATCATACTTGAACCCTGCCATCTTTGACGAGCTCCTCGACGAGTCCATCCGATTCCATGACGAAGCAATGATGTTGTGTGGGCCTGTGTACAGACAGCTCAGGTGCACCTCCTCACCCAGCACGCCTATCACCTGCGTCTCATGCAGCATGGTGCTTACGTCCACATCTGTTAAAAGGATGAGAGAGGTGATGTGTCTGTGAAAGAAGTCACGTGCCCGTTACAGAGGTCACGTGTCTGCGAGAGAGGTCACGTGTCTGCGAGAGAGGTCACGTGTTTGTGAGAGGGTTTATGTGCCCATTACAGAGGTCATGTGTCTGTGAGAGAGGTCACATGTCTGTCAGAGAGATCATACAGTTATTTGGTAGAGGGCTTTATGGTCCACAGGAATACAGAAAGACTCATAGAGGTACTCTGCTATGTTGATGCAAATAATCCAGAAGGGATTTTTCACTGATTGGCTATGCCTTGTTAGAAAACACAACATTCATGTCAATGACTCTTGCTTTTTTTGTTTTGGATTACATTTAGATCTTTCATGAATGCAGTGTTATGTTGGAGACAAAGGTCTGGCAGCACTTGAAGATTACAGCAGTGAAGATTATATGGAGACAGAACTGCTGGGTGAGATTTACTGAATTTACTGATACTATATATATTTCTGTGTGTAATCCATTCATTATTTCTGTTGATAGAGTGATCCAATCACACCCCCACCAATAACTACATTAATCCAAATGGTCAGAATGTGACAGAGAGAGAGACAGAAACATAGGTCAGAGTATCTCTCAATGAGTATCTCTCAATGACTCAGAGTATCTCTCAGTGAGTATCTCTCAGTGTCTCAGAGTATCTCTCAATGTCAGAGTATCTCTCAGTAAGTATCTCTCAATGTCAGAGTATCTCTCACTGAGTATCTCTCAGTTTCAGAGTATCTCTCAATGTCTCAGAGTATCTCTCAATGTCTTTGTGTATTGTCAGAGTGTGAAGTGACAAAACTGAAATGTACAGTCTTGTCAGATGTGTTAGATGAATACGTTTCCGATTAATACATTTCTGATTGATAGATTTCATTACTAATTTCAGGGTGGCCATGAATCTCCTCACCAGCATCTTTAATGACACTACACTTGAATGACACTACACTGTCTCAAAGGACCAGGCTGACGTGTGAGAGACTGTGGTCAGGATTCATTCTCATAAGTTCACGGACTCTTTCATCTTGCTGAATTACCACCCATACCTACTTTCTGGGTTCAACATTTCAGAAAGCAATTCACTTCCAGATGTTTTGCCTCTTCATACAGAGAAGCTGGAGTAGATCAGCATGTAGGTCTGATGTGGCGTGGTTTCCTGCTGAGACCTTAAGACGTGCAGAAAACCACAAATCTGCTCTGGCCCACTAACAGAAGAGTTTGCCCAGACCATATAAGGACATGTGTATCTCTGCAACTACTTGGTGTATTTTTACTATTACTATTACTATTATTAGTATTGTAATTATTATTATTACTATTACTATTATTACTATTATTCTTACTTAGTATATTTAGGCACATCCACAAATATATAATTAATTCCTCATCATCACATTATATCACATGATCAGAAATATAGGTAATAAAACACAAGTTAACACTACAGTGTACACATTAATGTACTATAACATGCTCTATGAACGTGCTCTATAACTAGCACTATAACATGCTCTATGAACGTGCTCTATAACTAGCACTATGACATGCTCTATGAACGTGCTCTATAACTAGCACTATGACATGCTCTATGAACGTGCTCTATAACTAGCACTATAACATGCTCTATGAACGTGCTCTATAACTAGCACTATGACATGCTCTATGAACGTGCTCTATAACTAGCACTATGACATGCTCTATGAACGTGCTCTATAACTAGCACTATAACATGCTCTATGAACGTGCTCTATAACTAGCACTATAACATGCTCTATGAAGTTAAACTGTACACACTGTTATGTACTATGTATATCTATAATCTTACACAAAGTGGTCTTGGTCAAACAGATGTTTTGGTTATTGTTGCAGTTGCTTTTTCCCAGTGCATGACAGGATTGTTACTGAAATCATGTCATTGCTGGACCACCAGTAAAAGATCTCAGCAAGTTTCTAAAGCTCCTGCATGTTTCAGATGTCTAGTTTTAACACTCCCAGTTTCAAATAATCATCTTCAGGTATCTCAGGGTGCAGTGATTTAATTAGGAGAATTACAGAAACCAGTCATGAAAGTGAGGCTGATAACATCTTCATGAGTATTAAAAACTGAAGAAGCTGCAGACAAAAATCACTTAAAAGTCCACTGAAAGAAGAAACTTCATGGTAAGTTTCCCTGTAAGGCTGTTTTGGAATTTAACTGGTACATTTATTGATTTTTACTGTCTTTACTGATTGTACTCCATAAACATCACTTTCTACATCACTTAGAAATGAAAAGAAAAGATTCAAGGCATGCAGTCAGAAGATAAAACAGTTCTTCATCAAAGAAGCAAAGATCAGCTCACATACCTTGAGTCTGTAAGCCCTGGGGGAAGTTCATGAGAATCCCTAACACTGCAAGTACTGGCAGCCCCATGGTGGAACCATTTAATGAGTGGAAACGTTATACAGCTAAGCCTTAATTGGCTAAGCTTGTGTATGAATCTGAGTATGTGAAAGAGAAGGGTTAAGAGGCAGCTCTGGGATGTGTAAATGTGTGTGTGTGTGTGTGTGTGTGTGTGTGTGTGTGTGTGTGTTCCATACATAGTTTGTACAACCCACAAAGCCACCTGCTTTGCGAAGGAACTCTTATATTATACAAGACAGATCAGTGAAGGAATAAATCATCACTAAACTGATGAAAAAGCTGAGTAAAAATTTAAAGTTCATCCTGTATACAGTTTATTCATTGAAAACATGGTTGTGTGAATAAATATAAACCAGCACACTGAGTGAAAGCATGAAGAGTGTGAAGGGAAGAGAATGTCGAGTTTGGTTACGTGCACGTTTGACTTGGCAGCACTGACATGGACTGAATACTTTACACCTTCACACTTCTGCTTCTCACAGCGAGAAGATCTTGTGATGAATAACTGGTAACGTCTGAAAGGAAAACGAGGCAAAAACTGTTGAGTCATCACACAAAGAAATGAAGTGTGAGGTTTCCAACGATATCTTTACTCAGTCATTGAATAACAGACAGGGTTTCAGTCTACGGCAAAAACGCTGTTCTGAGGTTTCTCAGTTTCTTTCTTTAAATGGTAGGAGCAGCGTGTACAGCTGAATCAACAGTGGTTTGGTGACTGATTTAGTGAGCAGCACCTTATGGTCCCAGAATTTTGTTACTAAAGGTTAAACTTCATAAAACCACCCAGGAATATATAAAACCAATAGCAGCACATAACACAATTAGAAAAAAAAATATACAGTATTGTCCAAATCTTAGTCCACCCAAGAAATTATAAGATTTTTATTATTTGGATTTTATAACACAAATACACATAACAGTTAATACATTAATAAAACAAATAATTCAAGCAAATCAACATTAATATGGTAAAAGTGTCTGTATATGTAAAATAAAAAAAATTCTAAAGGAATATTGAGTCAGTTCTGAAACTTCTCTTGAAGGTCTGACATGCAAGAAGAGCATTAACCTTTCAACAAAACACCAAAAACACAATGAAGACCTACGGACGAGCAGAACAAACAGTCCAGTCCTGCTCATCAGAACAGAAGCATCTGGGATCACGTGAACACAGAAAAGAACAAAAGTTAAAAAAAACCTGGCAGGACTGACAGTTGCACCACCACTATACACCACCACTACACCACCACTATACACCACCACTATGCACTCTGGAGTAAATAAACCCTCCCTGCTCTCATAAACATATTTAAACATTGCTATAGAGGCTTGAACACGTTAGTATACTTGCATACCTGTGAAAACACACACACACACACACACACACACACAC
Source organism: Tenebrosternarchus preto (assembly GCA_025802075.1). Classification (NCBI taxonomy): domain Eukaryota; kingdom Metazoa; phylum Chordata; class Actinopteri; order Gymnotiformes; family Apteronotidae; genus Tenebrosternarchus; species Tenebrosternarchus preto. Next base: position 16,127,308 of record JAOYMR010000012.1, on the reverse strand, counting down.
ACACACACACACACACACACACACACAATCCGCAGTCTGACAGTTGCTGAAGTAAACAGGAAGACTATGAGCCAGGTTCTAACCTCAGATTGGTTCCTGCCATGCTTGTACTCAGAGCTGAATATGCCTTCCCTCAGCTACTGGCAGTGCGTGACAGGTCTTCATGTAGATCTCCACTGATGTGCCTGTTGTTTCTGGATATTATGTCATCTGAGATCAAGGTTATAGAAAATGCAACTGCAGAAACAATTTTGCTCAGTTTGTGAACCCTTTATCTGCATGCTACATGAGCTACGCTTCACACAGTATTCTCTTTTCATTCAGGTTTATTTAAGGTCAAATCCATCCAACACGTCCAACACCACATTTTACACTTATATATTTCTTTTAAGAAAAAGGCTTTAATAATACAGGTTACTGATGAAAAAAGCCTTTAACCCTTATATTTAATAACAAGTAAATAGTGGCAGAAACAACCAAAGCTGCTGTCCAGTAATTCGTGACAGTCAGGACATATCTGGCATAGTCCTGCACGCAAAACTGTTGCAAGGTATGCGTAATTTTCTAGATTCCTGAATGTCCCCTGACATTCTGCTGTAGAGTTTCTTCATGGAGTTTGTTATTCACTGGTACTTTATTACAGCCAATCCTTCCATCTCTAACTTCCATGCTACTTGAGGTTGTTATGTTTGGTGGCAATATATACTCAGAATGTATTTTCCAACTATAATTCTGTTTAGGTTTACTAAAATGTTCAACATTTGTCTCACCTGTCCGTAAAGAATTGCTCCAGTAGTGATGGGGAACATCCAGAAAACTTGAGATGAGTATCAGTGCTTTCCTCCATCACACACTCTCACAGAACACCATTCTAGCTCTGGAGTGTTACACTATGCTCGTGTTCACTGTTCTGGAGTGTTACACTATGCTAGCATTCACTGCTCTGGAGTGTTACACTATGCTCACGTTCACTGCTCTGGAGTGTTACACTATGCTTGCGTTCACTGCTCTGGAGTGTTACACTATGCTCGTGTTCACTTCTCTGCAGGGTGTACATTGTGTTTCTGTTCACTGCTCTAGAGTGTTACAGTGTGCTTCTGTTCACTGCTCTGCAGGGTGTACAATGTGCTTCTGTGGTCCTATGCTGGTTTTTGTGTTAATTTTTTAGCACTTCATTTTCCAGAACTTCATCCATTAGCAAACAACCTGACTGACTGTGAACTGAAGACAGACCAAGTCATTAAAAACCCTTTGATTATTGTTCCCTGTCTTTCAACAAGTAAGTGAAATTTCTTTCTACAGGCTATTTTGATAGTCCGTATTTAAGCACGCTGTATTAGTTATGCTGCATTCCATAATTAAGTGCAGGTAACTGTTTATATATGGCAGGGAATTTCAACTGTAAAAAGGGTAATATGGTAATATGTCTTAATTACTTAATCAAGCTATAACAACGTGGCTTTAAATATTATTTCTTTCATTCTGAATTCAGACTATATGTAATGAAATGTGCACAGCTGCAGAGGGACTTGTCTGAGGCACTAGGCTGTCTCAGTGCTGTGATTCTGTTACCATGGCAAGCGGAAGAAGGTGCGTGCGCATGCAGTCGTTAGCAGCTGGCGCTCGGCCCGTCCTGCGGCAGATGGAGCTCGTGGTGGTCCGAGTCAGAACCAGGGCCAGGATACGACACACGGTGCCTGGCTGAAGCCTCTGCCATCTTACGCCACACAGAGCTCACTCCCAAACCTCGAGGTAAACCCTGGTCACGCCAGTCACCGCTGATATCTACCGGAGGGGGGTCTGTATGTGCTGGAGCCAGGAGAGGCTTGTCACGATGGACCTCAAGCGGGGAGCCGCAGTGTATGTGCACAGAAGCACTGCGTGCACTGTGGGTTTGTATCCCAACTGAAGGGATTAACAGGCATGCTACAATGAATGTGTGTACAAACCGTCCTTCCAGTACCACACCACACATGCATGTAGCGCGGTGGAAGTAATGTGAGAATACAGTACATATTGATGCAGCACGTAATTCCAAGTGCTCGTTGTTTATTCTTTCTCTCTTTTTTCACATTTGAGCTGTTGCTATGTGATGCTGACAAAGAAAATTCACATAGAACTCAAAAGCGTGAGGTTTAATAGCCCTTCAACCCATTCTCCATTAGCAAGCGATGAAGAGGAGTACACACACGCACACACTCCTCTCTCTCTTTCTCACACACACACACACACACACACACCTGCGCCTGAGGACATTATAAATCCTTAGTCAGCATTCTCCAGTTGCCGGCAAATACATGCATATTTCAATGAGGACAATCAGACTGGGCTGTTTTCATTGATTTCTGCCATAGATTTATTCTTTAACGTTTTTCTCGTTAGTTTCTGTTCTTGGGTGAGCTCGTGCGTAATAAACAAGCTACGGGAGTCTTCGATAATCCCTTGTGCTATTCTTAGCTCGAGAGAGCCATCTAGGGGCGAGAGCTCTCAACGTGCATATCAGCTTTGATTTCACAGGCGAGAAGAAACCAGATAGCACCGCGGCAGAACCTAGGGATGGCGCTAGAACTTTGCTTAAAGAGTGAAGCAGAAACAAACGCTAATGCTAACCGTACTCACCACAGTTTCTGTAGGTATACTCCTAAATGTACCCTTCAAAGCAGCTTGTGTGATTATGTATGACTGCACGACTGTGAGCTCCAGTGTTCAGTCATATCATTTGCATTATTGATGTAAGTTTAATCACACCAAAGCCAACCCTAAAGGTCAGAAAACACCTGCACCAAGGGCAATGTTTACTCTGGCAGTGGATGCTGTTTACATATTCATGACTGAAAAAGGCTGATGAGGTCATTTCTGTGAAGAATTATAGATACTGTTGATAGATTCAGTGTTCAATCTGGGTTTTCGGTCACTTTATGTTTTAAAGGTGTGCATGCTTGTCTTCAGTCATAGAAGATTGGGATTGACCTCACTAGTGTTCACCTGCTCAGATGAATGAATCCTGAGCTAGGACTGTATACATTTTACATTTCTACACATTTCAAAACTGAGGACACCAAGAACACACACCAAAAAACCCATAACCCCATAAACTACCAAAAAACATAGAAAACTGTGAAGATAGATAGATAGAATATGAAAAAAAAAATCTGATTCTGGTGCAATTAATCCCATTGCACAATGAGACTCCCCTGTGTCTTCACTCTCCTCAGCCTTCACTCCCCATCTTCACTCTCCTCGGTTTTTTTGGAATAACAGACTGGCGCAGTGGGGAAGCCTGGCATTTTCGTGTCATCCAGCTTCTCTTTGGAGCATTGGAGTTTACTCCAGCTCACCCAGCAACCAGCAAGGAAACCAGAGCGAAATACTCATATGTACAGACATTAATCAGCAATTGCCATGTTAAATACAAAGGTGTCTAACTGAGATACCCTATAGTTAGATACAGAGTTAAAGGAGTCTCTGTTTCGCTTATCAATTAAAACCTGTAAGCTTTGTTTCCCGTTTTATTAGTGACTCACACTTGTCCGGCAGTTGCTTAATGGTGTCCAAACATTATGACCCAACACAACCCCCCCCCCCCCAAAAAAAAAACAGGATTTCGTTTTGCTGCTAACACGTCTCCTAATAATCTACAGAGCCTGAATTTTGGGGTGAGTAAAAATGGCCTGGCTGGAGCCAGACGAGTGGTCAGACAGTTTTATTGCATTCTGCTATTATACAAGCAGTCGAAATGAAAGTGCACAGTGTCACGCGTCCTGCCTGTGCTCCCCCAACGCTGTAGCGGGACACTGCTCTCTCTCTCCAGGCAGTGCTATAGCAGGACACTGCTCTCTCTCTCTCTCTCTCTCCAGGCAGCAATGCCAGCCGCGCAAATTTAATAACGTGGCTGAAAGTGTAGACATTGCCGCTGCAGGCCAGAATACTGCGATCTGCCCGGGAGCCTTTGTTCAGTGGGTCCCCAGCAAAGCAACACAGAGACTGACCTAATTGAAAACACTATATTAGTGTTTGATTTACAGTCAGTGGGGTTGTAGGCATGAGCTAAAGACCCTGTCCTGTTTCAGTGATTTACGTTCTGGGGTTTTTCTGAAAATGAAAGACTGCCTGTGGAACCCCGGTATCAGTTGTCATGCTGATCAACCATTATTTCCTGTTTTTGTGTTCACAAAAAAAGATTAGGAGATTCTGCTCCACTTTTAACTGTTTGCTGTTAACTGACATTATGGGAGAGAGAAGGAGGCAAAAGCTGGATGTGCTCTGAATCATCCAGATGTGGTATAAATCATCCAGATGCGTTCTGAATCATCCAGATGTATTGTGAATACTCCTGATACTCCTGTAAAAACAATTTATAATAGTCACACACTTAACATGCTAACCGAACCAAAGTTTATTCTATGAATTACCTTCCCAAAATACCCCCAAAGACATGGTCGAGCCCAGTAGCAGCTATCGTCCAAGGCTGCAGGGGATTTCTCCACACTGTCCTGCGTTGGGTAAGAAGCATTTGCAGCCTGAAACCACGTCACGCTCAAACAAGGAACTGTCCTCTTTTCGCTTTTGAACGTTTTCCCAGACGATAATTAAATTTAAACTCAAACAACACAGCCGGAAGATAATGTTACTTCAAAGCACGCAAACTAACTTTCTTTGTAATCCTGTATTGATAAGGGAATGGAGCTGGATGAATGGTTGTGAGGAATGAAGGTTTTTGCGAAGACAGGAAATGTGAAGAGGTGTTGCTGGTTTCCTCAAATCTTGTTCTGACATTCTTCCTGAGCAATTTCCAACCTTCCAACTTTTGCCCGGGAATCTGAGTTCCAGAGTGGAGAGACAAGTTTATGTTTCCCAGGATGAGACTGGCTGAAGTATCTGAGGCCTGGTTACAGAACATCCCAGCACAATACAGCTTGGAGTTTCATAACACTCAACTGTATATTTCTGTCTTAACGTAATCCAAGTATTCTGGAATTTAGCGGACTGAATTCACATTCCTCACTTCTCCCTTTCCACAAGGTCAGTGAATTCTCCTGGAACACCGTGGCTGGTACGGAGCGCCAGTGAGCTGGTTTGCTCGCAGTGCCGTGACAGGGGTCGTCTCCTCTCACTCCTGCCCCACAGCAGGAGGAACAGACTCGGCTCCTGACCGTTGCCACGGAAATGCTGCGCAGGCCAACGCCAACTCCCTGTAATTAGGACTTCATGCTGCCTGCTTTTAATAGCTTTTAAAAGGCTGCCTGTTCCCCTCTAGTTCAGTCATATGCAGTTTATTAGGTCTGGCACCAACTCTGGGCCTCCTCATCTTCCTCCCACCCATTGTGTAACAGTTTTATTAGTAAAGCAGTGAGATCTCAATCACTACTCTCATCAACAGGCATTTAGCAAATAAAAGCAAGGCATTTGTTTATCTAAGCAAATGTTCAAGGATCAAGTAAACCTTGAAGTGCAAATTCAAAACACACAACATTCCACATATCCTTATAGAAGGTGTACTTATCATTGAATCAGTTAATTGAAGTAATGCACATTGTATTTTCTAATTATTGGAAACGATGTATTATTTTCACAAATGCATGGATAATGTGAAATACAGATCCAGTTAAAGATCACTGTACTGGTGGCAAAGTTCTGAACTATTTAAAAACAAAAATGTCAGAGGAACAAAAGCAGTATTAGGACATACAAGCTTTTTGAAAGGTAACTTTGTGTCTAAACGTTGAGCTTAAACTTAATCTGCCTTTAACTGCAAACATAACAAAAAAGTACCAAAATGTCATTTGAAAATGCTGCATTTTGTAAAAAAGATAAATATCCCTCATCAAGATTCTTTTTTTTGTTTATTTTTCCCTAAAAACAAAACAGAACACATACACACACACGCGCACGCACACATTCATAATCCAGTAAACCAAGTCATTCGACTCCACACAGCATTCGTTTGCAGTGTGGAATCCAGCTCCTCCGTCTACGGTGATCCTGCCACCCACCTGTCAGAAAAACAGGTGGAACAAACACACTGAAATGCTTCTGACAACACCGAAGCCCCAGAAGAGAACACAGTGCCTGCAGACAGCAGGAAGACAGAACAAAGACACAGCACAGAGCACGTAGCACCCCACCTCATCCCCCCCCAACCCGAGCTCCAGCGCCACACCCCATCCACCCACCCCATCCCCACCACCACTGCCCCTCACCACTGCCCCACACTGGAGCCCCACTCCCCATCCACCCACCCCAGTCATCAATCCCTACACTGTGCTTGCTTCTTTTTTTAATGTCACAGAACTTTTCCCAAGGCTTGCTTGAACAGGATTTACATTTATTCCTTCAGGATTTTTCTAATTCAGCCTAGGGTTAGGGTGGGAGTAGAGGGTCATGTCAGTTTTTAGATAAAATGCTGCCCACCCATTACGTTCACAGGCCTTACGTGTCATGACACCAATTAGGTTCCCAGTTATGGAAGAGGCTTAAACACACACGTGCTCTCAGGGCTGAACTCTGGAACTCTAGAGTCCAGGAGGTGAGCGGTATGTTCCAGGCCCTGCAGAGCGGAATTTCATCCTGGGTGGGTCATCGATCCGTATCTGAAGCGCCGGGCGAAAACCAGCCCCTCTACTGGTGCCGGACGAGACATCGCAGTGCCTAACCACGGCTACAGCAGCCTACAGCAGGAAAGAAAGGTCTGCTCTTCCTCAAATAACAAATGATCCAGAAAGACGGGTGCTGCAACTGCAACCAGCAAGAAGTTTCCAAAAAAATACAAATAAAAACAATCAACAATGAAGTGCACTGGTGAAACCCTTCCATTGTCCTGCTGGCTCCCAGAGCTCAAAACACAAAGAAACTTCTGTGGCTGTGCCTTCAGTGAGTCCTTTTTTCCCCCCAAATGAAACTGCTCAGCTGGAAAACAGTCAGTATGCCCTGGTTCTTTCAGACGTGCCCCTGCTCTTCTGAACCACCCTGCGTGTTCTCGGGCTAATTTCTGAGCGACCATCTGGCTCCTGAGTAGCTGGTGTGTTTACGGCTCTGGTCGTAGAGCTCAGAGGGAAGCCTGTCACCGGGACGTGTGCAAACTCTCACGCTCCCTCCAACTCGAGGGACTTTGCACAACAGGGGAGAGACCTACAACAGGGGAGAGACCTACAACAGTGATAGTGACTCGCAAGAGCTGGCAAAGAAGCTTGAAAAGAAAAAGTGCTGCAAAGACATAAGAAAGTCCATAGAAACCTTGATGGTAGAAAGATAAAGGTGAAGTGTTAGTAAAGTGTTACTAACCAACCCAGTTGATCAATTCATTAGCTACAGACAGGTGTGCCGAGGAGCCTGAACTCTGTCTCCTTCACACAGTAAACCAGTAAACCAACCCTAAGCTGGAAGTGTTTGTTATGTAAATACTGGTGTAAGCTGGGAGGTGGATGGTGCAGTGCATCTCGCCCAGTGTCCAGATCAGAGTGCAGAGTATAGAGTCCAGAGTCCAGAGCAGAGCCCAAAGTCCATAGTCTACAGCAGAGTTCAGAGTCTAGAGTGCAGAGTCTAGAGCAGAGTCCAGAGCCTAGAGTCCAGAGATCAGAGTCTAGAGCAGACCTGCAGCACTGACCCCAGCACTTATCTTAGTATGGGGTCCTTCTGCACACAGCTAGTCCAGACCTGCTGGGACTGAGCCATAAGGGTCAGGCCACGATGCCGTATCCCCTCTCTGATGCCTCTGATGCAGGATGACGAGGCATTTTCCATCAACAGCGCTGCTCTCTCCCTTGTACATTACATTATTTCTAAACCTGTGAGCTCAGACTGCATCCCAGCTTTGCCTGGTCTGCGTGGACTCTGATGTTTGACCCCCTGCTGTTTGGTTGATGTTCATTAGCGAATAATAGGTCTGATCTTTCGCTTGGTTTTTATTTCTCAGTTGAACAGAATACTGCGGTGGCCTACACCATAAACTTTTTCCTTTCATTTTTTTCTAGCAACTGAACTCCTCAGGAGTCCTGATTTAGGAACAGAGAAAAGATGAATCACACTGTACACGTCTAAACAAAGTTCATTATATCGCACCTGCAGTAGATTTAGCAAAGAGGTTCACACAGAACTCTCATGAGCACAAGACTTTCAGAGTGGCCGGGGGGGGGCTGTGGTGGTTTGGGGTGAAGTGTTGTAGAATATACCACAGTATAATTAGTCAAAAATGTTGGGATTAACAGTTAATAAAAACACTTGATGA
>JAOYMR010000012.1:16076008-16088002 GCA_025802075.1 Tenebrosternarchus preto | reverse complement strand
TCCTTCCTTCTTGTCATTAATAACAACTCAAACTCTGTTTCAAAATCTAATTATCTAGTATTATTATTTCTACAAACAAATTCTTATAAAAACCACTGCGCCCCCCCCCCCCCCCCCCCCCCCACATCGTTCCTGGCTAAAAGCCACAGCCCATGCTCCTCTCTTCCACTACTAGACATTACCTCTGCTCGCTGGCCAATGATCACTTGCCAAATGCTGTCTTCTTCAGCAGGCGTTAGTTTTCCAATCGAATTCAAATAACGCTTCTGAAGAGCAATGAGAGTATGTAGAGCCTGAGAGAGGAAGGGAGAAAGAGATTAACTGTACTATCCCCTTTTGCTCTTTTAAAAATACAGACAAACACACTACAAATACATGTAGTTCAAGTGAGACATTTCTTTATATGAACAAACCAAACACACAAACTAAACACCTCTGCTGAAAGAGATATCGATATTTTTAAATCATAGTTCATTAGAATTTTCTAAACGGGAGTCTCGTTCTTCCCCAATAAAGCGAGTCGGACCGTACAGCAGAAACACATACTTTTGTGTAGAGTGTAAGGGCATCCACGAGGGCCAGAGTTGTCTGGGAAAGGTACGTATTGGCGCTGTCTGTGACCAAGCAGGACGCCCGACGAACGAGAGATTCGTGGGAGAGATTTTCCGCCTGCTGTAAGAAAAAAAATATTTTTAATATTTAGCCGATATGCACCGTAACGACACGGTCATGCATTGTCTAGTTACATTGCCTGATAGGAAAACTGCAGGCTGACATAAAAATAGAAAACACGTTGATTGTGCTTCCACTGCTAACGTTTTTGTGGTCGATTTCCATTTAAGTTGGTACCTGAGTAAAAGGAACAGCGCACAGTGCACTGCCGACGCTGAAAGACACAACGTCTGTCCGTGTCACTTTGGGCACGTGAAGGAGCTGCTGTACCGATTTTCTGTTGTTGCAGACTGCACTGGCCGTGCCCCTGAGCAGAAAATGTATAACAAGTTAATTATGTATACTTTGTTATATAACCTTTATACACGTATTGTCTGCATCATGTGTAATAGCCCCATTGAAGAATTACAGGTGAACATTTACCTGAATAAATTTGAGCATACAGCTAGGCGACGAATCGCCGCCATATTTCCTTCGGTGAGGAGGAAGTCGGTCCGGCTCAGAAAAAAGCCCCTAGACGTACACCAACCGCAATGTCTGAAAGCTTGCATTTTATCCTGGTTCTCTCTTGCAGATGAATTCGCTACTTCTTCGCACTCTCAGATCGTATATGTGTGTATCGTTTATGTGTGTAATATAAACCAGTATCACTTTCCTAATCTGAAATAAAAATAAAAATTGTCCCCTGTGTGATGTGTTCAAAAAAAGTTGTAAAGCTTTCGATTCTCAGTGTTTCAGCGAACTTAACAGCTTGACATGCGTGTATTTATACGGTTAGGCGAGTCTGTACTCTGTCCAGGTAGTTTATTGACCAGTGTACTCAAAAACTCTAATCAGAAAGTCGTGGATTTAAGTTCAAGGAGAGACGTGCTTTGACGCACAACCCACCAACTGCGTCAGCAGAAAGGTTGGTGGATGCGAACGAAATGTGTTTTTGGTAAACAGATGGAGGACAAAGGCTGATGAACATTCTCTGCCAGTGTAACACAAGACGTGAACAACGGACAATGCGCGGCACTCATCCCAAAACATACAAGCATATGTGCAAATACCTTAATCCAAAGTGCAAGAGTAGGATAAGAGGTAAGGGACGATCCTGATTGACCCTTGACATTTGGAAGTTACCCAGCTGTAAATGAGAATTCCTGCATATTGCCTAGCTGTCCCAGGATACAGTAGTCTGTGCACTTTCATTATCCAGGCTCATGGATTAGCAATAGATTATGTGAAAAAGTGATCTCACTGACTATAGTTCATGTAAATATATACAACTCTTAAAAGCTTAGGTCTATTTTAAAGAATACTTTTTTCCTTTTTTTGTTTTAGCTATTTTTATTTGTTAAATATTTTATTGTTAATCAAACTTTTTAAAAGACTTAATCTTTGGTTGTCTGTTGCTGGCAATTTTTTTTTTTAATTTTTTTTTTTGCATTTCTGTTAATATGAAAAAGACAAATGGTACATTTGATTCCTTGAGTTTTTGAAACATCAGAGATAAAGTTGTCATTGTGTTGATCCTTGAATGCAATCTGTAACCAATCCATTGCAGTAGGTGCCTTGAACATAAACCAATCCAGCTATTTCAACTCAAACCTCACCGCTGTGTGAATCACTGCTCTACCACACAGGCCAGCATGATAACAGAAGGTAATATAACACTGCAGTTGGAGAATATAATGTATAATTTGGGAACAATTTGTGTATCAATATTCTTGTAAATTGTGTGACTTTGTAGGATCCAAAATCCATATATAATTTACCTTTATGGATGACAGGGAGATTCCGGGAAGTATGTTACTGGATGCATGTTATTTTTCCATGTAATAAATATGGGAAAATCATACAATTCTGCTCAGGCCCTTCTGCAGTTTCACATTTGAGTAGATTCTTATCTAATTGGGTGATTAATATTGTTTGTATGTTGATTAGTGATGGATTATATTAATCAGTGTTATCAGAGATTGGTATTAACACGTCAATTTTATTAGCATAGCATTACAGTTCACGTCACTTTATAACAGAATAGACTAAATAAAATAGAATAATTTATTCCATATCCATATCAGATGGGCCTAGAAACAAAACCTTTTCTACCCAATAGCAGCTCATTGTTGTGGAAGATAAATGAGAAAGCAAACAAGACATCATGCACATTTATTAGATCAAAGCAACAGTGTAAAGGGGGTATTTCTGCAATAATGCAAAGCAAACAGGTGGTTGTTTTTTTTTCACTTCTGCATGCATTGTGAGAGATTACCTATCCACTCCATCAAAGCCCAGTGATGTGTTAACAGAGTGGAATCTGCTCATGCCACACAGGTGGGAATCAGTGCTTTCATTTGGCCTTTTAACTTTTGCAAGGAGCATGTCTGGGTGTTTTCTAAGGCTCTTTACATGTCATATCAACTCCTCCTACTACTAGCTAAGGGACACAAGTTGTGACAAAGGCCCTGTATGAGCATGTTAAGAAGACGCAAACATTTGTTAACTGATTAAGATAGTGGGTTCTTCTGAAGTTAAAATGATAGGCTGACCATTATACATCTATTTGTGTTTGAATCCAAAGGTACTCCCTACACACAGTATGCTTAAATGGATCACATTTATGCTTTCTCCAAAAAAAAGGTGGTTTTCCTAAAATCATCACTAGAGATTAAAAAATCTTCAGAGCCAATTTTGGGGCAGCAGTAAATTCTGCAATGACCTGCTGTGTTTGATTTACCTGCAGGGCTAAAGCAAGCACCTGTTTGGAAGGACCTGCATGGAGCTTAACTGGCAGTAACAAGACAATGGAAAGACATTAAGGCTTGGACTGAAGGTGCTGTGGTATATTTGAACCAATTTAATTCTTTGGCAGTGACAATTTAAGTAATACAGTGCAAGACAGTGTAATACAGTGCATATAATGTAAAAACTGATATAACACCTAGCTGTGGATTGTTGGATCAGGTTTTAGGCTCTTTCTCTTTGGTTAAAACTTTTGTCCTAAACCTTTTGGCTAAAACTTATAGTTTTAAGTTCACATACACATATGGCACACACTTAACACACATGCTTCTCTCACACACACCCACCTACCAACACCTCCCACCCACACACCCGCATGCACACACACACACACACACACACACACACATACACACACACACGCTTGTGCAAACAAACCCCTACCCCGCACCTCTTACACACACAGGCATGCACATACACACACCCACATACACACCCCATACACACCTCCCAAACACGTATTCTTGTGTGCGTGCGCTCGCACATGAGCACACACGCACAACTAAATTACAGAGAACAAATTCTACATTTTGCAATGATGGTTTTAATCTCAGACTTCGACCAGTTTGGTCTGCACTGAGAAATGTAGTTGAGGACAGAAAAAAGGGCCTGGAATAATGGTCCAAACTGACTCATAATGGTCCAAACCGACTCATAATGGTCCAAACGGACTCATACTGGTCCAAATGGATTTATAATGGTCCAAACGGACTCATAATAGTCCAAACAAACTCATACTCGTCCAAACGGACTCAAAATGGTCCAAACAAACTCATACTTGTCCAAACGGACTCATAATGGTCCAAACTGACTCATAATGGTCCAAACGGACTCATACTTGTCTAAACGGGCTCATAATGGTCCAAACTGACTCATAATGGATTTCCTAATAACTCATAATGGACTTTTTTAAAATAAAAAAGCTGTTGTCCTTATTCCAGATAAATTGTTCAGGAGATTTTTAGCAGGCCTCTGCATGTAACCAACCATATGTGTCAAAGGTTTTAACTGGCCAGTCACCTACTTCTACTGTATGTACATTTGCAGTAATTGACTGGCCAGTCACCTATTCTACTGGCGGTCGATCCAGCTGTTGTACCTTTAATGCAGACACAACATTATGAATTTCACATGCTTGTCTTCTACATAACATTTTATATAATAGTGTGAATGTGAAATGAATGCTACATGAACCAACTGTGTATTCACACAAACATCCCATGCAGTCTAGAAGATACATGTAAAACCAAGCTGAGAAACTTTAGACCAGTAACTGTATGGTGTGGTAATATGATGGATGACGTTATCTCTTTTGGGGGTTTAATCACAGAACAAAGTCATTAACCAAACATTTGTTTTCCGTCCCGCTTTGATCTAATGACTACAGGTAGCAGATGCTGCTCTGCTGGGACTCCTATTACTAAACAATCCTCTGTGACATTTTCCAAGCTAATAAATGAAACCTAATCATACACTTGCCTAAGAATGACTGTTTAATAATTAATGACCATCTTAAATATTCTCAAAACATACTGTGTAATTAGCCACACAAGGTTTTAAGAATAAGCATCAGGGTGCTCAGTTAACTCCCAAGGGTCAGTGATGTGGGAATGAACCAAGGGGCCAAGAGTGCATTTGTCTATTAACCACACTGGCCTTTTTTAAAGTATGATTTATTTTGCATTGATACATATATTGTATATCAATAATAGAACACTTTTTTTCATAATAAAAGTCTTGGAAAAAGATTTTCTTTAACAATTTACAAATAATGTAGTATGATTTAAAAACATAAACATGTTCTGGTGAATGAAATGGTGACACGTTTAGGTCGTTGTGACATGTTCTAGTCCAAGGTGCAATACCAATGTAAAAGTTGCAGGAATGGTCAGTGTACTTCTGAAGGTAGGCACAGGTGGGGCCTCCATGGATTGGACATATTTTTCAAGCACGTTATTATCCTGCCATTGCCCATAGGGAACACTACTGCCACGAATAGGTGCACTTTGGCTTTTATGTTTAGGCACGTGGCACTTATCAAAGTAACATCCACATGAATATCCAGCACAGTGTGTGTGTGTGTGTGTGTTTTGGTCCCTTCTCCCCATTTCTCCCATTAATCCCATTTCCTTTTCTGCTTGTTTGCTGTGAGAGTTTTTAATGGCATCCTCTGGTTCTTCTGTTTAGCGTGTTTATCCTTCTTCATAGCACCCACCCCCTCAGACTATTCACAATCTTACATTATTATTCGGATTACAAAATACAGCTCTGCAATCTTCAAAATGCAGTACAAATACAAAGTGGACAACACAAAAGTGCCGTGTGTTTTTATAATCGCATCTATCAATGAATGAGCTTGGCACGTATGGTAGTATTGTTACTACAGCTTTCAAAACAATGAGAGCAAAACCGATTAACAGATAAACAGATTAACAGATAAACTCTGTGTTTGTGCTAATAGTAATAGCTCACAATTCAGAATCATTATCCTTGGTCAGGGTACAGTGTGCGAGTGAGAAAGATAACATGTTCTGTGTGTGCGTGTGATAGCATGTTCTGTGTGTGTGTGTGTGATAACATGTTCTGAACATCTCACACTAATGCCTCGTATGACAAAGATAAACAGAAGAGGTGTGTAGCATTCAGGGATATACACAATCCTTTTTTGTTTTTTGTTTCAACAACTTAAGGTCTTTTCATCTGTGCTCTGTGACTGTACTTTTGCAGAAGTGTCTCTGTAAAATATCTGGATTACAAGTATTGTTGTACTTTTTCAAAAATGGGCCTGCTTTTCCCTTTGAAAAAAGGGTGATGTCTGAGAAGCAGATATCATCACACTTGTGGTGGATTTCAGCTGGGTCCACCTGTATCAAAAATGTAACGAATGTAGAAACAGGATAAGATTTTAATAAGAATGTATTTATATAGTGCTATTCATACAGGAAATGTAGCTCAGAGTGTTTTGATATCAGCAGAAAAGACTAAACAAACAATGAAGAAAGATAAACCATTACAAAGGCTAGAAAGTACGAAAAATCATAATAATAAAAAGCAACCAAACAAAAAATTTAGGAATATATAGGATTTATTAGGAAATAAGGGACCATTTTAAAAATGCCATAATACAGATTCTGAATGGGACATGCGATTGTTATGTGATAAATAATATTTCTTGGGTACTTAAAATGTAAGCCTACTTTTGGCCACTACTGTAAATGATTATGTTATAAACACCATAAGATTAAGAGAAATATCATCTTTCATCCAAGTATGGCCTAATAAGATCATGAAAACACAAGACAATTCCCACTTAAAAAAAAAACCTTTTAGGAATTCCAGTACATTCGTGTAAGAATGTTTTTTTTTCAGTATTAAATTAGAACTTAAAATTAGATGCCTAACCTGTTTACTTAAAAAGTACCATTGACCCTCATTTCTCCATTCGATCAAGTGTCACGTTCAATGCGCCCCAGCCAACGGGTGGCTGTGTACGCATCGGTGATGCAAGTCGCAAACTGAATGAGGAGTAGTTGTTTTCTTTCTGCTTCAGCTCCAGAAGCAACTAGCCTAGTCTAACATAACCTTGTTTTGACACTCATGACAAATAGCACCATGCAATAAAGCAGAATCCCAGAGTTTTCAGTTAATAATTAACTGTTCTGTTAGTATTTAGCAGGCACTTTCTACCCTGATTTCAGGTGAAAAGGCTTCGGCTCAGCCCTGATTTGAACACAGTATAAACAACATGAAAAACACCTAACTATGAAGGATAAATTTCCAGGTCAATGAGCCATTTACAAACACATAAATCAATATTATGTTAATATGTAATAATAAGCACCTGGGAAGAGTTTAGCTCTATTAGAACAGGTAGTATCTTATTGATCACGCCACAGTTCGGTCCAGTCTGTTGATTACCAACCCTGCATAAAACAGCAACTTAATGTAGCTTACTAGTAAAAGCTCAAAAGTTTGTAGGCAGAACTAACTCAGAAATATGAGAGTCCCTCAGTGTCTTAGGTTCGTGTGATGAACAGCACTGGTAAACTCTGTGTGCAAATGATGTAGATTAAAACAGTACCTGCTGTGAGCATGTTCACAGTACAGCTTGTTAGGCCAGACCTCACAGCTACTACTGTCCTATTTGTATAGGAAAAGGTGTATAGTATTAAACGCTGGACAGTTAAGAACGTATATCCAGTGCCAAGCATTAAACAGGGCTAAGTTTGACAAAACAATGCTTCATGTGACATGCAGCATATATTTAAGGATGTATTCGTACTTTAACTTGTAAGACTGTCTCTCTGAGGTTTAATCATTGCAGGACTAATCAAAAAGTTAATGAATGAACATTTGTTTTTGAGCTTTTTTTTAGCTACTGGTTGCAGTAATAGCAAGTGAACTAAGGCTCATATTTCCAAAGTAATCCTCAGTGACATTTTTTACATCAGTTGCTTACCCACAGAATAAGTACCAACCATATATAGTTATGCAGTTGCTATAGAGAATGTTTTAATAATGAATAAAATTACTGGTAAACATACTGTTAAATTGCAAGTGCCAAGTCTAAAGTTTTGGGCCTGGAGTATGCAGCTAAACAACTCTAAAGGGTTAAAAGGTGACTTAGACAATTATAGTTCTGAGGGGAATTATGCAAGAGTGTGAAAACATTGAGCTTAGTGCAGGCTGCCATCTCACGAGAGACGTTTGAACAGGCTCAATAAAACTCGGTAAGCAAGATGACTGACTCCAACTGAGAAAGGGCGAAGAACTTGCTCCTTCTTTAAACTAACTATTTAAACGATGAACAACTCGACAGCTAAATATGTGGAATTCACCACAGTGCAGAGAGTACAGTTTTCTGAGCGAGTCTTCATAGTTCAATTCCTGCTAGCTGTTTTTCTTTATATCGACTCTCTCCTTATACTGACGTTCTTCCAAAAAGAGTATTTTCGCACCAGCATGCGCTACATATTTTTTGTCCACACCTTGATTTGTGACTGGATATATCTGTTTATTTCAAATATTCTTCTGGTCATGAGTTTCTTAAATATATCTATGGTTGCTTGGATTTGTGTCTTGCTGCTCATAGTCTTGTCACACCTAACCTTCAGCACCCCACTCACGATGGCAGCCATGAGCTTGGAGCGCTATATAGCCATATGTTTACCTCTTCGCCATGCTGAGATCTCTTCCATCCGCATGACTATGTATGGCATATTCTTCATCCATGGTCTGAGTTCCATACAGATCATTATTATACTGTTGATCTTTGTTGCTTCTGTTTCTTCCAGCTTCTATGTGACGTATAAAGTCTGTGTGGTAGAAATACTAATTGTTCACAAGTGGCAGAGCTATGTGAGATCTGCTGTCTCTCAGTTTTACTTCCTGGTTTTGTCAAGTACAATCATGTTCACTTATGTTAAAATTGCTGCTGCTGCGAAAACGGCAGCGTCAACTAATAAGAAATCCAACTCCAAGGGCCGTAACACAGTGACTCTGCATGGAATACAGCTTTTTCTCTGCCTGATTCAATTCTGGATTCCATTTGTGGAGCCAGTTGTGCTGAACATCAATGTTGAACTGTACATATTTGTGAGATATTTTGATTATGTTGCATTTATTTTAGCTCCACGGTGTCTCTGTCCACTTGTTTACGGTCTGAGGGATGAAAAGTTTTTCTGTGCCCTGAAATATTATGCATTTTTTGGATTAAGAAAGAAAATCACACAAAGACATATGCATATGTAATTTCAAGTCACAGTTTGGAAATAAATTACTGTTAAAACATTTGTTCTGTACTAGAGATACTCCACCACAGCCCTGGATTGAGCCTGTTCACACACTCCCAGCCTCTTTTCCACTGCTACCAAAAGAAGTGGTTCAGTGCACACTACAGGTGAATCTCTGCATGTACTATTTCACATTCACCTTTCGGTGTGTCATTCTTTGGTATTTGTATAACCTTTTTTGATTAAAAAAGCAATATTTCATTGGAGATTCATCATGGAAATGCTGCAGATTTGATTTCTGCTCTGTTGTGATCCAGGTTTAAGTATTATCTCTGTTAAGATTTAACACCCTAACTGAGGGAGAAAGTTTACATCATCTTACTCAGCACCTCCAATTTGGTCAGCAAATACTAAATATAATGTAAATAAACATATGTCATGATCAAGAGTTATTTAGACTCTACATAAAGTCATAGCAAACCAAATTAATATTGAAATTGACTTTCAGGGGTATGACCCTTGAGTTAAACAGCAAACTGTTTTTGACAAATAGGCACATCATTAGCTCAATGGATTTATGGAACATGTCAATAACTTTAAATGCATTGTTTCAGTAGAAGTAGCTTACTGCCTGCAGAATTTCTTGTTCTAGCATGTTCCTAAGCAACTTTACTCATTTTTTGTATGAAAACACACACACACACACACACACACACACACACACACAGACAATTATCTCCCAAATACATGTACCTCGCATATTGAATAAACTGCAAATGGCGAAAACATAGGAAGGTGGACCTTTAAGACTATCCTTTAATTTCATCAAGTCCAGTTGTGACAGGCACAAGTCTTAGACATGTTAGATTGCACTTTGAATCCAGATTCAATTGCAAAACTCATTTCAGGTGTGAGTGACTCATGTAGACTTTGAACACGCTCTTGAAGGAAGGCCACAGCTCTCGTATTTACTGTGCACTTTAAGGTAAGGTAGGACGTGCTGGCCATGCCACAGCTTCAAAATTGCCAGGAATTGGATTACAACTGCATAAATGGCCCATATAATAACATACAACTAAGGGCAATTATGGCACGTTGCTATGGACAGTGGTTAGTGTGGCCAATGTTTGGCTGATCCCATTGGAAACCACAGCTCAGTCAGTGAATATTTTTGCATTGAACTGTGCATGGTCTTTTTCACAAACATTTAACCAAACTGTTCCTGCTTCAGCAGTGAGATACATTAATTAAAAGTTTCATTCCAGAATGCATTCATATTTTTTTTTCTCATGACATATAAAGTGGCCTTTACTTTTCAATCAAGTATCAATGTTATGTTATGATTAAAACCACTTTATTAGAGATATTATAAGTAACCCTTATTCTTAAAAAAAAAACTTTCCAATGATTGCAAATGGACATGCACATAATTTTCCAGGGAAATCCTTTAAATACAGCACCACTCTCCAGATGATTAAAATGTCTTAGCCCAAGATAGATGTTTCTCAGTAACATTTAGACCATCTTTCAGACTAATGTCCTGTCAGTGCCATTCTCAGGTTTATGGTTAATAAGCTGCGACTGATTTAGCCTTGCATTGATTATTACACTGGTACAATTTCATTGTCCAGTATCTTTTTCCCAATGCCTATTGGTTGAAGGATAAGTTTCGGCATGATCCTTGTTTCCATGTAGATCTGAACGACTGTTATGTTACCATTTACTGTGCTTCCACGGACCTGAACAAACAATGTTTGAGTCTTAATGTGACCCCTAATATTCATTTGGGTTTATAAAATTATTCGGTGATTGGCTTTAAGGGAGGCTGATAATTAGCTATATAGTTTTGGTAACTATATACAGTAGGTATTGCTGCCTTATGTATTTTTGCCAGTTTGCTCATCCTGTTACTGCTGTTCCTACTATTGAAGACTATTCTGTTAACCTGCACATGGATCCCTCTCTGCCTAGTACGTCCGGAACATTACAGGTTGATGAGGTCGGTCTTGGAGACAGATGTACTGTAGCCAGATACCTGTGCAGACCCATGACCCTTTCATACATTGAATAATTCATGAGTTCCACTGTGATTCAAAGATTTTTAGTAAGGTTACATTTTCAGTGAACTCACTGTTTAAATTCCATCACTGTTTATTTCCTTAATAAAGGCAACAAATTAACTTATTTAATTAACTTTGCACTTTCTACTAGCTGTGATGACAATAGCAAGTTAGAACACTCAAGTGATGCTGGACGCTGGGAAAGGTTGGGAAAAGATGCAGACTGCACAACAATTATAAAATACACTAAAGGATACTTGAAATATGAAGGATACCTGAAATATGAAGTAAACACATCTGAAATATTCAGCTAATTTTGTTGACCGATACTTCCCCATCTTATATTGTAACGCTTCAAAGAACACATATGACTCCATTGCTAAATTTGTGATTAGTAGAAATATTTGTGTTTCACTGCAAAATAAATGCATAAGAACGACAGATTAAAAGAAGCAAATATTTTTTAGTTTGTTTTGTTCTCTGTTTCATACACAAAACAGAAATGTTTCTACTTGGAAGCAAATTCCATTTTTTCATAACAAAAGTCTTTTTTATATCTTATTATTTCAAGTCGAGTGGCCAAAATGTTTACAGACCCTTATGTTTCCATATTTTTCTTTTTTCAAATTTTTAACATTTTTTAAATAAGAAAAAACATGAAAGAGCCAAGACAGTGATAAAGACTGTATGATTAATAGTGAGTGGGATCCCAGGCAGCTGAAAAGTCTGTTGTCAGCCTGCTA
>JAOYMR010000012.1:16048506-16065489 GCA_025802075.1 Tenebrosternarchus preto | reverse complement strand
CAAACAGCAGAATAATCACGGTGGGGTTCTGGAAGCCCCAACTGAATAAATTAGCATGATAATTATGGTAATTCAGCAGTCACTGAGTAGGCAGGTGTTCAGGAGGTTGTGCAACTAGCACTGGTATGGCAACCCTGTGGTGTCTTAATGCAACCTAAGAAATGCACCAGGAGTGGTTCTGCGTAGTTATCAAAAAAACGTATTTCTTATCCTGCAATGTGTCCCTGTCCACCCACCTCCTTCCTCCCCTCTCCAAAATTAAAATTAAATACTTCACTACTACTTAGTTTGTTTTTAACTGTTGCTGAAGTGGAATAATGTGAATATCAGAACTTACAGACCTCTCTGCTCTTTCATGAAGGTCTAGTCTTATAAAAGTGGACATGCTCAGATTTCTTTAAACTTATCTTTAAATCTTAATTACCAGCAGCAGAATACCTTTACACTGATCATCATACTATAGATGTCACATGCCTACACCACTCCAGATCATCCAACAGGCAGACTGCACCCACTTAGAATACAAATGTGTCGCTGTCTGTAAATGTTCCTTACTGTTCCAGTTAGAACCATACTGACAGGCAAGCCACACCCACTTATAATACAAATGCATCATTGTTCCTGTTAGAACCACCTGTTTATCTCTAATAGCCCTTTTCCACTAACGAGTAACCAGAACCATCCAGTTGACGAACGTAATTTGGAACTGTGACATGTGGGGGCATGTCAAAAGAGAAGCTATATGGTGAACTGGTGTCAGATTTGCCTAGGGCAAGGTTTTCGTGCACCAAGGAATAATAGGTAATAACCTAAAAAAAAGAGTACAGAGACTCAAAATGAAAATTATTGCACAACAGTTAGACAAACATCTGTAAAAGCAAACTTCTGTAGCAACAATACATATGTCCACAGGTAATCTAAGCACTCCAGCAACTTGTTTATTCCTAATTATTATATAAATAGTTTTTATATAAAAATGTTTATTCCTGTGTGCATTGTGCCATGCCCTGTTGATTATATATCCTTAATGATGCATTTGTTCCTCATTGGTGGAAAAGGGGTATAGTAGGCCCACTGACTCTTGACACCCACATACTGAAGACTTTCCTGATGCCTTCAGTAGAGATTGCTCCTGAAGCACTTCAAACTTCACGCTCATCAGACAAGGAGATAAATGGAAAACTGCTTTCATAACTTCCAAATGACACTTTGAACACTTGGTAATGCCTTACGGCGTAGCTCATTTTCTCTGCAAATCCCAAGCATTCATGAACTTATGTTCATGACCTTTTTTTATTTCTGCAGTCACCAACTAGAACTTTGTTTCTTAAGCTTCACCAATTTTTTTGCAATGGTTCATTAGAAACTCTTAACGCCATTGAAATTCCCCTTGTTGGCAGCACTGGGTAGAAGGAGCCTACTAACCCTTTTTAATAAAGCCTTACCATAAAAATCTCAAATAGCTCAAGTCAACTAAACATCTAAACCTGAGACAAGGCCAATGGCCATTTTCTTTGCATTCAGTCTCTCACATTCACAAATGAGACGAAAGAACCACAGCTTTTTTTTATTGCCCCTATTTGCTGGGACCACCTTGATGACATAGTAAACCTGCAGCATCCACCCCACCAGGAAAAATCTAGGTCACTCTGCTAAGTTCCTCTTAGACCTTCTAGACCTTGGAACTATATGAGGGACTTCTTCTCATCTCTGAGGGTAATGCAATCAAAATAAGTATCATAGACCAATTTTCTGAGATGTGACACCTGGAAAAGCTAGACTTCACCTATGTATGCTAATATTTCACCCTGCTTGAAGAGATTGTGTCTGACATGGGACCTCAGTTCACCACTCGAGTATGGAGAGCATTCTGTAAGAGGCTGGGTATTAATATCATCCATATTCTAATGGGCAAACTGAGGTTAAGGGGGTTATCCAGGAGCTCTACCACTTTCTGTGTCAACACTGCACAAACCACCAGTTGGCACCATTTCTTACCATGGGTGGAAAATGCCCAAATCTCTTTAAGCCATATTTCACTGCATGTGACACCTTTCCAATGTCTGCTGTGTCCCATACATGGGTGACTGGCACTGTGAAGCATCCCACATGTGTCTCTGGTCTTCCACATGTCCCTGCTAAAACCAGTTCACTGCAGTTCCTTCTCTTTGCCCCCAGTGGCAGTGTCACCTTCTTGTCCACTCAGCATTGACAGTCATTGACTGCTTATGTGGTATGTGCTCTGTTGGATTCTGATGCTAACATTAGCATGCTAATCCCTCGATATTACCAAGAATTGTAACTAAAATTGCAATGAAAAAGACGTTTGTCCTTGTCTATGACATGAAAACAAGAAAAAAAGATGAATAATTAATGACATTAGCATTAATCTGAAAATTACTTCAATGCTTTTGGGACAGCCCAACTATCTTCCATGCGGATAAAGCAGTTTTTCTCTCCAGGAAAGAGCCTGTTTCTCAATTTGAGTCTTTGTAAAGGTGTTGAGTTCTGATCTGGTCCCTGAAAGAGTAAATACATCACTTGCAACTGCCAAGTTAGAAAAAGTTTTTCTTGTGTTGCATCATGGGATTGCCTTAGCGGTTGAAAAGCCATTCGATGCTGCCTTAAAATATGACCAGATAACAGTACCTCAGTAGGCAGCATATTTAAGGCATTTCAGAATTGGCATTGAATACATATTGGCTAATATGACATAAAACAGTCTCTGTTACATCCCAACAGATTGTCCAGCTGAACCTCTCCGACAAGCCAACCTCATCCACCTAGAACACCATTTACCTGCATGCTAAAGCTCCACACCTGCTACCTGTTTATGACACCATCACCTGAGTAGTAACACTCCACACCTGTTCCCTACTGTCCGTATATACTGACCTTAGATCCTCACTCTCTATTTTAAGTATTGTTTCAGTCTATTCTCTGCCTTTATGTCTCTCTTTCCCGTATCCATTTTTTGAGATTAACAATTGCCTTCTGCTGTCATTCTGATCTCCTGTATAACTTTTTCTCCTGTATAACTGTTTAACTTTTTTGTTACTTTTTCCCAAAAGGATTAGATGTACTGCTGGTCTACCAAAACCAAAGGAGGGGTTTCTTTGTCTAGGACTGTGAGGAGTTGCATTTTCATAAAACTGTCTGAAAGCCACTCTGTGCAAAATCTCAGATGTTATCATCAGAAAAAAAATTATTTTACACCACATTGCCTGCTGTTGCACACTATATAAAAACATTTTTTCATTTAGTTTTTATTTAATCTATTTACCTTTAATAATTTTAGTGGATTACAGTAAAGGAAAATGTTCTGTGGACAAACATTACGTCAACATGTTTACTAGATAATTATGTGATATGGGTGTAGAAAATCTCCCTGTGGTCTAATTAGAGCATGAAGTCATTAAATGAACATTTGTTTTCCATCTTACTATGCTCTAATTACCAAAGGTAGCCTATGATGGTGCACTGGGTCTCATATTGCCTAGGTGTCCTCAGTGACATGTTCCATGTCAGTCAGTAAGGAAAAACATGTAATTATATACTAATTACATAACCACATTAATTATTTATGCAACCCCGTAATTAACCACATAGGATTTCAGGAAACGTTCGAAATTCTCACTTAACTAATAGGGGTCACTAATGTAAGTCTGAATGTTAGGACATAACTGTGAGCCTGCAAAATACTGTATCAATCATATCTTGTCAACTTAGGTCTCTGTCAGCACTTTAATGTGACATGGATTAATATGAACATGAATAAATAATACCAGTTGCCCTGTTGTGATTGTGACAGCCCAGTGTTGGCTGCTCACTGCCCTCCCTTCAGGTGGTTGTGCATTCTGAAGATGGCAGGAAACAGGGAGTGAGAAGTGAATGTAGTTCAGGAAGTCTTTATTCTCCATTTTAATAGCACAGCTGTGCTGTTATTTATTCATATTCCAAAGCAAACAGATCTGCACAAAAGCAACACTCATAACATCTCACAGTGCTGAAGAAGGTGAAGTAGTGGTAGCATCTCATAGCGCTTGAAGCAGTCAGCAGCAGCAGGCTCTCCCAGTGCAGGCTGGCATGCAGTGTGTGGCACTGGAGAATAGAAACTGTTGGCCTTGTGTAAAGGGAGCTACATAAGAGGTACACTAGGAACAGGTAAATATGATTAATAATCAAGTGATTTTTGGGCACTGGACATGTGTGGTGTGCATGTGTGTGTGTGCTAGTGGGTATGTCCCTCCCTGTGGATGTTGAGTGCACTGTGAAAGAACCCCATCTCGTTGGGCTCTAAGAGCTGGGTCTGCCCAGATGAAGATGAGGAGGTTTGGACAGATGTTTGCAGTGGAAGGAGGTCATCAAGTTGGGATACAGGATTTGGGATCCTGGCACCCAGCTCCTTTTTTCTGGTCGATACCACTCCTGCTCCACCAAGTACTGCACTTGCTTCCCTCTCCTCCACAAGTCAAGCAGGGTACTCACCTTGTATAGAGGGCCCCTGTCCAGCTTGTGCAGTGGCACTGATGATCTTGCGATGGTGCTATTGTCTAACTGACCTGCTTCAGATCATATTGTGGATGTAGGCATAGTTGGGAGTCAGCTTGGCCTTGAGCCCCACTCAGCTGTCTCTGTAGCTACCCAAACCTTATCTCCAGGCTGGTTTCGTCTTCCCTCATTGACGGTCTGCCTTCTGCTTGTGGGTGGCAATGGCCGAGTGTAATCTCTAGTGGGTCTCCTCCCAGACATGTTCTCTCCATTGACACCACTGGACAGCAGGCTGGTTCAATTTCAAGGGGTCTAGTGGAGGTTGATGCCCTAGAATGCACCCAAAGGCAATATGCCCTGTGCCTGCATGATGGTGAGAGTTAAGGATATATTCATCCAAGAGAAGGAAAGGGCACCAAATTTCTAGAGTTTAAGGAACTTTCCTAGTTCCTGGTTTATCCTCTGTACATGTCTATTAGCTTGCAGGTGATGGCCAGGTGTGATGCTTACTGTGGTTAATTTTTCCAGTTATTCTCTCCATACCCATGATCTAAATTGGACCCACTGGTCAGACATGATGTCTTCTGGCAGCCTGAACTGTCAGAAGATGTGGCTCTAGGGCTGTGGAAAGTGCATGAAGGAGATTAATCTGGACCATTTTGGAGAACCGGTTGACTCCAGTGATGATTGCTGTGTCTCCCTTGGAGGCTGGGAAATCTGTTAAGAAACCAACAGCGAGGTGAGACCAGAGTTTGTGCGGTGTGGGGAGGGATGCAGCTTACCGGCTGGCGAATGCGTGGGGTCTTATTATGAGCTGGGAGAAAATAATGTGAAGGCTGAAACACTCTCCAGCACAGTGATGAGGCAAACCCATCAGGCCCACGTGCACACGCTCCATGCATGAATCCACATGTTGCACATTGTCCCTGTGCATCACCATACACCTGTAGCATGCTGTCTGCAGTTGTGCTGGATCAGAGATGGCAGGAAGCCCAGGTGATAAAAGCTGTCCAACATCACGGGGGCACAGAGTTGTCCAGGTGAGCAGGGGGGTGAGGTTTCATTGCAGCGATGTCCCAGTCCAGGTCCCTGTGGACTGCCCCCAGAAACCACAAGGGAGGATTGACCCCCGGCTTGTGGGTTGTACCTTGTCATTGTACTGTCTAGAGAGTATGTCAGCCTTCACATGGACATGCTCGAACGCTGGTTTATGGAGTACCTCAAGACGATGAGTTCATGGTCACTGGCCCCGTAATTCCATGCAGGGAGAAAAGTTGACTAGTATTAATCTGTCCTTTCCTTATGCCTGGTGGGATAGAATGGCCCCCATCCTCAGGAAGCTCAACTCACAGAGAGAGAATTTGAACTTTTCTGGCTTGCAGTTGAGGTTATGCCACAAGAGAGTGCTGAGGACTTGCCACATGTCAATTTGTGCATGGTCAATACAATGCTGACAGAGGCAGGCTGGAGGAGAGGTGGATATAACCTTGGCTTGAGGCCTCCTGGATGTATTCAAACTTTACCCCAGCGAGGTTTTGAGTCCTTTCACAAACCTGGGGTATTCCTATAGCTGCAGAGAGAAGTGGGACACTAAAGCATTATCCCAAGTTCTATCCCTCCCTGTGAACTAGGACCAGGAGCCAGAACTGCAGGAAAATGGAAGTCGTAATGTCTTGCAGTACTGAAGGTGAAGCAGTGGTAACATCTTGTAATGCTGAAGCAGTTGGCAGCAGGAGACCCTCTCAGCGCAGACAGGCTTGCAATATGCAGCACTGCAGAGACAGAACCTGTGGGTCTTGTATATAAGTCCATTACTCCATTACTCTGGGTGCTAAAGCAGGCATTGACACCCGTATTTACCATTAAAGATCATCCAAATCTTCATTTAACAAAGACTGCCTTTTTCAGCTTTGAGCTGAATTTTAATTAAAAGTAATGCCAGAGGCAGATACTGTCACCTGTCCCTTAAAACATGCAGTTTGGGTTCCTGTGTTAAAACATACATGCCACCACCACTTTACAAGAAGCAAATTTATTTGCTTATATAAAATATACATTTATTTATTTATTTATTTTTATTTTATTTATTTTAAAAGCCGTCCACTTGCTGTCATGCAGTCTGTCATGCACAGTTTGCTGGCCATCTTCCAGTTCTCCATCAATGGACAGTTCATGACCACAAGACAAGTGTTGTCTGGGTACACAGTGCTGTAACAAATACACTCATATCAGCAGTACATGTAGTACAGTACTATTACCCTGTCCATGTCACTGCTATACTGAGCCCGGTTCATCCAAGTAGGACAATTTGGTAGGACATGTTCCTGAGGTCAGAAACAGTGAGGATCTGGACCCTAGAAGGAAATTGAACATCTTCAAATTGCACCTATAAGAAATGTGTTTCTAATAAATGCTAATACCATGTAAGAACTGAATATTCTATGCTATGAAGCTTTATTGGTGTAATTAAAATGCCTACCTCAAAAAGCTATGGATCATTGCTTCTTCTCTGACTTCAGTGCTATCAGGGGTCATGGAACCATTTTTGCTGAATGTCAGCTCTCCTATGTAAGTATGCATTGTTGCCTGGCCTTCGTCCTGGCTTGGGTGTACCTTTGTCTTCAGGTTCAGTGCACCCCAGCATATGCAAGGTTGTGTACACCCCTGCTCTCTGCCCACATTACTGACGCATGTCCAGAAGTAGACCAACACCTATTTTGTGCAACTTTGTTTGCAATACAGAACAAATACTGTGCAATTAGTATAACCCCCAGAGGTTTTTTGTTAATAATTAATAAGACTCAAAGACACAACTCAAAGTTGAGGCCAAACTCTGGCCTATGTGGCCTTGTTCTCATCTACCACCACTTTTACGCACGTCTGTAGTTTCACAGACATTCTACGCTGAATGATCATTGTAAGTGGAACCAAATGATATGAATAAGTTTTGTTTTACTGCTCACACATTCATATGGATACTCAAGATACAATACATCTGTATTTTAGTTAGCAATGGTAGCACCTATAAATTAAGAAGGCTTTGTTAATATTAACTTTATTACTTATAAGTCCTATTACACTTGGGTTTACGTATTTACAGACTGAAGCCAAACTGTTATGCGGATATAGTCTTTCAGCCATCCTCTGGGTGTTCATTCTGGCTCAGTTCAGGTTCTTATCACAGGGCCACAGATGACTACATGTTAATTGGGCAGTAAACCACATGACATAACAGTGACACTAACATGGTAGAGGCCTGGTAGTTGGTGTCCTGCAGGTGTAGCAGTGTTTCTCCAGTTACTGTAAACCTCCTGCCAACAGAGCTTTGAGAAGAGCTGAAGGATGGCTAACGTGTAACAGACGGGCTAAAGTTTCCAACTGTACATGTACAGGCTGTTTCTTATAAATAAATGTTTCTAATAAAGTAGGTATTAAATATGGTCTATTCTATAACAACTGAAACCTGAATAAAGCTGCTTTCTTTGCATGGTGCAGTTTAAACTCTAAGATTTAATTAAATGCAGATGCGGATGCATTAGCCTAAACAATTATGATTCAGAAACCACTAAGTGAACTTCACAGCACATGGGAACAATCTGTGTAACAAACAAATCATGGTTCACTGGTTTTATAAGCAAACATTATAGAAATGATATGAACACGTTCAGGGACAATATTGCTAATCATCAAAGTAATGTACTGTGACAATGGCATGGAATTAATCTATCCCTTGAGGTTACAACATGATCTTTTCTCCCTATTACATCACACTGTGAAGACACTGCTTCTATAAAATACATAAAATGAGACTTCCCATCTCACACTACCCTCTAATTTCATTGCCTGTGGACACGGGCGGTAAGTACACTTATAGAAAATGAGTTGCCATCTTATTCTGATGCAGGAGTCACCATTTAAATCAGTTCCGTTTTGCGTAGTTCCACCAGCTCTTTTTACTGTATGGTGTTGTATATTTGTCTGAATTGAGGCTCAGTTGGTAGGTTTGAAGCCATTCCCACTCTAGATATTTATTTTTGGTTACACTAATACTGTGCTTCTCAGTGCTAACACTGGGGAGCAAATGCTGTGTGGGGTTTTGTATCCCAAATATAACTATCTCTGCTGGTTATTATCATGGACTTCATGAGATGGTTATGTACGAGGAAGGCAAAGCACATTTTTATTTTATATAGCACCTTTCAATTCAAAATGCTTTAAATAAGAAGTAGCATGAAAAAGCTTATTTATATCTATCAGCTAAGACATAACAATAAAAAAACATAGAATTTATTAAAATTAAAGATAGGATACGTAAGAATAGAATAAAAAAGCTTATTACAACCTGAGATCTAATACCTTGGGGTGGTCCTTGCTAATAAAGCAGGGCAGACTAAGTGTACCAGCTAGAACTAGCTCGGTTATTTCACTAAAGTGGAGAAGCTGACTTTATATCTTTTGGAAAATGTTAATATGCGGTTTTACATTTCAGGATCTTTTCATTTGAGCTTTTCAGGTTGGTAAAAACAAGAATTTTTTACATATTGGAGTTATGCAAAATCTGACTGAGCTTCCAGGCAATGCCACATCCAACAAAACCGTGTCCATCATCGTGAAGATATGCGTGGTCATCCCGTTCTTCTGCCTTTTCCTCTACTTCATCCTCCTCGTCCTGCACACCTTCGCCTCACACAGGCAGATCTTCGACAGTTCCCGCTACATCCTGTTCACCTACATGCTGGTCAATGACACCCTGCAGCTGCTCTCGTCCGTGCTCCTCTTCCTCCTCGTCATGGGCAACGTGAACTTTGCCATCATTTTCTGCGCGCCGCTGCTGTTCGTCTCCACCGCTACGTTCCAGAACACGCCGCTCATCCTGGCCGCCATGTCGCTGGAGCGCTATGTTGCCATCTTCTACCCGCTCCGCCGCCCGCCCTCCTGGAGGCCTGAGCGGATGTGGCTGATGATCTTGAGCCTGTGGCTGGTAAGTTGCATCCTGCCCATGGTGGACTTCATCCTGCTGCAGCCCAAAGCGGGTACCAACGTCCTCTCCACCCCGGTGGTCTGCAAGACTGCAGTGCTCAACTCCTCGCCCATCCAGACCCTGTTCAAGGTGGTAATGAACGGGCTCTTCTTCGCCGTGGTGGCCGTTGTCATTCTGTTCACGTACGTCCGCATCCTGTTGGAGACCCGGACGATGCGGCAGGACCGGGCGTCGGTCAGCAAGGCGCTGCACACCGTGGTGCTGCACGGGGGCCAGTTGCTGCTCAGTATGATGGCCTTCACCTTCCCCATCACGGAGAGCCTGATCATCTTGCATGTGAGCTGGCTGCAGGAGCACATGTCATTTTTCAACTACTTCTGCTTCGTGCTGCTTCCACGCTTCCTCAGCCCCCTCATCTATGGCCTCAGGGATGAGAATCTCAGGAGGCACATGAGCAGTGCCATGCCCTGCTGTAGGCCTCGTGCAGATCGGAGAAAGGCAACCAGGACACTAAAATGAGCACTCCCAACTCTTGAAATATCACCTGGATGTACTGTAATGATTATTTTTATGTGTTGTAATGACAAAGTCCTTGGCCACACCTTGTCAAGAATCGAACTAGTACTCAAATGAAATGTAATCTTTATTAATGTATATAATGTGTATATGAGTATGTCAGTGTTTATTTGTATGGCCGTTCCAGTCATCACATACATTTTGCTCTGACTGCTAGAATAAATTGATGTTTTATTAAGACAGTTAATACTGTCCATCCAGTGTCCATCTGATATTGTGCATGTTTGTGACTTGTAAATAGGACAATTTTTATGATGAACTCTTCAAAGAATTGTATGCAAATCCCGTCTAAATAAGCAACGTAAAACAGCCATTAATCTCTCCAAATCTACTAGAACTTTTATAAAGTGTATCTTAATATCATGGAGCGAACTGCAGACGTATGCACAAATAGAAGTCTGTAACTTTACTCCTATTCATTTAATCGATAAAAATGCCACCTAGAAAATCCATGAACGAGACTTCATAACAAAGATTTTCTCCGAAAAATTACGATAAAGTCCGAACACTACCGCAATTTTTTTCTGTACCCGTTGTTTTCTTATAATAATAATAATAATAATAAATAATAATAATAATAATAATAATAATAATGTAAAGAATATATTTATGAGTATCGCAAGCATACGATAAACGAGACGACTTGTCTGAGTGTTCAGGACGAGGGGCCGAGACCGTGAGTCACTGGTAACGGTGCGTGCTCACGTTTCTGTTCAAGAGGGAAGTTGAAAATGTGGCTGTCGAGAGGCGTCTCATCCCGCAGAGAGAACGAGGGGCGAAAACGCACACACACGGATTAACGCAACACAACAAAAAATGTGGATAGGCCTGAGTTTGCGTTTGTTATCGGTGTGGTTCGTAATCAACATAGCTGACAAATCACTAGGGGAGATGTACACTTCAATGATGAGCATAAAACAAGCTATTCTATCTGAAATACAACTCACTGATCATTTAAGAACTTACATTGATCATGAAACTCAAAGACTTGAGGACATTAAAAGGTAAGTGAATAAGTTTATTTGTTTACGCGTAAGTATTTTTCACATACCACGCAAATCTTAAGTTCAGCGATTTTAAATACCAAAATGTAAGTACCCCCACTTTAAAGTAAAGTGTTCTTTTAACTAAACAGGACAACACCTAGAATAAGAGAGCAGCATAATTCATTGTAGTTTAATTGTAGGGCCGAACCAAGTAGTTACATTTGCGAAAACTCACGTGGAAAAAGAATATCATGCGTTCCTATGATGCGATGATGCGTTCCTCAGTTCCTACTGAACTGAGTCGATGGACATTATCATGCTCGTTCTGTGGGAGTTTCATCGTTGCGTCACCGAGTGGTTGAAATCTACCTGCTGTACACGCATGAATCGTTTACAGGTCACACTTTTGCTTGCTCTTGCCACAGTTAAATATTAGCTCTTTTTAAAACAAGTATTTTGGTTGTTATGACATTTTAATTGTTATGAAATGTAAAAGGCCAGTAATTTTTTTTTTTCTTCTAGGTTTTATTTAAAGGTTTCTGAATTTCACAAGATATACAATGAAATAGCTGTTTCTATGGCTAACCCTCTGGTAGCGTTCTCACTGATCAAGAGATTACAGTCTGAATGGCCGAATGTAGTTTACAGCAGCAAATCCATGGAGAACCTCGAAGGTATTTTTTCATCCACCTTTCAAAATGTGTGGCTTTGATGTGTGATTTTCTCATTAAAACCATTTTTAAACCATTGCTGCATTGCAGCCCTCACTACTAGCTACGAGAGCCTGGAGAGCAGTTTACCAAGGCTAGACGACCTCCAGGGGGCAGCACTTGGCCTGATGCGACTCCAGGATGTGTATGCACTCCATGTGGAGGGACTGGTGAAAGGTCAATTCCAGAGGATCGCCAGTGGCAACACATTTGACATCTACAAACCCCCCGTGACCATTCCTCTTTCTGGGGATGACTGCTTCCTTGTTGGAAAGGTGGGCCAGCTGGAAACCATGCAGCTCCTACGGAAGTCTGTTATTTGTGCATTTCATTCACTGATATGAGCTTTACATATTGCTGATATGTAGGGTGGAGAGGGGTTGCAGTGTTTTTTGTAGATAATCTCTATATATTGGTCATACTAGATGTGGAGCGAGGATTTCAGCTGTTAGGCAATTAGTTTTCGTTGGTCCTTTGTATACATTTCATGCTGGCTGTGGCAATAGCACAAACATGCAGAAGCTTGTCTACTGTGTAGTGGATTTATGATCTGCAAATCTGAGCATGTGAGCCACAGGCCATACCAAACCTCTCTCCCAGCACACACACACACACACACACACACACACACACACACTATTAAAACAGACTCTTTCTTAAAGCTTGAAATGCCCTGTGAAACTGAGGGGAACACACTGAAAGAAGTGCTCAGACATTCCCATGTGACCACACTGAAACTTCCTAATTGACATTCCATATTGAACTTCTACGTCCCCTTCCCCTGGTAGTGTGTGCTTGGCTGAATTCCAGTCGGCTGGGTCTTGAACGTTCGTGCAGATGGCTGAAGGTCCAGGTGGTGTGAGATCTTACCCAGCTTTCTCTTGTGATGAGGAGCTTCTGTTGAGATACTTGGAGCCACTGGGTGAAAAGTGTTGATAGCAACAATTGAATTGACAATAAATTGATTTAATTGATATAAACATTTTTAAAAATCTGTACATGGATGAAAACAGTTTGATTTTGTTTAGCATTTACGTATGAATGAAATATGAGAAAAAGAGAATTACACAAAATATACGAGGACACCATGCGCTTTTCTGTCTGTGTATCAGTCTTGGAAGTTATTAGGTTAGTCACATTTTACAGTGTTAATATATTCTGGAAGAGCAAACCTTAAAACCCCCAGCATCTTCATATGTTTATGTATAGGTGGTTTAGGCTAAGGCAGAAATCAGTAAAGGGTGTCACAGTTTCTTAGCATGTCAGACATGTATAAGCAGTGTCAGTGTTAATAAGGGTTTTAGTCTGATTTGCAAATGTAGAAAAGAGCAAATTTACAAGGACTTTTCACCCTGGAACCTGGAAGCTCTGTATCCTGCATGACTCCTGCTTTATAGATACTTCCATAAAGTTTTGATCCACAGTTTTTTTGCTGAGGTGATTTGCCACATCAGTCACAGCAGTAAAAGAACATAGTCTATCACATATGACATCCATCTAAAACTAATGGTGCCCTATTATATAAATGTGATTATAGTGACCAAGTGACTCACTATAAAGATTCTTGTTTATGGTTTCGCAGAATATTTGCATTTCTACTGTAAGCGATGTTACACACCACGACTGCTTGAGAAACATCTAGTTAAGAGACAACAGACCTCAAGGAATGGGAGATTCAGAATACATGGCTATCACGATGAACTGTGTCATTCACTCAGTAATATCGATGATCAATATATAATAATGATCGATGATCAATAATGATACAATACATGGCTAGAATGGCACATCCAAACACCATACATTCCTCTTAAAGTCTTCTTAAAAGTCTGGTTCTACATGATTAGTAGCTATGCTGCTCCACAAGCCGTGTTGTACAGTTTCTCGGGCTTCGCTTTTAATGTGTAATTTCCAGGTGGCCTATGAGATGGAGGATTACTACCATGCTGTTCAGTGGTTCGAAGAATCAGTGCGGCTGTTTGCTGCTGCCGACTGGAGCCTAGAGTACGAAGGAAGTTTGGAAGACGCCCTGGACCATTTAGCCTTCTCTCATTATAAGGTACATAATCACTGGGGTTTTTTTTCTTACATGCAGGTTTTAATTAAAGGCTGTATCTGCTGAATCTGCAGGTTTTAATTAAAGGCTGTATCTGTCTTTTTTAAATAAAACTGGTCAATAGTGAGTTTGCTTTATGCAAAAAAATATTTTTATTATGTATTTTCTTTTTATTATGTATTGGTTTTTTTTTTGTTTTGGTTGTTGTTGTTGTTGTTGAATTCAAATATGTGTTCAGAATTTCTGTATCACATATAGTTTTTTGTCCCATTATGTGTGGCAAGGAAAGCAGTACTATGAGTACCAAGTACCAAGGAAAGGCAAATATAGGCGAAAACTGTACACAAATGTGTGTTTGTATCCAAGTTTAGTTTAAACAATGGTGTCATTTATGAATCAGTAATACATAATTCATGTAAAATTTACATGAAGCAGATTCAAATTCCGCATAAAATGTTCTATAAGACATATCAGATTTATAAGTCAGTTTGGGAAGAAAGTAGACTTTTATTTTATTGCACAGTGTCATTGACCCAGTGTGATAGTTTACATTATTAATCCTCTTGTTTGTGTTATTTTAGACAGGGAACATCTCCACAGCTCTCAGTTTCTCTTTGGAACTACTGCGTCATGGTGAAGTTATCCCGTGAAATTGTCAACAAACAGCTCAAATCATGCAATGAGTTTTTGCAAATTTTAAAATACTGGTTTTAAATTGAAAATTGAGCATATTTGTATTTAATTTGAATTATAGTTGAATTATGTTATTTGGTTTTTATTTCCAAGATCCTTCAAACAAAAGGGTTCTGCTTAATGTGGAGAAGTATGAGAATCTTCTGGCTGAAAATCCTCCCACTGTGAGTTCAGCTCCATTGCTGAGGAGACCCAGCACCACCTACCTGAGAACAAGGGACACCTATGAAAAGCTGTGTCAAACGCAAGGGTCTCAGGTACAGCTCTAGAACACGGTAAACTCAGGTACAACCCTAGAACATTGTAAACTTCTAAAAAAAAAAAAAAAAAAAAAAACACATCCTCTGCATCTCATGTGTACCACTGCAAGTCTGGTTATTAAATAGAAGACAAAGAAGCAAATATCTAGAAATTCCAAATAAAACTGATGCAGAGATTAGGTTGACACCCTTCCAGGTTGGTAGATATTGTGCCAGAGGGAAAGAGCTGGCAAGCACTGGTACTGAAGAGAAAACTGGGAAAAAAAAACCAGGCGCAAACATTACGAAAGAGGTGAATGCTTTCAGATAGAATGCTGAAGCTCTGGTAGAGGCTTGTCTTTGGTGAAGGGAGAGTGATGAAGCTCAGGAACATGTCTCTCCTCACAGCAGAAGCTGTATGAAAACCCCGGGCTCTTCTGCGACTTCTTCACCAACGGCAGCCCAGGCCTGTTCCTGCAGCCCGTCAAGCGCGAGGTGCTTAGCCTGCAGCCGTATGTCGTACTGTTTCATGATTTCGTCATGGCAACCGAGGCCCAGAGTATCAGGGATTCAGCAGTGCCAGGGGTGAGTGATTCACAGATACCAGATTTTTTACAGATGTTGATGTTTTTTTAACTGTTTTGTTAGTGTTTAAGAATGTTCATTAAACTGTCATAAGGACCTACATGCTAGCCAGCTGCTGTGTTAGGATATGGAACCAAAAGGCACAAGACTTTCTTAAAGTTGGTAGAAAAGGCTGTAAAAATAACTTGGGTTGTAAACTGTGCAACACCTGCCAGTCAGATGGTTTGATTGTCAGAGGTAAAGAAGAGCCATCTGTTCTGTTCATGAAACCCAGATTCCTGGTCGTGATCGACACTTGCACTGTTTGAGCCCAACTTGGGGATTGAGAGGAAGAACAATATATGTGGTACTGGACTACTCAGGGAAAAATAACATCTGAACCACATTTATAGCTGACCTTTGACTCTACAGCTTCTAGAAGACTTTCACAAACTTTGACAAGTAATAACTGGCCACAGCACAGTGAAAGCAATTGTTCCAGGTTCTGAAAAGTTCTTATTTGGAAATGTCTGACTGAGTAACACAACTGAGTAACAAAACCTTGTTCTCCGTTTTTTCTGGTGCTGCTGGAGGTTTCATTACTGCTGTCATCGATGTATTACAGTCACATCATTCTCCATCGTGATCGAAAGCAGACTCAAAGCAGCTAGAGCGAATAAGTCAGACCAGAAGAGCTGCTTGTCAGTTGTTCCACTCTCTATGGTTTTATAGTCTGACATTTTTGTGTGGGCAGATTGAACACACCATTACCCTTTAGAGGATAAAGTGGATAGAAGTCTCCCCTCCTTGCTCCCTCTCTTCCTTGTAGTTGAGTCTTAACGTTGCGTTCCTTCCTATGACATTATAGCACCAAGAATACATGGAATATTTGATTTTTTTTAAATCCAACCCACAAGGTCAGGACAATAACCATAATTATGTTCGTTTACTGCCTGGTTTGTAATGTTATTTCCTATTTCCATACACTCCCCTTTGGAAGCACGCAGTGCTGTTCTAACTGATTTATTCCTAGCATATTGTGTCCTGTAGCTCAGGAGGTCAGTGGTGGCATCAGGGGTGAACCAGACCAGTGCTCACTATCGTATCAGCAAGAGGTAATAATTGTTTACAGCCTCCATTACTGTGCCACCTACTGCCGTAATACTGAAACCATGGATGATACCTTTACGGTAATTTAACTTGGACCAAATAATAATAAAAAAAAAATTAATATGTAACATTAACTTGTTAATATACTACACCAGCTCAGAAACGGGCACAGAAAGTTTAAACAAAATACCTGTTGGAATCTCATCGCAGCTGCATTGCTAAGCACCTGAGCTGTTTATACACAACTGACGTTAGTTTGGAACATTTCTAAGAACATTTCAGTTTCTCATTCTGAGAACTGTGCCATTTATCATTTTAGCTTTAGCAACTGTAATAGTAATTGAAGACCGGGATACTGTTAGTAATCATCTGAATAAATGTTCTATTCAAGTGTCTTTATGACAAGATTACTGATGTTCATTCATGATCTGTGAGAAGTTCAGGTCTGAATATGTGTAATAGAACCATTAGGCAGTGTGGAACAGGTTCTAAGTGTTGGTCATTCTTGCAGTGCATGGCTAAAGGACTCGGCACATCCCACTGTCACCAAGGTGAACCGGCGCATCACTTTCCTGAC
>JAOYMR010000012.1:16035438-16045906 GCA_025802075.1 Tenebrosternarchus preto | reverse complement strand
TGTGTGTGTGTGTGTGTGTGTGTGTGTGTGTGTGTGTGTGTGTGTGTGTGTGTGTGTGTGTGTGTGTGTGTTTGCTCACGTTCTTCTTCCAGAACAGTGCAGTCTTCTGGTGGAACCTTCACAGAAATGGCCAGGGCAATGCAGATACCCTTCATGCAGGCTGCCCAGTTCTTATGGGTGATAAATGGGGTATAATTGCCATGCAATGTCAAGTTTTACTTTCAGCAGTTTCACCAGATGCTTTTGGTTACAGTTACAGACGTATATGCCCTAATAAGGTTATTACTGGGCTCAAAAAGAACAGCTGTGTTTCATCACTGGGATTTGCTAAAAAATGTCTCTCTTGAGTGGCTCAGATAAGTATATAAAATGTATGAGCACTTCCTCTTTCAGTTTAGAGAGAAGATATTAAACACTGATGAACATGTAGAGCAGCGTGAGATGATTGACTGCAGTTCAGTTCGATTTCCCTTTGTTTTCTATTACCTCATATCAGCATTAATGGCTTCTTTTTACTGTGTCCACCTTGGCAGCCACACCTAACACTACCTTAAGACATTTGATCTAGTTTCAAACAAAGATATCAGGGTGGATGTGGTTCAGATACTCTGGAAGTTCAACCTCACAAGAACCTCAAAATATCCTGAATATTTGCAGGTTGATTCTGCATATTGGTTTTTGGGGCATGTTCACTAGTCTTTGCTTATAGAACCAACAGAAAGATCTTCTGTCTTCTTCTACAAAAACAACACAAAAATGTTTCTCTCTTCCAGTGGCTAACAAGTGGGTGCACGAGTACGGCCAGGAGTTCCAGCGGCGCTGTAGTCACGACCCCGACGAGTGACGACACCCGGCAGGCGTGTGAGAGCCAGTGTGGGAGGGGCAGAAGGTCCATCCTACCATCAGCACCAGGAAAAGGGGGGCCGTGGACACCAAGACATCGCTGAAGGAGAGCTGGGGTGGGGGTGGTTGGGGGGGGGGGGGGTGCTGTTGGCTGGACTTTGAACGGAAAACATGTGTGTTGGGGAGGGAGATTGGAAGTGAGCCGTGGAGGCGGTGAGCACGCCCACAGAGAGGCCCGCATGCTCAACTGCCTTCCGTTAACTCTGCCATCCGCACACACTTCCACAGGCAGCGCAGCTTTGCTTCTGCAAAAACAGCACAGACGTTGTCTGTGCAGACACAGCACGTTCTATACACAACTCCAGAGGACACGGTTCGACTGAATGGAAAAAATGAATATTATTATAGAAGATTTTGTTGAATTTGCAATGATCAGCTCCTAGAAAAATCTTAATATTTTTACGTTAATAAAATGTTAATATTCCCTTCTGTTGGTTAGTGGATTGAAGAGTTATGGCAAATGTTCGGCTAGTCACAGTTCGGCTAAAGTCATATCAGTGTGCTGATATTTGTAGAGTGAGTCACAGTCATGAAGTCACATCAGTCTGCTGATATTTGTAGAGTGAGCCACAATCGTGAAGTCATATTAATCTGCTGTTATTTGTAGAGTGAGTCACAGTCATGAAGAGTCGTATTAATCATATTAATGCTGATATTTGTATAGAGAGCCAGGCTGGGTCAGAGCATCTGCTCCAGGTCACGCTGCAGCCTACTGACAGAGCCAGTGCGGTCTTCCCACATTTGGTATGGAGTACTGAGGATTTTCTCATGTGCTAGCAGGGTTGGAGACCCTCAAAGCTGTCTGTCAGGGAGTCTTCACATTCACAGGAGGGTTAGGGTGCTTGCGGAGTACTGACATGCAGTGGCTTCATGTACACGGACACACACACACACACAGCTTGGGGAGTGTTGTGCCATTGGAATGCTGTTTGCTCCCAGCTGTGTTTGTCGGATCGTTAGCGGAGATCATTCATCACTCACTGCAGCTGACAGGCCCGGGACATACTCTGAACAGTGAATTTATTTAAAAGGATTCCTACATTTATCAGAAAGAATCTTGATAGTATTTTTCACAAAACCGACAAGGGTATTTTCCTACTTTTAAAAAAAATTTACAATGTGGGCCTGCAAAATATGGAATGAGTGAAAATAAAACAATTTTTAAAAAAGTTTATTAGTATATTTTATAGTCAAGTTAATGTTAAGGAATCACCTCCACCCAGCACACACACAGAAAATATTTATATAGTTAAGTGTCTGTAGTTATTGAATATTCTTGTAACATTTGCGGATTTTTAACATGGGTTTTAACGTGGGTTAATGTTTGACTCAGCTATAATTCAGTATTTTGCCATGAAGAGTTTTGATATTAAGCACAGCTCTGTTTTATAAACCACACTATAATTTTGTCTTTACTAACCTTTGATTTTCTCAATATGGATTTTGATTTGCAAAGCCATTTTTAAATATATGCCAAAGAAATCAGAGAACTTCTTAAGTCAGGACATTAATTTTTTTTTTCATGTATCTTCTAAACCACATAATCCATGCAGGGGTGTTGGGAGGGGGGGGGCATCCTCACATTACAGTGCATGAGGGAAACCAACCCTGCACAGGACACCTACATGTTTGTATGGGACTAGTCTTTGTGTGTTTGTAATGTGAGGAACACCCACAGTCTCCTTGTAACGGAGACCTGGAGAAACAATGAGCCACCCACAGAGAGTGGAGACCCAAGCGCAGGGCATGCTAAGGCAGGTAAAAAAAAAAAAAAAACAGCCATCAATCAGATCAACCAACAATTGTACCAGCCGACAATCAAACAAACCAACAATCAGACAGTTTCAGAGTTGGTGTTGGAGATTGTGGAAGCACCAGTCTTTCTTTAAAGGAGGATACAGACTGTAGATGTGTTGGTCAAGAGACTTGTGTTAACAAGCCACTGATGGAAGAAACCAAAGAAGTTAAAGTTGTGGTTCACACAAGCGAGCAAAGCACAAGTATGCTTAATCCTTTATCCAGTTAAAGAATGCTTAAACTGGGAGATTAAATGACCAAAAGCAAAAAGTAGAGAAACAAGTTCTTCTAAAAGTTTTACAAAAATTACAGGCCAAAATAACCCCTTGCAACAAAGACGAGGGATTTGCTTTGATGGAGACGAGGAAACTCAAGAGAAGAGATGTCATGTAGGAGCACAACTCTGGGACATATACGAGTCCTAGCCAGCATGGTGCCACAACTTGGAAACCCAAGACTGAGCAAGCAGCAAGAGCAGACATAGGAGCTGCTGATAATCCCTAATTAATGCAAAGTGGCTATATGCCTCCCTCTGGTGGCCAAGGGTGACATAACGGATATACGATATGTTATGATGACATAACATAGCCAAGCCAGCATCAAAGCATGCTTTGTCAGATAGCTATCAATTTAACAGTGACAGAATATTCCCAAACCTACGTAAGTGGAATAATTGCCATTTTGCTGTTCTAAAAACGCACTTTTAATCGTAAGAAGCCAGTCAGTTACAGTACAACCCCAGCATTTGCTATACCAATGGTAATCAAATCTGGAATTTGAATCCATATCTGCTTCTGTACAATCACTTAAAGTTGATTAAATGATTTACTTAGTCATTACATCTAACTTCCTGTAGGATCTGGAACTTGAGAACTGTGTCTTGAATACCACTGTCCCTCACCATGTTTGGTTAAAACAGCTGTAATGGTGTGCTGAAAGCAGTATTTGGTTCTCAGCAGGCATAATATGCCCCCTGCTGGCCTAAAGGGTCCACATACAGATCTGTCTGTAGAATCTTGGTCCAGGACTTTCAGAAATGAAGTGCTTATAGTAAGAAATTGTGTTCTGGAAATAATTCTGGGATTTATTAGATGATTTTGTGTGTTGTGGGCAGGGAAACTTCAGGGGGGACAGCCACTCTGTCATCACTCTAACCTCTGACTGGTTCAGCTGGATCCCAGTATCTGGGAAAAGACTTTGCAGCGTCCTCCAGACTGAAAGTAATCATCAGCCTTTTTTGTGGCATTCTTTGGAAATTGGTGAAGTCTGGAAGCTATACACTACCAAGATCATGATGGTGGTCAAAGCTAACGGAATAAAAAGAGGCCAAGAGAATGCAGTTAGTGGATTCAAATGATCATCAAACAGAAATACTGCCTTTGTCCTGCTCTTGTTAAAACCCACAAAAAGAACTTAGCAAAAAAAAAAAGTGTGCAACAGCTGTGTACTGGCATAATATCTGCACTGATCACATTTCTTACCTCACTTTATTTCTGGAACAGTGGAAATATCTGAGCTGAGGATCTGAATTAGCACGTTGGGGGCTTGAAAAGCTTGGAACTACGAACCACAGTTACCTAACCTTACACAAATCGTGCGCTTTTTCTGCATCACAAATGTCAGTTTACTTCCCTACTTTAGAAACAAATCCACAGGACCGTAATGTTTTATGCAGTGCTGAATAACGGCACTGTTTACTGTATTATTACTGAGCCTGGAACTAGTACATTTGCTTAGCTGAATATCCTTTCAAATAAATTCTAAATAACTTGTAGCACAAGCTTTTGCTACAGTTAATTTAAAACTTCAGCTTTAGTATATTATTACATTATATGTCAGAAGCACATAGCACATTTTTCTTTAGCTGTAAACAAATTGGGTTTTTGCTTTTCTGGGGAAACATTGTACTGTATAAAATCGATATTCGATGTTTTAGTAAACGTCGTACTTGGCGATTATTATGACAACCGAGTTGTTAAAAAAAATCACATTTTAACTCGCTCGAGTTATGTTTTATTCCTCAAGGGGCGGTAATGAGCGGCCTGATGTTTTCCGAAATCAACAGAAGAAGAGGAACAACTGAAGACGCGGTAGTTGTGTTTTCGTTGCTCAGTTGCAGTAAGTCGCACAGAGGTTGTCAAAGGAATATGATAACCTGATAAGTAAAGTTTACAAGTTAATTACTTGTTTAAGGTATGAAGAACAAAAGGGCAAAATCTACCAGGTTTGGAAGTAACAGAAAAAAGGGTAGGCTATTAACTCTACATGGACAAAAAGAATAAGGTGTGCTTTGTTGACAGTTACTTGCTAGCTACCGTTAGCTAACTAATCCAAGTACTTTGCTAGCCAACTGTCAGTTA
The DNA here is from genome assembly GCA_025802075.1 of Tenebrosternarchus preto. Lineage (NCBI taxonomy): Eukaryota > Metazoa > Chordata > Actinopteri > Gymnotiformes > Apteronotidae > Tenebrosternarchus > Tenebrosternarchus preto. The sequence goes on along the minus strand of JAOYMR010000012.1, from coordinate 16,040,846 downwards.
TACTGTTTAGACGGGTTACTATCTAGCTACTGATATCTTGTCTAACTAAATTATCTAGATAACTGTCAAACGCAAATCCAACGAAATGATGTTATTCTATGTGTTTGTCTTAAATACCTAACCGGATTGCTGGAAAACAATAGTAGTTTCTTTGTAGTACTCGAATAGCCAACAGCAAAATATTGTTGCTAATCTCCATTGTTCATGTCCTAGAAAGTTTGGGTAGCTAGGGTTAGTTAGCTAGTTTATCCATACCCCAGACCAAGCTGCTGTGAATAGAGACATAGTTTATGTAGGTTGAAACATTAAACCCTTTCTTAAATATAAATCAAGTTTGTTTCAGTCGTGGTACTTGGATCGCTTCTCTTGGCGTCGTTGACATTCAGATGTTGGTCTCGCTGTTTTGTTTCCAAGTCGTCAGTGATGTTTCCCCTTCGACAAGCATTCCTCCTCTTGTGGAGGGCCAGGTACGATGCTTTCTAAGAGCTACCGTAAGCCGAGTATTGTGGACGATAGCCAAGCCTCCCCCGGTGACCCTAGTTCGACTGCGATGGTGGGGAGAGTCGACAAGTGGAACTCTGTTCTGTCCTAAAGATGGATCACTGGCTCGACAGAAAGATGTTAAATCCACGACGCGATTTCCAGTCCGTTGTGGACCCAAGCAATTTACTTCATATTTAACAGGTAGTGTAATATAGAAACCTAAACACCACAAACTTTTATATGTTATTCTTAACCCCCCATATTTCAAAAAATTGTTTATTGTTTCATCATGCATCCTTATGAATGTGTGGGCTTGCGTGTTATTCACAGATATGGGTTCACTGGTGCTGGATGTTCTTACAAAACCTGATCACTTACCCATAGCACGAGTTCAAATAGCTGGGATTGCTAGACTGTCTCTTTCCCACACCATTAATGGATTTTTTACCCTTGTGTCACCAACATCTGAAAAACTGGGAGAACTTCAGGTATGTGGTGTACAAAATGTACCATACAACATCAGTGTTCAAATTCCTAATACATGCATTCATTTTAAAGCCTTTGCATTTGTGATGCTTAATGCGGATTAAAAAATGAGGTCACTAGATTAATGATTCACATTAACCACAACGTGGTTAATTAAAACTTGCTGTCCCTCTAGGTCACACTGGCCCTGGAGCCACTGACCGAGAACTATGACAGCAGTAGCTCTGTGCCAACCACAGACATGAGCACGGACGTGCCGGTGTCTGTACCAGGGCTGCTGCCGCCACCTGCTCCGTCTCATCGCCCTGCTAGCGGAGGCAGCTCCAACAGCACACCCAGGTTTTTGACTGATGTTTTAGGTGTAAACCATCACACATAAGAAGGCATCTTGTGTCATTTTAAATGTTTCCTGTCAAAGGCAGATTTTTTTTTTTTTTATGGTCATAGAATATGTCTGTCTTAATTATACATGTACTAGAGGGAAGGATCATCTGTACTTTCAAGAAAAGGGAAACACCCCCTTCATAAGGGAACTAGAAATGAGGCCTGATGACAATCTGGCCGACCAGAACTCTCTGCCAGTTGGATTTCGGGTGCTGCCGCATCCTGCGGAGGTACCTGAGGCCCGAGGCCCAGATGTCCAAACACACTCAGCCAACAGGGGCGGTGCTCTGGACCTCCTCTCTGGTAGGCTTCACAAACAGGTGGTTTCTTTCATTACACACTTTTGTATTTAAGAACAGCAGTGATGGGATTTGTAGTTTTTTTGCTTTTGGCTGAAATCAGACTTGAAACATGCTCCATTCTTTGTCCTGTTCTTCTCCAGTTCTCCTTGAGCGTGGTAGCAAGCTTAGTAATGCCATGGTGATTTCAGCCCTGAAGTCTGACATTGATTCTGACATGGCTCTGAAGGACACGCCCTTTCCCTTACCAAGAGATAACGCTGACTCACCTCCTTTATTGTACGTCTCGTCGTGTTCTAAGAAACATCAGCTTGTACGTGTAGAACATGGCGCTTGTTTGCTAGTGTAATGACTTTGTGTTTTTAGAAGGCCCCAGATGCCATCTTCAGGGCAGCTTCTGCAGGACATTCTTCATGCAGACCTCCAGAGCTCCTCCCGGGATCACAAGCTCCGTGGTCCAGAAGGGGCGGCAGACCCACACGGAGCCGCTGTGGACCTGCTGCTGGGAAGGTAGTGAACACGTGGCCTTTTCTCACCTGAAGGATCTGTGATCGTTCCACAAACACACTGAATCATTCCATGCTAAATCAGCCAAGTCTGCTCATATCCATTGGAAAATCCATGTGGCGTGTCAGGGTCACAGTGCAAGTCCTGGAGTGAAGGTGTCCTGTCCTTTCTCTGCGTTCAGTGTGAATGGATCTGTGCTCCCCGTGTGGGACGGTGAGGCCCCCTCGCTAGACTCTCTCTCTGGCTGCAGCAGTCTGGACAGTGAGTTCGGTGATCCACTGTACGACCAGAGCCTTCTGGAAAGCCTCTTCTACAGAGCTCCTGTACGTACCAAACACTGTACTGTTGCTCTCGCATACTGCCCATTGAAGCACCACTGGACCTAATCCTAATCCTGCATCTTTCCTAATCCTAATCCTGCCTTGGTTTGTCTGATTCCAGGCTGACAGCTGTTTGAATCCAGTGGAAGATGAGTGTCAGAGCAAACGGAGTTTGGACAAAAATGACAGGTCGGTTTCAATTGCATCAACAATCCAGGTCCTTGATTCTTAAACGAAATAAGCAGGTGCCAAAATGTAAATGAATGATTCCTTGTCATAGTGACAGGAAGATTAATACTGGTGTAGTCATTATTAGATCAATAATTGAATATGCTCTGGTTTAAAATATTTTTTTAACCTCTTTGAAGACCGGATGGGGATTCAGGGCAGAATGTGCGAACCAAGGATGGGTTCTCTGAACTCAGTGTGGATAGGATTGCACTTCTTGGAAGAATCCATTTAGCCAGAGTTAACATCCTTCAGTTAGTACTTCCTCCAGACAATACCTCTAATACACCAAGGAAGCTCTTAAAGAAAGGAAGGCCACCTCTACCTCTTGCAACCAAGAAATGGTACGATCTAAAAAAAAAAAAAAAAAACACTCTGTTTCTAATGGGAATGGCTATGTTTGTATAAATGACTCCAGTATTCATTTGCTGTCTTCTCCAGCTCTTATTTCGTGGAATATCTCTTTCCATTGCCATCTTCTGATAATAATGAGCTTGGATTGGCCAGGCCTGCTGAGGTCACACGAGTCGTTTCCCGTAAAATTGTGGCAGGAGGTGAGCTGTGTTTTTTTGTCTGTAAATAATAACCGGTGGACAGCAACGATGGCTGAATGCTAAAGAAAACACATCACTTTTCACAGCGGTGAACTTTCAGCAACAGAGTGTCTTTCCAGTACACTTGGATGGGCCCACCATCAAGAGGTGGTGGGACACCAACCTTACATTCAGAATCTACTGCAGGAAGAACTTTCAGAAGAAAGTAAGTGTGACATTTCATGCCGGAAGGCTGGGCGTGAGCAGTTTGGCGTTCGTGTCGTACTGTGTTCACGGGTGTTTGTGGGATGTTTCAGCCTGTTCCCATAGGAACTGCAGAGATACCCCTGCGCTGTGTGCTGCAGAGTGAAGGGCTGAACATCACCACTGCCCTCGTTGTCCAGAGACTGGAGGACAACCCAGACAAACAGGAAGCTGGGCCTCTGAAGGTAACATGTCCTTCAGCAAGCACAACCTTGTTCTGATTTAACTCTGAAGTTGTAGAGACATGAAATGAAATGAAATTAAAGGCATGACATCATCTCTCGCTCCCTTTCCTGAAGGTGTCTTTTGAGCTAGCAGAAGGCAAGAGAGACTTCTCCTCCCAGAGCAGGTCAGGGAAGGGGGCAGCTAGGGCAGGCGAACCCCTCCGGAGAGCCGTCCCCCAGGGAGCAGACGTGTCCCAAGGGCCGCAGGGCGACGAGACCGGCGTTGACATTCCATCTGTCCGCGAGCAAACACTCAGGATAGACTCCTCTCCCAGAGCACCTCACCCCGCCCGCAGCATCCTGATGCCACGGAGCAGGTCCCGTTCTGCCTCCCCCCGGGGTGGAGGTCAGCGCTCTGCCCACGCGGCCCCTCCTCCCAGAGAGGAGGAGTGGAATGACGTGCTGCTTCACGTCCTGCTCGTGGTGCCAGACGGCAGGGACTTCAGCTGCGCACCCATGCAGCCTAACATCTATCTGAACTGTAGGCTGATTGGCTCTGAGGAGACCACGCGATCCTCAGTCAGCTGGGGGCAAACGCATCCAACGTTTAACTTGGTTCAGGTTAGAGCAAGTAACTTTTTTTTTACTTGGTCAAACTAAGGAGTGACCCTAGTTTATCGAGTTTGTGTGTGTGTGTGTGTGTGTGTGTGTCCTGCAGGTTGCTCCATTGGCTCTCACTTCCAGACTTTTGGAGAGAATGAGGAACAATGTCATGGTCATAGAGGTTTGGCTTCGAGCCAGCACGTCTGATGGTGATAAACTCCTTGGGCTGGTCAAACTGCCGCTTCACCAGTTCTACATGTCATTCAGGTTGGCTTGATGAAAGTGAATGTTAATTTCAGGGCGTTGAATGTTAATGAGTTGTATTTATACTGTTAGATGAACAGGACGGAGCAGCATCAACTCATCTTTACAGAGAAACACACACTTTTTGTTTTTCATAGAGACTCCAAGATCTCCCAGCTGCTCCTGCAGGCTCAGTATCCGGTGGTGGCAGTGGACAGCTACATTCCAGTGGTGGACATCTTCACGGGTGGAGCTCGTGGGAGCCTGAGGGTGTGTCTAGCCATGGGCCTGGCCCAGCAGATCACGGCTCTGCAGCGAGCGAGAGACCAGGACCTGTGCTGGATGTCACAGCCACCCCGGCCGGCACATCTACTGGACCAGAGACCTGCAGAACACACGGCGGTCCGTGGAAACACCACGTCTCGGGGCAGCATTTATATGACATCATACGCGAGGCGATTAACGGAAAATATGAACGATAACGCATTTAAATGGAAAAGATAAAAAAAGAGCTTAAAAATAATACTGTACTAGAATGTATTAAAAAGCCAACATTGGAAAACAACAGAATCAGCAAAGAAAATTGACTTGAATTGATTGACTTCTGGAGATTGTTGCTACTGAAGCCTAAAAGCTAAACAGTGCTTCAGTGTGTTCACTTTGGGTTTTGAGTTCTCCTGGTTGATCTGCGTCTGTGGGTCTAAGAGATCTGCTGAGTTTGAATGTATCAGAAATGTGTTCTAAACCAGTAATTGATTTATGAACTAAAATTACTACTGTAAAATGGTTTATTTACCAAATGAACAGTTTTGTTGATGTTTCCATGGTGAAATATCCCAGTTTATGTAACCAGCCTTTAATGCGTTGAGGCAGGTTTGCAGGATCCCAGTGCTG
>JAOYMR010000012.1:15998939-16017217 GCA_025802075.1 Tenebrosternarchus preto | reverse complement strand
CCCCCCCCCCCCCCCCCCCCCCCCCCCCCCCCCCCCCCCCCCCCCCCCCCCCCCCCCCCCCCCCCCCATCCTCTTCTCATCTTCTCATCCTCTACCATCAGGCACCACAATAACAATAAATAATACAAACATGCGATATACACTATTATCCAGAACATCTTTCATGTTTATCCATGTGCCAGTGTGTGTGTGTGTTCCCCTGGAAACAACCCCATGACCTTGGTGTTCCTGGCACTATGCTCTACCTGTTTGGGTACAGGATCTTCACAGCGCACGTGTATCGTTGCGGTTCACTGAAGCAGATGGCAGTAGATGTTGCGGGTTTATACTGTCTGCCTTGTTGCTCAGTGTCTGTGCTCAGCTCACGTCTCTGAAGGGTGAGACGGGGCCTCGTTGGATCTGTCTAATTATTCAGTAAAACAGTGACTCAGCCTTACAACGCTGGGAGATATTTTTTAGGAGAACAACATGTTTTTTCTTCTACAATAATAAACACCCTGTAAATCTGAGCACAATGAACCAGCTGAATGCTTAATAATTTCATATGTAGAAAAATATGCTAAAGGATGACTTTATCTTAAGGAGTCTGTTTCTCGACTTCTGTGAAATAGCGGGTTTGTCACAACTGCTAAATTATGAAAGCGTTTTACTTGCTTTTTGATTTTTTTCTCTCTTTCTCTTTTGGTCTAACAGGGTTTCCAGACGGGCGCCAGAATCTGCTCGGTGGCAGACACAGCACCACACGCCTCCCAGACCAGGCGAACGGCAAACCTGACAAACCACGTTTGTGAACACACCTCCTGTACAAGGGGACCCTTTCTCCAGTTAGCCAAGAGTCTTTGTTACGCGTGGATTATCAATGTTTTGCAATCTTCACGTTGAATGGTAAATATATCATAATTGCTTGGCAATTATATCACTTTTCAATCGGGATGACAAAAACAATCAACACTTAAATGAATAAACAAAACATCGGCAGCCAGAGTCTGTTGTAATTGTTATTATGAAGCCTGTTATCTAATTCAGCCGTGATAATAACCCAGTTCCTGTAGTCCCAGTGTTGAGACAATCAGGCAGTAAGACTGGCAGCCTTTTGTCTGCATTAGCAGAGTAGCGCTACCCCAGTGTGCAGGAGGAGGGCTGGGTGCTCCTGAATCCTAATGCTGCCTCTCCTGCAGGAGCTTATCTTTTTTGCATGTTGTTCTGGGTGTCTGAACAGTGCCAATGGGAATGGCGCTAATAAGGAGGTGGGGGTGTACATCCCCAGCCCTAGCAACAGTGACGGGATTGGTCCAAATGTACGTTCAGGTTGTCTGCTATTGGCTGGCATTGCAGACCAGTTCAAACAGAGAAATTCACCTCTTGCATGGCAGGGTGTGGGCTGCTATATGAGACTGCATTTGATTGCTTAGGAGATCTAATAGTTAACAAAATATTTAGAGGATCGGTCACAGTTGTGATTTGAAAAAATAACCTAGTACTTTCAAATGATTTGGATTAAAATACATTTTGGAAAATCATCCCCTCCACCTTTTTAAGTACATGATGGCTGTACTATTGACAAGAACACTGATGAGTATTCCTGTGGAAGCATTAGTAATGCATGCTTAAACCTCACAAGCTTTCTAGAAGTCATTCTAGAATGTTACTTTCCAGGCAGGAGATTCAGATTTATATGAGGAGACAGACCTATTTTTCTTGCTGTTCACTGAGAGGAAAATCAACAAGTTTAGTGGACTAAACAGGGAAGGTCTCCTGAGGACAGTTACAGTAGCTTGTGTTCTTGCATTTAACCGCCGGAACAGCGTGTAAGCCCATTGCCGTCGTTTATGACAGTTTGTACTAACTGAAAAGTTTTACTTCAGCAGAATCTCTGGTCACTCCCCTTCTAACTTCATTAGTGTGCCTGTACCTCACCTGCAGTGATACCTGCTTCGTTATTCTGACTTTCAAAGGCAGGTTATCAACAACACGCGCAAGGCGAGGTGTCGGTGCATGAGGGCTCAGTGCTCAGTGGCATCGGCAGACGCGTTACTGTGCGAAATCCAAATACTCAGCGGATCTGGAAGGCTTTCCGGAACATCAAAGCAATGTACATCATTACACGTTACCAACATAAGAGGCAATATGACTTAAATGTTTTCTTTATTTGTTTTTGGGGTTTGTTTGATTTTTGCTTTGCTTTTTACGTTTGTCATTATTTTGGCTCTTGTGCAACTGCTACATATTTATTCACATTCAGGATATTTGTCACCCGGGAAACAGCTAAATGAAAAGAAAACAAAAACAAATATAAGAACGAGGAAAAAAAAAAAATACTGCCAAATACAATTTCTGGTCCATATTCTAAGTGTCACAGAAACACTGATTCTGATACTGCACTGTAGTTCAAACCAAACATGGTTCATTGTGCATTACATAACAAGAAAAACCACTTCTATATTGTTTAGCGGAAACATCGCTAAACAATGTTATGTTTATAATTTACCAAGAAAAACATGATCTGTAGTGTTTTCCAAATTTCTATCCAGCTAAAGAAATAAACATCATGTCACAACAGCAACCGTCCATAACAGTTCAATTTATTGTTTAACAATCACAATTTTGGTATAGCAAATCAAAAACAAAATGATAAATAATAAGTAATCAATATGAAGCCTGTTTACTTCTCAATCATAGGAATACATAACATTCAAGGTATAAGTTGATAAAGTCAAGCTATTGTGTAAATACATCACCAGCATGCACAATACTGAATCACTGATAGTATCATTGTAATTATCTTACACTGACAAAACAGTATAGTTGGCAAGTGCAAAAATAAATTAAACACAGAAGTAAACCACAAACTCTGAAGCTGCAATATTTTGTATTTTTTTTTTAACAGATAAGTTTCTGCCTCTCCTCTCATCTGACCTTCAAAATAGTCTATGGTTCCAGTAACAGCAGAATGTAAGAACTTGATGATCACTTTATTAAACATTGTATATTTTGATGCTTCTGGAGATCCCACAATTACAGCAGACCATACAATTAAATCGAATGGCAAACGTTACCATGTTCGGTTTATTTCACGGTTTCTGTCAGCGCAGACCTAACGAATCTGCTTCGTCCATGTTAGCTTAAAATTTTGACACTTAATACTGGAACCATTTAGGACTGTTTTTGCAAACATCTCATTCAAGTATTTTTTTTTTCTTTTTTTCAGCTTACTCTCTTTTTCAAATGCTTTTCTACTACCCCACAAACATAAATAAGCAGCATCTCTTTGAACTACATCAGTCTCTATGCCAGTGTGCGGCTGCCATTCCAGACCAACAGCGCCCCCTGCTGGCCGGCTGACTGACACTTTCAGTGGTTTTTGGCAAATGTCAAAGAGAACCAAGAAGACAGAGGCCTGTTCAGCTGTATATATTCTGTATATAGTCAAACTAAGACTTCAGCCCCCCCCCTCTCCCTTTTCTTCACCCTCGATATTTTTTTTCTTTTAACTCGTGGAAAAATAAAGAACTGTTGCTGCAGGGGGAACCAATGGCCAAGCTGCTGCCAAAGTCCACCAGCCGATTCATTTTGTAATTTTTTTTTTTTAAACCGCCCTTCCTCCAGCGTAGGGCTGGTGCCTCTTTAGTTGTTGGCCTCGCCGCCCTCGTCGTCTTGCTGGTCGCTCGTCCACAGCGTGAGATTGTCGCGGAGGAGCTGCATGATGAGGGTGGAGTCTTTGTACGAGTCCTCGTTGAGTGTGTCGAGCTCGGCGATGGCGTCGTCGAAGGCCGTCTTGGCCAGGTGGCAGGCCTGCTCGGGCGCGTTCTGGATCTCGTAGTAGAAGACGGAGTAGTTGAGCGCCAGGCCCAGGCGGATCGGGTGCGTGGGCTGCATGTGCTCCTTGCTGATCTCGTGCGCCTCGTTGTAGGCCTTCTCCGAAGACTCCACCACCGCGGAGCGCTTCTCGCCCGTGGCCACCTCCGCCAGGTAGCGGTAGTAGTCGCCCTTCATCTTCAGGTAGAAGACCTTGCTCTCGTGCTGGGTGTCGCCGCAGTTCTTGATCAAGAAGTTGTCGAGCAGATTCAGCACGTCCTGGCACACGGCCTCCAGCTCCTTTTCAATCTTCTCGCGGTAGGCGCGGACCATCTCGATCTTCTTCTCATTGCCATCTGCCGAGGTCTTCTGCTCGATACTGGAGATGACTCGCCAAGAAGAGCGCCTAGCACCAACGACGTTCTTGTACGCCACAGACAGCAGGTTCCTCTCTTCGTTGGACAAAGCTTCATTCAGCTCTGTTACCTGTAAAACAAAGTGAACACCGGTTAAAGACAAAAGGACTCCATCACCATCCATGGCGCCATTACAGCTGCTTTCTGTCTTTCCCTGAAAGGGGCGTGAACTGTGAATCTTACATAATGTGCCAGAAGCGCAACATTACAAAGACGTTGCTAATGAATTTGCATGACGTGAGGGGGCGTGGCTTCCCAGCCGCGACCGCTCCTGGTTGCGTAACATTAGCCTCCACATGTGCGGCTTTGTCAGCTCTCTCAGTACAGCTGTGCAGCCACAGAAATGCGCAGGAGCTGTTGCCCTGCTGCCAATTCCAGTTTCCATGGCAATCATCTCATGGTCGTGCACAGTGGTCCACCTCTGCGTGCGAGAAGGCTGCTACTGTTCTGCGACGCTGCCGAGCGCTACTACTGAAGAAGAGAACGCTCGTAGCTATACTGAGGATGGGGGGAGGATCCTTGTATGCTGCTATCTGTGTGTGTGTGTGTGTGTGTGTGTGTGTGTGTGTGTGTGTGTGTTGGGGGGGTTTAAATGTTCACACGGACAGCCGTGGGCAGCTGCAGTGAAAGCTAAGACGCTAGCCGCCTGGCAGTTCACCTGTTCCTATGGCCTTCTCACTCATCTTTTCTTATACCGCTCCAAGAGCGCAGTGTTTCTCCTTTCACTGCCGAGTTTCAACCGTAACGCCACAAACGAAGAGCTTGATGTTGTTACGTAACACCCTGTGCGTTGCTGGGTCTGAACCGCCGCTCGCTCCCGGGTGGTACCAGAACAGTCTCTGAAGCCCGGCTGATGTATGCTGCTGCTGTATGTGTTAGGACATCATAGGTACATACATGTGCTGTTATTTCTGGGTGTGCTGTGCCCTCGTGTCTGTTAAGTCTCTTTTGCTTTTGATTGCAAGTAGATACATGACAGTAAGGGACGTTCATGAACACTCATGAACACAGCATTCGTAGCTATGCAATCTATATTCATAACACTGTAGATATAAAATTAACTAGACACAGTTAATAACATGCAATTGCAAAATACTTACAAGAATTCTCAGTGCACTTCCACAAAGGTTAACTCCACGTAAATGATTTTACATGCAACACATTACAAACATGTGCATGAAATTCCAATTATGTTTTAGAGTCAAAAATAGTTACATTGTTGAAAAATGTACGAAAATAAATGTTTATGGGGAAAGAATGTAATAAGTTCATGACAATTACAGCTAACAACGGTTCCGTAAAATTTCAACAATTTCAGCAAGAAAACTGGAACCTGGGTGAATATAAAAATGATCTGCTGAAATAAATATGCATATAGTTCTGTCATTCTAGACCCCCCCCCCCCTTCTCCATGTCAAGAGTCCCGCTACTGGGAGTCAGAGTCGTACTACGAGTCAGAGATGATGGGCATGTTTTGGTTTTGAGAGCATTGTGCATAAAGACGTCCTCTTCCAGTGGAGTGTTCAAGTCAGTAAATGTATAACAGCTTGTCTGTTTGGCCATGAATTCAGTGTAACAGCCAGTAAGCAATTCACCCTGAAGATTTTGTATATGGTACTACTGCTCGGTAAGAGTAAGTGAACGATGAGTGAACGATAGACATTTGTGTTCATAGTGGTATTGTGGTTCATACTGCTTTCAGCCTAAATGGACCAACATTTACTACCAAGATTACAATTCATTAATGACATTGATAAACATTCATTTGCCAATGGTTCAGCATGTTGTTAACTGATATTTACTCTACGATCTATCAAACTGTTCAATCTATTAAATAACCAGTTCTCTTGTTGAGAGAAGGTTTTGAACAAAAAATGGATATGTACTTTTTTTTTTTAATCTTCTAATAATAAAGGAAGTGACACATCCACTTTCTGCAGATGCTGAGTAGCTGCTGAACCCCAGGGAGAGGGATCAGGTCAGTGGGAGAGGCGGTGGCCACGGCAACACTCTGCTGGAGGAACAGCGCTGTGGTCTCAGTACCATACAACTAACTGATGCTGCACATCCATAGGTGAGGGACACAGACCACAACAGCTATAAACAGTTTTAAGATTAAAGAGTAAATTCAACTTTTTTGTCATTGTTCAGTATACTGCATATTCCAGGTCATTTGGAAGCAGGGGTCAGGGTGTAACAGAATGCAGGAGTGTAGCGATATTAATGCTGTAACCAGCAGTGTTGTAACTGATTCAAAACACTATCCCTGCATAATGAACTGTGTGAAGCAAAGGGAACACTCTGTACTATAGCTATTCTACAAGACCAAGACAGTATACTAGCCTATACATGCATATAAAACACACACACACACACACACGCACACACACACATTACCCTCCACAATTTCTCTGGATGTTTCCAGACAAAAGGAAACAGGACATTTCGTGCAGAAGCCCTGCTTGCACAGCTAATGAAAGACAAATAATTGTTTAAAACCACAATACTGTTTTTGTTTTTCGATACAAGGAATCAGACTGATGTTTATATCATTAATGTGCTCTGATCAGCTCCTGCTCTCAGATAGCTCAGTCCAGCTATACAGAAGTCATAATGGTTTGTTGGTTTGGTTTTTTGATTGACAAAACATTTTTATTTGTACTTAATTTTTCCATTTTACTTGTACTTAAAACTAATAATACAAATCTGCCATCTGCGCTGGTGTTGGCAGATACAGTAGCTACGAATTGACATGGAGATACTGATTACTGGTACCTTAATTTTCAAATCCAATCATCCAAACACTCAAACAAATCAGGGAGTTTAAAAATTGAACTGTAAATCGTGACTCAATTTTTATTATCAACATATATGGGCACTGAAACGTTTCTGACATTTTCAGGACTGTAAGTTATCCTTCCCAAGAGCAAGCATCTCAAGAACAGGGAAAAAAAAACACCTTTAGCTAAATTAAAATAAACACTAAAAGTACAAACACCATAGCTAAAAAGACGTGATGTCAACGCTTAACAAGGCGGGTTGTGTGTGTGTGTGGTGGTGGGGGGCGTCTTTGGGCTGCGTGGCAATGACACCAGTGTCACTCACTGTGCGTGTGCAATGCAAAGATCGAATTAAAATTCACGTGTCCTTGTCCTTTCATGCCTGAATAAAACTTTCGTGGATGTTGACAGCAGAGGGGCGTTTATGTGCTGATTTCTTCACCTCATTCTGCATACACAACATCCCTTGGCTTGGCAATAGTTTTATAAGCCATACACGGGAAAATTCAGTTTAATGTAACTACTAAGGTCATTCAAAAATGCACCTTTTACATGTACATCACAAACTATGCGATTTATATGACACTAACAGCTCATTTCAGTGTACAGTCCCAAGCTACAAGATTATGTGTTGGTAAAATAGCAAAGAACACGGTTTGTCCTAAAATAAAATGAAATAAGGCCGTGGATTAAAACAAAAGAGAGTGCAATAACCAATCTGAGCCCAGGACCTACTGCAATATGACAACGATGGAACATTCTAGAACGAATTCTACTGCCTCTAACGTTTGTTTAGAGGAAAAATTGCTCGCATTTGTGGGGAGAAATGAACATTGAAAGACATGAATAAATACATTTATGGTCGTGATTTAAAAACCTCCAAGGCAAAGCCTTTTGTCTTCGTGACAGAATTTTTGCGTTTTTTAGATGTATCTTTTGTCTGGACGGTGGCCAGATGTGACTGCTTAAAAGCTCAAACGATTTTCTTTTCTTATTTAACGTAACAACCTTCTCTCGAATGACAATGAATGAATGAGATTCCGACGAATGAGGATGCGAGCATAGCAGCGATTTACAGGTACAAAAAGGTTGTTTTTCTTTAAGAGTAGAGGTCAAAAGCGGTGTTGAAACATTTCATGACATTCGCTTGTCGCCTCATTCATTTTATTGTAAGCTGGGGTACGGCACGAGGCACCGCCCAAGGACCACACGGTCTACACCCAATCGCTTTTGTGCCGTAATTTCCATCGTAAATGAACATCCAAAACAATTTATACGACTTAATATGTAAGGTATCGGTTTGTACTTTCCACGTCATTATATAAACCAGGCTACTCAATTATCCATATAGATCCAGACATATCTGGTATAAGAACATCACCCAGATGTTCTAAAAGCTTTTTTTGGTAACCCAGCAATTCCAACTACAGTGAAACAAATAAACAAATAATACTGAAAGGGACGTGATTACCGGTAGAATAAATGAAAGGGCTGACTTACCGATTTCATAGCCGCTGCCATGTCGTCGTATCTCTCTGCCTGCTCAGCTAGTCGAGCTTTTTGAACCAGCTGCTCGCGGTCAACCATTTTTAAATGTTGTTGTTTACAATTGACTATATTGTCGTTGTGAAATTCTAATTTTCGGCTTTTTGGTCAGTGTAATTCAGTGAACAAGCACCGCTCTGCAGCTGTTCCTTGCTATCTGCGCTCGTGCCGACGGGACACCCTTGCCCCCTCCTCACACTCAGGGACTACGTCAGCATTCTAAAAAGGTGGGTGCCTTGCTCATGATGTAACAGTCCTTATATGGGTGCCCAGAGGCCCGTGAATCATGGCTGATACCGAATCAGATGTGTTCGAAGGGACTGATCCCGAGCTTTTGGTCCACACTAGGGTGTTCAAAATGGCAAAGAAGGCCCGAAATGAAATCTCTAAAACCCGCTTCCATTTGGACTCAGCTTTTACCCCGGTCTTGGGGATATTAGCCTGAATTGAAAGACCATGGGTCCATATCTCTATTCGAAATGCCATACTACTATATTGTATACTATAGTAGTATACTGTATCCTGTATACTACTCTCCATACAGTTGGCCTCCATAATCCGTTATAACATTTAGCAGCACTGTACTCCAGTTACTCATCAAACTAGTAAAGTTGCTAGAGGGAAAATACTAACTTTGAAGCAAGATTTAAAAAAAAAAACATTATATAGTTTAAAAGCGTTTAAATGTAGTGGTTGCTAACCTTGAAGCGATTGATTTGGTTGCCATTTAGATTACTGGCTGCCAGTTAGCCTCAGCTATTTTGCATCTTTTAAGATGTGAAAATTGTCACAGCAGCAATAATTCCAGGTAGAATCTTTAACTTTTTTATTTCATTAAGATCACATTTAGATGAAAAATGTGTCTGTATGTTGTACTCACATTTTATATTTCTAGTCCCTGGCACTCTTCACTGGATACTAGTTATCTGCCTTTTTTGTTGCTAGGAGGAACATCAGAAATGGTCACATTGCACCATGGGATGCAGAACACCATGAAGACCATCTCTGCCTACATACTGGAGACTGGCCAGAGTCGTATAACAACCAGGTATCTTTAGCATACTGGAGAAATTAGTCCCATACTGCATACTGCATACTATTTTGGTTCGCATTCAGTATGTGAGTAGTAAGCAATATGCTATTTGGAACACAGCCAATGACTCTACTCTTAAAGGTGCACTAGACTCGTTAAGGTTTTCTTTTTGCTTGTTTGTTTGTACATCAGCCATACAAATACCACAACCAAACTCTTAATGTGGCCTGGCTCATTGTGAGATGGTTTGACCCCCTTATCAGTGTATCTGCAGCATTTGTAGAAATATAAAGAAAACATTTTTACTTACTCATTATTATCTGACAGAGTTTAAGCTTGTTTTGCACTTTTTCTAGGATCAGTATTGATTCCTGTATTTTAGCATTGTCTCGCACTCTAAACCTACTGCACTGGCTATGTTCAGTGAACAGATGACAAAGCACTTCTGCAAGTCGCTCTGGATAAAAACGTCTGCTAAATGCCGAAAATGTAAATGTGACTGTGTTTTCCTTAATGACCCCAAGTGGTATTAGTATCCTACGGTGGGACTGTCCCTAGAGCAGTAGAGTCCCTTACTCAGAGCTACAATGACGAACCAAGGATGTCAGTTCTGCTGACATTATAATGGCTGCTTTTACTGCTGTCATGCATCAGAGGAACCAGGTGTGGAGAAGAACACAGATGGATGGAAGAGTAGAGAAGTGTGTGTGTGTGTGTGTGTGTGTGTGTGTGTGTGTGTGTGTGTGTTTATATCTTCTGTGAGTCAACTTTACAGTTGGGTGTAGCACCAATATAAATCCATCACTTTATTACAGTTTTATATCTTATGTTAGGCTTGGTCTTTGCTTACTATCTTGGCAACCTCTAACTTTAACAAGATACTTGCAAGATTAGCTTAAGTTGCTCGTTACTCTGAGTTTGTAGTTACTCCGAATGCAAGGTTTTTATATATCTTGTCAGTCTCTGTGTTTTGTGCACCCTTTAATGTATGACCTTTATTATATATTGAGCACCTCTGTCCTTCCTGAATGTGAAAACTGTCCATGTTGTCTTATTTAGCAAAATTCCTGGATAATTGATACATTTGATAACATATTGATATGAAGGCTGTTGTCTATTGAATTATATGAAGGAATTAAATGAATGTATTACAGATAGACCACAGTGTTCCTTGCACTTTTCCCTGATGATGCCAGAGACCATGCTAGAGACCATGGCAATTTTTATCTGCAATGAGGTTATTTTCTGTTCTTCCATTTACAATTATATGTTGCATATTTAATATATGCTCATCCGTCACTTTACCAAACACACGTGTTTGGAATGTTGTAGCCCCTCGTCAGTGTTCACAACTACTGTTGACTGGACTAGTCTGACCCAACAGAACCGGAAGAAGCACCTAGATAAAAAAACAAGGCAGTAAATCACATGACAAGATGAGGGCAGAGACAAGGACCAAAACAAACCAAACAGAAGCGCATTGCGTTCAGCGCCATGGGAACTGTGCGGCCAGAGCAGGAAACCATAACAAACTGTAGTGATAAGGTAGAGGTAATCTTTATTGTGGATTACAACAGAGGGACTTCAATCAGTATATTGTTTGTAATTGGATGGGAGGAGGACCTAATAAAGTGGTCATTGAGACTCAAAGTAGGTGTTTCTAAAAATGTGGCTGGTGTTTCATGGACTTTCAACAAAGAAAAATGGCAGGGGAAGTAGCAGGGCATGAACCCTCAACAAAAATCCAAACTGAACTATTTAATAAGAAACAAAAGTGACAATAGTCTATTCCTGCAGCAATATCAGGTTAATCAGATAAAATAAATCTGTTAGATAGACCAAACGTTGTTAATGCAATCTGTTTTACATCACCATGATCCTCAACCACCACCTTAAAGGAGCAAGTATTTTTCCATTTATTCTTCCACACATTATGAAACAGCCACTAACACCTAGTGTCATGGATGTTTTAGAGGCTCTGTACTAAATTTGTTTGAAACATGACTGCTTTTGTGTGGGGACCTGCTCTCTGGAACACACACAGATTTATTTGAGGACAACAAAGCAATTTGCACTTTATAGAAAAATGTTAGAATCATAAAAAATCACTTTCATAAATATTGTTTGTTGCTTATTGGTGGTAAAACTGATTTACTCTTTAAAGAAATATCAGCTCCTAAGAGGTTATATATAAGATCCTACACTGTAGTTCATTCCTGTTTACACACACACACACACACACACACACGCATGCATGCACACACATTTTACCACCTTTCTACTGTCAGGGCACAGGTTCTGGGTATTGGTTAGCCTAATTACTACTACTTATGTGCTTATAGTGCTGATTTGGGCTGGTCAAACAGTTACTAAATCAGTTCACAGCACCGGCTGGCTATGAAAAGGTGAAAAGGTCATGTAAGGATGACACTGAAGCCGCACACATCTGATGCAGGCTATCAGATAGCTCTGCTCTGCCCAGTTCAGTGTATATTTTAGCTGATCTAGAGAAGCATGGAGCGGGATTAACGGAGCCCCACGCCACAGCGTTACGTCTGTCTTCTAAACCTTGGGGCAAGCTTACCTTCCAGTGCATCTGGGTCCATTTATCTTGTTCTCCAGGCTGTCGATGAATCCTGACCATTTGCAGACCATTTTCTAAAACCTAATAATTTGGGAAGTGTTTTTTTAACATACTGAAACATTTTATATTCTTAACCAGGCAGTAAAATACACCATTAAGAGGATTATTTCCAGGGAGATTAGTTTGCTAACCACTCCTGAGACCTGAAAAATATAGGGAACAGGTGGTGTCTCTTAGACATCTTCCTGAACTGAATACCTGGTAGGAAGAGATAGGATGTCATAGCTTCTTGAAACGATTGGAGTGGATGTGTATCTCTACACAGAAGACATGTAATCATGTATGATGTAAATGTGTATATTTTTGTGGCTCTTGTCTCATACAACCCTTCAGTGATGTCTCCAACCTCTGGGACTATGTAGTGATGCCTTTTGAAGCAGTGCAGATTTTTAAGGTGAAGAAGACTTCAAATTCTCACATCAGTTTGAAGCTCCTTGGCAGTGCACTGCAACGTCAGTACGATTTGATGAAGTGCGTTGAAATCTTACCATCCAGTTCTAACCAGTGTTATTAATGTAAACTCCAAAATCACATTGTTACTGCTTCCCCTCATTTCAGCATAAATAGAATTGGCTGGATTATAGAGTACCAAATATGGTTGTCAAGGTGATATTTTATTAATCAGTCACATAGTTTCAAATTATGTGTGAGATCTCTTAATTCACACATGCTGATGGTCAAGCAAACAGGAAAAGCAACTATTGAGTGACTCAGTTGAGCAGTTCACGTCCAGTTTATTTGCCTTTAATACATTTCTCTCACCTGTTACTGTGATGGAAATCAGTTGTTATGTACTCTTTTACATTAGATTTATGGTAGTCGAGATCCTCATGGCTTCTACAGAGAGGAACTGGCTGATCATGTTGGTTTTGTACCAAGTAACCTGGTGTCTGAGATTCCTGTAGAATATGTTGAAATCAGACTTCTATCTGAGCATCTCCAAGTGTTTTTTCACTTTCCTCTAACTCTTGTTTTGTCTTGTTTTGGGGGCTTCAAATATTCAGTAAGTGAAATGTAGTTTGCTGTGCTCTGTCTTACATAAGCAAACCTCCCAATGGTCCCAGAGGCTTCCTGCTGAGTCAAGGTGTGTGTTGTTATCAGAGTCTAGTGTTCACTGCTTAATTTTCCCAATTAATTGACATTTCAATCACAGCACTCAACTTTTCCTCAAAAGCTATTTAAACTGAATGTTTTAAGCTTGATCTTTCAAAGTAGTTCTGCGAAATAGGGTATTTTTTAGTATATTGCTGGTATTAGTTCTCAGAATTACTGTAAATTGTAGAATACGCGTGTGATGCGACCGCGTGAGGAAAAGAGGCAGGAGGCGAGAGTGGTAAAGGCACATCTTTACGGTCCACAGCAATAACAGAAACAAACACAAAAGATCAACAGGCGCAAAAACACACTAGATACTTATCAAACCGAAGTCTGTAGAAAAAGCACTAGCACACAGGCAGTCCGTCAGCAAGAAACCACCCGGGGAGAAGGTTCCAATGCACAGCACTGGAGGTTTGTCTTGGTTTGGCTTATAAAGGAGAGAAGTTAAACAAGAAACAGGTGTGAGTGATCAGTAGCAGGGAGCTTGGGAGCGAGGGAGTGGTTTGGGCTGCTGACGTGTGCTGATGGACGTTTCCCTGGGGCTGCAGGGCCGGTCTCCCATGACAACGCGGATGTTATTTTGCTGTATGAACTTCCTGAGCAGGGGGTGTATTATGTGTTTTTGGAGATGTAGTGATGGTTCTTATTAAGTGAAACCTGGGCCATTACTTTCATGGACTGGGCTATCCTTTCATGAATAAAATATAAAAATTCTTAGCCTTGTCCAGGGAGACCTACATTGTTATTGAGGACGTGCCATCAAATTTTCTTCACCCGCTGACTTTGGACTAAAGAAGATTAATTCCATACAGTGCTTTCAGCGATGTCACCTGGGACCAGGTGACAAGAGTCATCAACCAGACAGCTAGCTACTGTTCTGAAGACTGATATCATTCGTAATATTCACTAAATTAAACTTAGACTCCAAGGAACATTCCCGGGCTTGCATTCCTCATTTTACATAACCTTCATATTAGTTTTATAGTAGCTACTAAACAAGCTAACGGATACTAACTGAATAATAAACCTGGAGTTTAAATGCCTTGTGTAGAAACAGAGAGTGAGACAGAGATAGAGAAAGAGAGAAGTTAAAGAGATCCTTGGAAGTTTTCAGAGTAAGTAACTCTCCATCTTCAGAATGAATATTTCTCCATCTTTTCTCCATGTATTAATTTCTGTTAAAAATAAGTATTGGCTGGGACAGCTTGTGTGTTTGGTGCCACTGATCTGGGATTCAGAAAACAATCCATATATTGACAAACTTCCGAGAATGTTTACGGCATAATCTAAATAGTCCAAAACTCTTTAGTGTGAGATGTGTGTCTTTTCTTACCTCAGTGAAACATTTGATCTGTTTCTAAATTCATAACTGTAGTACACTCGATACTTAAATCTTAAACCAGATTTATTTGATTCAGGTAGGTTCATAGTAGTTGTGTTGTTTAAAATCATAATGTATTGTTTACTGAGTTTTTCTTCTATTATTACATGGCTTATGAAGTATGGTCCAGCACAGTAATAATGTAAAAAAGCCTGACAGCAGGAAGCACTACACTGTGTAAAATATTTAGCAGTGCTTTATAACTTATAGATAATCTGTGCTCTTTTTCTTCCTGCTTCAGCCACTGATCTGTTTCATACACTGATCTGTTTCATACACCGATCTGCTTCAGCCACTGATCTGTTTCATACACTGCAAGCATTTTTTAAATAACTCTGTTCTCTGTTTCATTAAAACCTCGTCATGTCAAGATGAGTATATGAGTATTTACCAAAAATGTATTTAACCTTAATGTAATATGTGACAAACATTTATTTAAATTTAATGTAATACATGACAAGCATTTATTTAAATTTAATGTACTATGTAACAAACATTTGTTTATCTTTAATGTACTATGTGACAAACATGTTTCTAAAAAAGGCACAAGGTGCAGTGATGTCAAAATTTAATCAGTTGAAAATTCCACGTGTTCATTGAGACTAGTAACTCCTATAAAACCTCTAAATGTTCTCAATGTACGCTACAAATACATGGCGAGGATGTAATTCTACTATGCTCTTGGTATTTCCAATGCACTAACAGCAGAATGCCGTACGTAATGACTGAGTTTGAACACAAGTGGTACAACCCTCGAAGGCAAAGCACTCTGAGCTAAGCAGAACTTTTTATAATGTGTCATTTCAGTTGTTAATACTTTAAAAAACGTTCTTTACATTACTCTAACTTATTCTACATGCCTTTTTCTACGTGGCCTAGCATTAATGAAACACACACACACACACACAATCATATACACAGACACAAACACACACAGACACACACACACAAACACACAAGCATATACACACACTGACACAAACATGCATACACACCCCCACACACTCTCTCTCTCTCACACACACACACACGCTTTCAGACACACATATACACACACACTCACACTCTCACATACACACTCACACTCACTCGCATACATACATGCATACACACACATACACACACGCATAAATGCATGTGCAGATGTTCTCACACACATGCACACACACTCACACACACACACACATACACACACATACATGCACAAGCGGTTAGTAGGAAACGATTAGTCCTACTAGGAGTAGGGGTTATCTGACATTGATGCCACTGGGGGGTGCTGACCTTCAAAAATGGTTTCATAGTTTCATGGACTCCCAATAATGTCCTGGCTGCCACAATCTGGATTTTATAGATTTGAAATGATGTTAAAATTTTGTAGTTACCTGTAATTAGCCATCTTTGCAGAACCGTTTTGAACAAATCCTCAGGCACTGTATAGGAGTTGGTCTGGACATCAAGACCTAGAGAATCGAGAGGTTATGATCCAGTGAATTGGTGAGGTTATAATTCAGTGAATTAGTGAGGTTATGATTCAGTGAATTAGTGAGGTTATGATTCAGTGAATTGGTGAGGTTATGATTCAGTGAATTGGTGAGGTTATGATTCAGTGAATTAGTGAGGTTATGATTCAGTGAATTAGTGAGGTTATGATTCAGTGAATTAGTGCCCCCCACAGGCCTACCAATATCACACACATGCACACACACGATGATCATCCACATGATCAAGTCACTGGAGCATATTGGGCCAGCTATGTTAGCTCTGGTTAGTTAGCCAAGTGCTCCATGGCTATACACACACATATATATAGAAAGAAGAGAATACAGCTCTTAAGTTTTTAAACCATAATGTAACCGGCAGAGTTTGCCCGCCGTAGGTACGATGTGGGCGTAGACAGCCTCCGTAATTGAGGTGTTGTTGTGCCTCTGGTATTTCGCTTCTCAGGTGAAAATCATTAACCGTACGTGTATGAAAGTGAGGTAGCGTATTTAAGGCTTTAGTTTTCCTAGCTGCTGCAAGAGTTGCTATGATTTACCCCCAGAGTTGCCATGAAGCAGATGCATCCTGTTCGTTTTGTGTAGCCACAAGCTATATTAGTACCAGCGTAACAGCACTGTGGCGTGTAGCTGAGTGTTGCTAGACAACTGCGCTCTCGAAGGTATGTTTGGGGTGTAACAGCACCTTAACCATATACGTGTGTGTATATATATTGGGGAATATTTGTTCATAGATGGTTGCGTTTTTTATAGGTGTGGCACTGGCTGGAATATAGGTCTGTTTGGGTGTTCAGGCCGGAATACAGGGGTTTGTAACTGGTCCTTTTGCGGCGTTTTAGGCATAATGTTTTATGCGATGGGCGTATGTGTATCTACTGCGTATTAAGTGGTTGATATTGTTTAATTAGGTCCTGCGGAAGCCTTTACTGCCGATATATATATATATATATATATATATATCTCGCCAAAGCATTTTCTTGCTACCTGTTGGATGCCTCCTGCTGTATCTGTTTAATAAAAGCCAAGCTTCGGTTTAAAGCGTTAATCTTTATTCACGCAAGACGCGACATGGTGTCAGAAATCTTGGACCTGCAATTTTACATCGACTACTGCCTGTGTTGAGTTTTTACGAGCAGGACCTTTGTACTACCACGCTATTTTTTTTTCGCGACATGGCGGACGGCTTCAGGCGACCCGACCCGCTGTCGTTTGAGGGCAACATAGCAGAGAACTGGCGCATATTTGAGCAGGAATACGACATTTTCATTGCTGCGGCGCACTTGGACAAGCCTGCGCGGACTCGTGCCTACATTCTTTTAAACCTCGCCGGACCTGATGCCATTGAGCGCGAAAGATCTTTTGTTTATGCGGGGGAAGTGTGCGAACCAGGAGATGATGGACGTGTCCTCATTCCCGCGGAGTCCAAGGAGGACCCGGAATGCCTCAAGAGGAAGTTTAGGGCGATGTGCAACCCTCAGACGAACGTAACGATGGAAAGGCATAAATTTAATACACGCAACCAAAAGGCTGGTGAGTCCATTGAATCTTATGCAAGCGATTTAAGAATTAAAGCTAGGAGCTGCAACTTTGGCGAGCTTAGTGAGGATCTCATCAGAGACAGGCTGGTCTGTGGCATTAGTAATGACCACCTAAGAAAAGTTCTGTTGCGTGACAGTGATCTGACTAAGGCCATTTCAGTGTGTCAAATTCACGAAATGACGGAAGAGCATAATAAATTGCTAATGTCCCCACATAGCTCTGTTACAAATGTGGATGTTCTTCAAACCAGGCATGTGAAGAGACCAGACTATGACAAGTCCAAGTTTAACAGGGCACCAAACACATCACAGCTCATTACCAATTGTGATAATTGTGGTGATAGTCATGTGGCGAAGAGAAACAGATGCCCAGCTTTTGGCCAACACTGTAACGCATGTAAGAAAATGAACCACTTCAGAAAGTGTTGCAAATCTGTACCTCGGTCTGACGGGACTGTGAAGTGCCTGGCAACAAGGACAGGAGAACTGTGTCGTCGGCATATTTGACCAGAAGGGAATTCGGTTGAGTGGATCTGCAGTCGTCAGTATACA
>JAOYMR010000012.1:15969487-15998839 GCA_025802075.1 Tenebrosternarchus preto | reverse complement strand
TTTTTTATAGGTGTGGCACTGGCTGGAATATAGGTCTGTTTGGGTGTTCAGGCCGGAATACAGGGGTTTGTAACTGGCCCTTTTGCGGCGTTTTTGGCATACCGCCACTAATGTTTTATGCGATGGGCGTATGTGTATCTACTGTGTATTAAGTGGTTGATATTGTTTAATTAGGTCCTGCGGAAGCCTTTACTGCCGTTGATCGCCAAAATCCAGGTTAAGGAGCACGGTCACTTCGAATTGAATTTCTGAAGGTATGTTTCCATAGTGATTCAAGGTTTGTGTTGAAAGTGCTCTATTGAGTGTTTTAATGAATTGTTTTTAATTAGGTTTTGGTTGGGGGTGTCTTATCATCGTTTCGGGACTGCCTCCAGTGTACTAAACCAAGGAACCTTGGATTGTCGCCGCTGCTGTTTTGCCTATGATCCAATTTGATTGTGTTATTTTTGTGTATTTGAGTTATTTTTGTAATCAAAATTGTCTACTTTTGATTTTAATGTACTGACATTGGTAATTTGTCTTGTTCGTTTTAGATTTTTATATGTATATGTATATATGTGGATATAGGCTGCTGTGGTTTGAGTCTGTAGCTCATAGGAGATTGCTAACGGTTCTTTCCCGTTTTCCAGAGTACACCCGTGCATGCGACGCTCTTTGGCTGGAGGGTTTTGGGAAGGCTTCTTCTCTCCTCGGCACCCCTCTTTAACATTTTCATGCAGTGCTAGTATTGGTGTGTTGGGATCATGTGCACTTTTCTCCTAGGCCAGTACTTGTTGGTTGTGTGCTTGTGTGTAATTTCAGGTCCTTAGGGGTAGGTGTGAGGTGGGTGGGAGCTGTCGGACTTCCCACCATAGGGTGTTTGCTCCTTGCAGTGGAAGGTGTGCAGCCAGTCCTTTCCTTGTTTTATTTTGCTTTGGGAAAACTGAACATTGACGACGTACTTCCCCCCCTCCTGTGGCCTATTTGGCTTTTGGCCTATTTGCATTTTTAAGTAAAGGTTAATAAAGTGGTACTTTTATTTTGAATTGGAGGGCACGGTTTTACCTTATTAAATACTGTCAAAGATTTAACTCAACTTCACGTCTCTGAATACTTTCTTTGGGTTCCTGGCTCAATATTTTCCTAGTGAATCTGCGTGCTGTTCTGAGTGAGTTGTAAGAGTTCCTGGGGTGAGACTCCCCAGGTGGCGTAGGCTACTGCACTTTGCACTTAGTAAGGGCCACAATACGTTACTGCACACTGGGAGATTTTAAAGAGAATTATAGCATAGCTTCATATGCAGCACTGGCTGCATGTCAAAGTGTGCAAGGACTGGTTTTCTAAGAAGAAATGAATACTAACATGCAGATATTTGTTCTGTATTTTTGCTAAACAACGCACACAAGACCTGTATGCCTGGTTGTCTAGACAGCCAACCTCTAAGACAAAGTTTAGAAACAAGAGTGTGTGTGGAGGGGGGGGGGAACCATAGCAAACAAGATTACTTGGCCTCTGCTGCCTGAACCTTGCTCCTGCAGGGAGGCCTGGCTGAAGAAGGCAGCCTTCAGATATGATTTCCGAGAAGGGCTGTTCTGTTTTAGTACGATGTGTGCGGGGTTTCTGTCTAGACGGACTTTTCCCTCAGACATGACAATGAATTTTGAATGCTTGTTTTACTGGGACTCTAGAAAGGACTTTGACTTTTTGTATAGTATGGGGGTTTTTGTACAATATTAGATTATTTCTAAAAAGGTAAAAAAAAAAAATAATAATACAGAATAGATTGTGCTCCACACAGGATAGGATATGTGTATGGTGTGTTTACTTGATTATCCTGTACTTGTATTAAATGAAACAGCATTTGGTTCAGTTGTCTAAGGACAGTGTTCATGTCACTGTTGAGGTGCATTAAAACAGAACACCATACAGTTTAGAAGAGAAATGTTAAAGCATGTGTTTAGTCAGAAAATAATCCTTATGTCACCATTGGTTTGCTCAGTAGAGATCGGGACCCATCCAACCGTTTTGTGACAACATGTTGTAAAAAGTGCTATAGAAATAAACTTGAATGTGAACTCCTCTCCGACGAGGGCTACACCACAGTATTAAATGAACTAATTTTAAACATACCTGATTCTACTCATTAATCGATGACCAGGTTTAGTAGGAGTGTCTGAGCAGAGTAATCACCAAACTCTGCTAGACTTCAACCCTCCAGGACTGGATTTTGACACCCCTGGTTTAGATCATTTGTGAGATTACTCAAGAACATGAGATTGAGAAGGCATTGCCTATTGATTATCTAAAGAAGTCATCGGTGGAGACGTCCTTGTGCACACATCACGATTACATCCCGGACGAACTCCTCCCCTCTGATGATGTAATAGTATCAGTGGAAAACCTATTCATAGCGTGGGAGTGATTCATGGTGAGGAACCAGGGGAAAGGATCATTGTTATGACCCCAGTAATTAATATTTGGAGGGTCAGTTTTGTGTGACTGTGTCTGTTCTATGTCATCATATCTGCTGATCAGCTTCTACCTAATTAGAGGTGGGAACAAATAAGAAGAACTGTGAGGGTGAAGGTGGTGAAGTGCAGAAAACGCCAATCTGCTCCTAGATGTCCTCATGTCGTCATCTCTATGTCTCCTGTTCCTCCTGTACCCACCCCACACGCTCCTCTAGCCCCTCCTGTACCCACCCCATGCGCTCCTCCTGCTCCTTCCATACCCTCTCCTCACGCTCCTCCTGCCTCTCCCATACCCATCCCACACGCTCCTCAGGTGTCTGCTGGCGAGACATGTTCTGTGCTCGTGCCTGGTGCTCAGGTAAACATTTTACCCTGATCAAGTCTGATTTGAAGAACTCATGTAGATAGAATTCAGACATTGAAAAAGACATCTTAATTGAAATAACAAAATTGATCAAAAAGGGATGAAGATTGTAAGGGGAAGGGGCTTCTGAAAAGGGAGGAGCCTTTCAAGGGGCAGGGCTTCACAAGGTGGGGCTTGTCTCTTTTGTACTGGTGGTCCTCCATCCCTTCACCTCTCCAAACTTTGAGGATGGTGTTGTTTACTCTGACAGATAGCGAAGACACAAAAATCTTCACACATTAGTACACAAAGTTTTCAGGCTTTCAGCAAACCTCTTACTCTGCATCTTGTTAAATGTAGATCTTTGTCACTTTCTTGAAACGTGTAGTTGTGCAGTACAAGTTAAAACCACTCTTCCTTTACACACACCATGACACTTGCCTTTCTGCAGTGCATTTAAACCTGACAGGGGAAGTGCTTGTCAGGAGCCACAATGAAATGTGGTTGTGAATAGTGCAATGTGAATAGACAGGCAAATACGATAAACTCATAAACAAGAGATAGAACAGAAAATAAGTAGACAAATGGATGCTAATGAGAACCAGGAACAAAAGGTCAGAAACATGTAGCAAATCAGACTGGAGTGAAAAAAACAATACAGACGAGAGAATACTTAGAAAAAAAACGTACAAGAAGGAGAAGCGAAACAGAGAGAAAATAGGGCAGAGAAAGAACCAGAAGCAGATGAGGAATGGAGAATTAACAGACAACAGAACAGACAAAGAACAGATGACTGAGGAAATGAAAGAAAGCCGAGCAGATGATTGACCATGACCAGCAGCTCCAAAAGAGCAAAAGCAGAGGTTAAGTACAGATACTATAGAGGGTTAAATGAAAAACAGGAGGAAGAGATTAGGGACAGAGACAAAGGAAGAGATTAGGGACAGAGACAAAGAAAGAGATTAGGGACAGAGACAGAGGAAGAGATTAGGGACAGAGACAAAGGAAGAGATTAGGGACAGAGACAAAGGAAGAGATTAGGGACAGAGACAGAGGAAGAGATTAGGGACAGAGACAAAGGAAGAGATTAGGGACAGAGACAAAGGAAGAGATTAGGGACAGAGACAA
Organism: Tenebrosternarchus preto; assembly: GCA_025802075.1. Classification (NCBI taxonomy): domain Eukaryota; kingdom Metazoa; phylum Chordata; class Actinopteri; order Gymnotiformes; family Apteronotidae; genus Tenebrosternarchus; species Tenebrosternarchus preto. The sequence continues at coordinate 15,994,918 of JAOYMR010000012.1, read as the reverse complement.
AGGAAGAGATTAGGGACGGAGACAGAGAACCAGAGGTGGACATTCCACATTCATAAAGTAGAAATCCTCACCAGGATTTTATTAACGCTTCCTGGATTTTCTAATTAGTAGAAGCCAGCAGGTGAAATTAGTTTGTGGATCCAACGGAATTCAGGAAGGTTGGAGCAAAATCCTGGTGAGGCCTTTTGCTTTTTTAACCTGGAATGTCCACATCTGGAGAGAACAGTGGAAACACAACGAAAAAGAGCAAATCACAGGGACACAAGACAGGTGGTCAAAAGAATTATGATGCTGGCGGAGGGGAATTGAGACAGTAATGAGAAAAATAAGCAAAAACTCACAAATTGCACTGTGAGGATCTAAAAATAGAAATTAAAAACGAGGTTCTCTCAATTCAAACCGTAAAGTAATAAAATAATAAAAAGACATTTTATTACACCTGGTATAATCAGGGTACATCCTTATACAAGCAAACGTTCACTGATAACATTTGTTATCAGTGAATAGTCACTTCTGCCTTAAATACAACAGAAAGGAGGAGTTGATATGTTTGCAATACCACAGCTTGTCAGACCATAAAAAGCTGATTCACAGTGAATTAGAATTACAGACCTGCTAACAAGCAGTTGTATAGTGACAGGAAGCAAACAAGGATGTATATTTTCTATTCACTGCTGCTTGTTTCTCTGCTGAGGATAACTGTAGGTGCAGGTATGTGACTCTTTTGATGTACAATATAATTTCAGCTGTGTTATTTCAGACCGAGTAAGGGATTTTGTTTCAGTAACAGTGTCTTTATGCAAGCTTTCTTTTTGCTTTTCAATGGCACCTATGGAACCTTACAGAGACCCAGAGGGGCCAAAAAGGATTTTGAGCTTATTATGGGCTGCATTATTGTCTCTACACCAATCCCTGTGTCCAAAGTGAGGTGCACAAGGCTTACTCATGTCATAAACAAACCTGTTAATGTGTGGGGCAGATCAGTGTCGCCCCACACACGACCGCTTGTCAACTTTGACCTTCCGAACTGATACAGTGACACAGTAATTTAGGTTCATTTAGATTAATTTACGTTCATTTAAATTAAACGTTATGCCTCAGACTGTTTTTCTATGTGAAGACTAAACTGTAACATTATCTCACAGGCAGAGTAGAACAAAGATGTGTCAGTGTCACAAACAGCAGAAGTGATGTCTAGTGGGCTGCAGAGAAATTTCTGGTTTCCTGTAATGCAACTCGTTAAAGATTAAAATGCTTGATGATCATCAAACTGGTTATCAAAAAGCTGTTTTTTCAAGGACAGTCTATTACTGAGTATTATCAAAGATTTTAGATTGATCTTATTAACCATAGTTTGTTTTACAAAGTTTTTTTTTTTCCAAACTGCTTTAGTGGCTTTGTATCACTTTCACCTACTTTTATCATTTGGACATCACAGCCTAGAACAGGTTTAAAAAATAGTTACAAAATAAGAGAGAAATTATGTGTGTCTATCTTAGCAACAGTCATAAATAGTGATGCCATAAATGTGAACTCCTCTTTTAGAATGGTGCTACGAATCCCAGTTCTCCTGTGAAAATCCCTGCGAAGGTGAATAATTATCACTCGTGAAGCTTTTCATCTATAAATAAAGTAAAGATTTTTCGATAAAATTAAATTTGGACATGTTTTAAAAGAGATCTTGTTCTGTAGGACCCAAAAAATGGTCAGAAGTAGCAGAGAGCTGTGGAGGGAAGAGCCAGTCACCTATTAACATTGTAACGCAGAAAGCCGAGGCTGGGAGCAACCTCACACCACTCAGATTCCGAGGCTACCAAGACATGTTCAGCAGCGTCATCACTAACAATGGTCACACTGGTAAACATCTTTATTTTCTTATGCACTGATTATTGTAATTAGCCTCTTTGATGGTTTCCCTGCTAAACTGTTTAACCGGCTTCAGAACTCAACAGCTGGGAATATCACATAACGACGCACTCTGCTCACATTAACTTTGTATCACATCAGCTTCTCTTGTTAACCTTTTACCCAGAATACTTTTTCTAACTGTCAAAGCCCTTCATGGTCTTGCACAATGAGCTTCAACATCCACTCCTCTCACACTCTCTGATCTTCTCCACCCATACCACTCCTCTCACACTCTCTTATCTTCTCCACCCATGCTACTCCTCTCACACTTACATGTCTTCTGGTTCTGGTTTTCTTGCTGTCTTTTGCTCTAGATTCTCATCATGAACAGCAGACAATGCAGTGGTACTGCTCCAGTGTTCAGAAACTTTCTACTGCAGTATAAACCTCTCTATGACTGAGTTACCTTCTACCACCCTTAAAACCTCATCTTAAAACTTCATTCTTTATTACACAATATTCTTCTCTGTCTACATCCTAGTGATTTTTTTTTTTACATTGTGAAGCATCCTTGGGAATTTTAAATGTGCTATATAAACTGAACTTATTGTTGTTGTTGTTGATGTTACACAGGTGAGTTTACATGGAATCAAAGACCTGATTCATGTGAAGAAGTTGTTTATAAGATGATTAAACTTGACCTGTCTGCTAGGGCCAGGAGAACATTGTAATCAACACAAGCTTGAAGTTATTGTATGAGTCAGACCTCACATTGTTCAGAAAGATCACGGGCTACATTTTCATCTTCAGTCAAGGTCAATTTGTCAGGCCATGCGCTGGTGGACAGTGGAGACCTGGGAGGAATTTACAAAGCGATGGAGCTCCATTTCCACTGGGGCAGTAAAGGAGGACCTGGATCAGAACACACTCTTGATGGAGAACAGTTCCCGATGGAGGTATCGGTCGAATGTCTGCAGTTCCATTTTCCCAACTTCTGGCTTATGCTGAGATACAGATGTTGATAACGACACTTGTCATTACTTCAGTCACTTTATCATTACTGCATCAATTGTTTTAATTAGTAACACTTAGTAACAGGTTATGATTATACTTGTTTTTTTTATCTGTTCAGATGCATATTGTTCATATTAAGGACAGATACAGTTCTGTATCAGAGGCTGTTACAGACCCTTATGGCGTGGCAGTCCTGGGAATATTGTACCAGGTTTGCACAAAATTTATCATACTTTTATTATTATTTTTATTAAATCACTTAGCAAAATGTTAACAGTAACTATTAATGACAGTTAATTAAATAAAATTTGTGAAATTATTAACAAATTTCAAATGAGCAAAAGTAAGTCCTTTTTACAGCGTGAAGGCTTTTTCAGAGTCGTTGGAGTCAAAAACCTTTCTTATCTAACAGGTATCAGAAAGCACAAACCAAAAATATGAAGCAATCATAAATGCTCTAGCGAATGTCACTCAGCAAGGTAATTTTTACACATTTACTGCTTGGTCCATCAGGATGTTCCTCCTTTGTTTCATTTTTATGATGTTTTATGGTATACTACAGAAAACTAAATCAACAATGGTCCCAGAATTCTCCACCCCTATTTGAAAAACCTTAAACCCAAACTTATTGGTCACTGTTAAGTAGATCTGTAAGAAAAGCATCCCAGAGCCATTTAATTGAGTGCTTTTATTTCCAGGCAACTGGACAAGCCTTGGACCGTTGTCTCTGGAGATGCTTATCCCATCAAATGTGTTGACTTACTTCCGCTATGCCGGCTCTCTCACCACACCTAACTGCACGGAAGCCGTCATTTGGACAGTGTTTGAAACCACAGTTCCACTCAGCATACAGCAAGTAAGTTACACCATGTGTTCTCAACAAGTCCAAGACTGTTCCAGAATGTTCTGCACCCTTTGGTTGTGAGTTTAGTGGATGATGCATTACTTCCAAAATTTGAACGGGCTGCTAGTTACTGAGATGCTAGTATGGTGGCCCTACATTCAGGCTCTAGGAACACCAGGCATGTTTGGTGCTTTTTCAGCTGCTACACCTCTGATTCAGTTCATCAGTTAAATATCAGAGAACATGGACCGAGACAGGGGTTTTAAATTAGGGACCTTACAAAGAAGAGCAGTGAACGGGGTCCCCACAAAAAGAGACTGAGCATTTCTGATCTCATTATAAGTGCTGAGTTTGTTGTGTACACATAGACCCTAACCCTAGCTGTTATTTTGTGCCATGTTTCACAGCTGTCTGCGTTCTCCAATCTCAAGTTTACAAATGGCAGTGCCATGGTGGAAACATTTCGCCCTGTCCAGCCTCTGAATGGTCGGAAGGTCTCCTACTTTTCTGGAAGTAATGTTGTGTTTGTCAGTAACATGTTGGTTGTGAGTTCCATTCTCACAATGTTATTGAATATTTTGGAATAAGATATACAGTCTATCTAATCGATTTAAAAATTTGTATGTTAAATGCCTTTTTATTTTAAATGTCAAATATAGGCAGCAGGGTAGAAAAAAAATAAATAAAAGCGTTATTTTAAACAAAAAATGTTTCTATATTTCATATAAGTAGCAAATATAGCCTACTGTAACCGAATAAGAGGGGGAAGATTTAAACAGAGCTCGACTACGAAAAACCAAAGCTCAGACAGAGATTTATTCTCATTCCCATAAATCCAGTTGATTTATTCTCATTCCCATAAATCCAGTTGACTTATTCTCATTCCCATAAATCCAGTTGATTTATTCTCATTCCCATAAATCCAGTGGCAGCAATTTGCCTCGAAGACAGCACAAACAAAACAGACAAACACAAAAATGGAAAAATATGAATTCAGAAGAAAATGCATAAGATTAACTGAATCAAGATATCTTAGATTCAAAGGCTTCCTAATCATGGCAACCATTGGGTACTTAAGTATCAGACAAGTCCTTTTAACACTGAGTCAACGCCCCTCCCCCTTCTGAGTCTTCTGTTTCTTATATACCGGTACCCTCGGACTGAACAGGGAATTTTACAAAAAGTTCCTAGTTCTCTTGTTTATAATAACAATCTATACATTAATCATTATCCTTTCAATTATTAAATCAGATATTATTGTTAAAATGAATACACCCATATTATAACATAAATAAATCAGGAATCCTTCCCCCTCCCTTAATTAGGACTAAAAATGGTCTAGTCCAATCTTGACACACAAAGACTACAAATACCATACTACAAATACAGTCTTTGGTGGTCAGGTCTTTTACCCAGGTACCCCAGGTAAGTATTATCATTATTGCAACAAACATGTACATATATTCCCTGACCTTAGTACTCATACATTCAGTTGGCCACCCTGAATCATTAAATAATTACAATTACAATTATCATTATTTTCTAGAATACTTTGAATGTTCGTGTTGCAATACCTGATGTCAGTCGTACAGAAATAAAATAGTTCATATTCATTGTCTGTGTTCTTTTTTCTGTTCTACTGTTAGCGTCTGTACCATGGAACGTTTAGTCATCTTCAGTCATCCTAAAGGCCTTGTTTAAGTTTCTACTATAACAGAATTGCAGAAACGCTGCAGATAACACTGTCTGCTGTTTGTAAAGTAATAAATAAAACTCACACAAAACAGTACACATTAATCCAGATTATAATCAGATTATACAAAGAGTAAATAAATTAAAAAGATGCATATATTAACAAAAACAATACATTCAAGACAAAAGTACGTTTTACTTATGTAAATAACTTTAAAATATCCGCTCACATCGTCACGCATCCGGAAGTGGACGTTCATTGGTCAGCGAAACGGGACGGACAGAAATGCGCAGTTTTCAGTAGGTACTTTTCAGCTCTCGTGTTTTTCCCGCAAACTTCTCTACTAGTTCAGGTACTTTTAACTGGCCGTTATGGAGCGCTGGAAAGGCAGAGTCGCGCTCGTCACTGGCGCGTCAGCCGGAATCGGAGCAGCTATCGCCAAACTGCTGGTTCAGCATGGCATGACAGTAGTGGGGTGCGCGAGGAGCGTCAACAGAATACAGGTGAGTGGCGCTAGTAGTCCTGACACAACCAGAACGTTTTGTTTACCTGATTATGACAAGAGAAACGTTACCTGCTGTGCTGGTCGATTGAAACTATCCTCACTTGTACTGTTTAATGTTTAACATCGGTTCGCCGGCTGTTGTAGCTCGAATGGCCTTTATATTGCGTTGTACCCAGTGTACATGTACAATACTGGGTAGCTGGTAGTTAATAACCAACGATCTTTGGACGTTGCTACATTTTTCGCCTCTGCGTTACCAATTAGTCTTTGTTTCATAATTTGAGTCTTCTTTTGTTTCCATAAATAGATGATCCATGGTAATCCCTAATTTCCATAAATTGAGGGCAAAATTCGCACATGGAAGAAAAATATAGGTATACGAGTTGGTCACGTTACCCTAGCTGAGTGTGTTTTTTCTGAATGTCCGTCCACTGACGTCACTGATAGTCGTGTTTCGCTGCTGTATACATGGACCGTGCAAAGTTCTTTAGATCAGTGGTATACAGACATGTGGATGGTATGGGAACTAACTGCCTAAATCCAGCTACACTGCGTTATAAGAGGTTTACTACAGTTGTATCTGATAAACAAATTATTTCTGTGAAAAGTCAGTTTTACAACACATCCTCAATGTAATTGTTGCTATTCTAATGATCAATAATTACAAATGCTGTTGAAGAGCTCTCAGATGTTCTGTCCTTCAGGAACTGGCTGCAGAATGTGTCGGTTCCGGTTTCAGTGGCACTCTGATCCCATACAAATGCAACCTGGCGGTTGAGGAGGAGATCTTGGCCATGTTCTCTGCAATCAAGTCCTCCCATCGTGGAGTCGACGTGTGCATCAACAACGCTGGTCTTGCACAGCCAGAGTCTTTGTTAAATGGCAGAACCACTGGCTGGAGAACCATGATTGATGTAGGTGCAGAGCACACCAGTGCTATCAAGCTCTTCTGGCTCATGTGCTGGAATCCCACATTCTTCTCAAGATCTGTGGTCAGATCTGTTTATCCCTGATAAACAGATCTGACCAAAGCATTCATCAGGCATTTAAAATCACGTGTAATTGTTTCAGAAAACAAAACAAACGTTTCAAAAGAAAAAATACTACAGAATAAATCTTTGGCTATTTGGCAAATATTTTCAGGCTTAGAGTTGTCACATCAATCATCTTTTAAAGGTAAACATCCTTGCACTGTCTGTGTGCACCCGCGAGGCGTATCAGTCCATGAAAGACAGGAACGTCGATGATGGTCACATCATCAACATGAACAGGTAAGACAGTACCTTTCCACGCGCTTTGGATGGTTTCCACATCGGTGAGCTCTTGGAGTGCAGAATGTGGCACTGTGTGTTTCAGCATGAGTGGACACCGTGTGGTGCACAGCTCTGACGTGCACTTCTACAGCGCCACCAAATACGCCGTGAGCGCGCTCACTGAGGGCCTGCGCCAAGAGCTCCGGCAAGCCAAGACCCACATACGTGCCACAGTATGGTTCATGAACGCGACTGTGTTAATGCTCAGAATCCAGCGAGTTGAAAGACGATTATAGTGAGTGATATGTCTTTGGCAGTGTATATCTCCTGGTTTAGTGGAGACCGAATTTGCTTTCCGACTGCACAGTGACAACCCAGAGAAAGCTGCAGCTACCTATGAAACTATAAAGGTAAAAACAGATTTCTACCAAAGCCGTGATCTACCGTTTCTCTTTATTCCAACCTGATAGTCACTTGTTTTGTCACTCTGCCGTTGTCTTAGTGTCTTCAGGCAAAGGATGTTGCCAGTGCTGTCGTATATGTTCTGAGTTGCCCTCCACATGTTCAGGCAAGAATGTTTTTGCGCTTTGCTCATGTGACTGTAGTTTTAATAAACATGCAAATCATAAATTGAGTTAAATTTGAACTAATGGTTAGGAACCAGCATTTCATATAAATCCATTGCCTTTTATGAACACAGTGTCAGTTGAAGTGTCATCCAGTGTGTTTTGGGCCTCACTGTTAATGTGAGAAACTGTTCTGCCTGCTGCTTGTTCAGTGTTAACGATGCTCTTTCATTTATTACACCAGATGTCATTCATTTTGTCTTTTCTTTCCTCTCTTTCTTTACAGATTGGAGATATCCAGATGAGGCCTGTGGAACAGGTGTCATAGTGGGTGGATGAGAGCGTAACCTGCTGCTCTTGGAGTGAAACACTGAAGGTCTCCCCATGACCCTGTAGCAGCATAGCTTGGCTTTTTGTTGTGAAATGCAATGGAAAAATACCCATAATATTGTCGACAGTTTAAAATACAGAATTAATGCGCTAGTTGCACGCTTCGCACTGTTTATGAAATACCTTTACATACGGAAACAATTTTAAGCTGAATTTAGCATGGTAATTGACCATCCTAGTCTTATGGGGTGGACAGAATAAGGTATCAAGGAGATTTTAGCGACTTTCAGTCTTGATGGACTGCTCTTGCTGTGTGGCCAATGGTGTGAAAAGACCACTGGGTCCTTCACAGGTATCTTTAAACCACTTTGCCATGCCTGGCTGGGATCTGCCAGTAAGGCTGCAGATTGTGATTCATTCTTTTTTTTTTCATATGTCATTCAAATACAGCTTGTATGATTTTGCAGATCTATATAAGTGACACCGTTGATGCTGTAGTGTCATGGGAAATTTTCTTCTGCGACCCCATCGTGCTGAAGTTCATTGAGGGCCACGAACATCTGAATGAAAGTCCGCATTGTTTGCAACTCAAGCTAAAATTGCTAAGTCCAGCAGAGCTCTGTAGGAGACCATAATTTGAATAATTGTATGCCTAGGTTTTCCTATTGACTGTTCTCCTTACTGTGAGAATGTTAGTGAAAGAATATTCATTCATATGGATTAAAGCGGTACCACAGCATTCTTTCCTGTTTTTTTTTTCCCTTTAAAATAAACTTTGGTTTTCTTAGTAAGAACATTGCCTTGCTTAAGGGGGGACTGTGGTTCCCCCATCTAGAGAAGAATTACAATCTCCTTGGGGGCATATCTGTATCCAGCTCCTAACTCATTTCTCTAATATTGCTTTGGTTCACAAAATCTGCACCAGTGAACCCAGGTTTGTATGTTAGGCACGTTTCTGCTGCAGTGTGAGTGAACTTCATCCTGGTCTTGGAGATCTCCATGCTGAATGGTCAGCTGATGGAGTGTTGAGCTGCTGGGCTGCTCTCGTGCTTTCTGAACGCTGGAGTCCTAATGGGAGGGACCCAAACCAGATTATCCTTGTGCAAAGAATGTGACCCTTTTCCATTCAGTGGCCTGAGAAAGGACATGGCCTGCTATAACAAAGCCCCAATATGCTGAAATGATGTGGTCTTGATAACATAAAGTGATTCTGATTCTGAAGCATCACTTATACACTCAGTCTCCTCCATTTTCTTTGGAGGGTAAAAAAAGAGCGATCATACAGACTTTAGCTCATCTGAGGTTTTGTTTAATCTTACATTATTAAGTCATAATAATGCATAATGCACTGAAAGCTTCGTATATATAATCTTAATGTCTAAAATAAATGGATTACATATAATTATTAAACAATGGATGTATTAAATGATTAAACATGCAGCTCCTTTACCAACTATTCTGATAATCATAGACTGTTCCACTAGCATTGATATAAACTGTCAAATATTAGGTTTCAGTAACTGTCTTTTGATCTCCTAGCTGTTCCTGCTCAGAGGGGTGACACAGATGTTTCCGCACTGAGGGGTGATGCGGATGACGTACTTGTCTGTGTAGGAGGGAAGAGGTTCCCAGTGCTTGCCTCAGGCGGTTCTGTCTGGGGTGATCTCCAGGTGTCCACGCCTGGCTGGTCTGGATTTGTTTTGGTTCTGCTAACAGTGATCACCGTGGCTTTGCGCCTCTTTTTGCTCACAGCTTTCCCAGCGGAAGGGCGGAAGCCGGGTTGGGCACATCTTCTGCCTCCAGCACCCTTCAACCTTTGCAGCCTCTGTGTAAGCTGAAGTGTACCAGCAGAGTCCACCGTTGAACTCGCGGGTCTTTCTGTCATGCTCTCCAGTCTGTCGGCCTGCCCTCCTTCTGTGGAGCTCTGCGGAGGTTCAGACGCTGAGACGCGCAGCTCCTGCGCTGGTGAGGAGGTGAGAACTACGCCACCTGCTGGTTCATCTGCTGTCATGGAAGGAGGAGCCTCCCCATTCGTGGGGGAGGTAGAAGTACAGAGTTTCCTGCTCCTTTTCCTCTCCCCTCTCTTTCTCGATCTCAGCCTTTTGGCTCCAACAATGGGCCTATTCTGTGCGGCGGCAGTAAATGCGGATCCTTTTTCACGCTGGTGCTCTGAGCTGCGTGGCGCCTCCTCCCCTGCTGGGCTGATGGAACTACGTGTCGTCAGACCTGCTAGGGCAGTGCTTTCAGTCACGCTCACTGGAGTGGCGGCTCCCAGGCGATTGTGTACAGTCACTTCTACAGGGAGGGGAGTTGGATGTCCCTTCCTTTTTCTTTCTAGCCTTTGTCTTACCCCAGTTCTTCTACGTTTGCTGGCAGCAATTGAGTGAATTGCTGGCGAGAGCCAGGCAGGTTCTGTTTCTTTGATTTGTTTTGGTAATTCTAGCGTCTCTGTGTTTGGGTTTGCCTGTGGTGTAGCGGTGGTGCTGGCCTGTCTCTGATACTCGTCCCTCATCATTGTATTGTAATGTTCCTGGTCACCCGCATGACTGAATGAACCATTCATGAAATTGTTACTAACCTGCTCGAAATTCCCAGGATCTTCTACCAAGCTGTTCTTACTGATGACAACCTCGGCTAGCTGGGCAGGTGCAGGACGTACAACGCGCTCCTCGGCCGTCGATACCACGTCTTCACTCTGCTTCCTCTTCTTCCCCTTCCCTCTTCTCTTCTTCGAATCTTTTTTCTTCTTGCCAGCATTTTTCTTCCTCTTCCTATCTGCCGTCTGGGTGTCTCCTTTGCTGCTGTCTGCTGATGAGCTCTGCGAGGTGGAAACCGTGGCTAGCACTTTGATGAAGTCCTCTGCAGCCGTGACCACGTTTGTGAGTGAGGGCTCTTCTTGGGTGGAGCTTTTTTTCGATCCCGAGAAACTCGATTGTGTTGTGCTCTCAGAGCCCTGCGCTGTTTCTACCTCTGCGAGATTTTTCTTGGGAGGGGAAATGGTCAACACATCAATGACTTCAATGCCTCCGAAGTCGTATGGGATTGATTCTTTAAGCACTGCGACAGGTACTTTGCCATATCTCTTACACCTTTATAACAGAAACCATTAAAACATGAATCACATTTTGTGGTATTTGTGAGATTATAAGGAGTATTAGAAGAGGCAGTCTAGGAACTGTTACTTACACTCCATACCAGTATCGCTCCACACACTGCTCCTCGAAGGAGAATTCAAAACAAGGAGCTTCGATTACGTTAAAGAAAGCTTGGCCGACCACCCGTGACGAAGTGTCATTAACTTCCCTCAGGCACTGTTTTAACCTGTTTTAAAATCCAGAAATAATATCTACAGTTTTCTAACGTTACAATTTCCGCAGTAGGTTAAATGTATATATTTTGAATCATACACGATTACAACTTTTTAAGAATTTGTTTTAGTCGGACTTGATGTTATTTCAGCTCCGGCTTTTTGTCATTTAGACTAAGGCTTACAAACAAACATGGTATTACTCACGCGTTATCGCAGTCACAGTGCGAGATCGAATGCCATTTAAAGTTGGTGTAGCCGTATTTGGAGGAGAATGCATGAATGACATTGGGGCAGTAGTCGTGAGTGCGGCAGCATTCGTCCGTCTCAGCAAACTCCCCTAGAGATGTCGCCAAAAGCCTTCTTAACTCAACCCAATCAGTTATAGCGCTGATTTATTCAAATCGATAAGTCCAGGCAATTGAATAGATTAATAATTAACATAGTTATAAACTGCTGCTTACCTAGCTGATTATAGTTATCGGCGATGTTGCCTGCACCACACCAGAGGGTGCCAGGATAGGTGAATCCACGCTTGGATCTCCGGAGGGTTTGAGTATGTTTCGCGGTATCAGCGCTGGCTTGAACGTCAATTGGATTCTGAGCTTGCGCGGTTACGCTCTTCTTTGTATTCTTTGATTTTAGTTTGTCGCAGTTCGCCTTAGCTTCGGTCACATTGGCTAACTTCAGTTCTGGGCCAGTGGGGTCACTCTTCTGTTCTCTCAGCCCAAGTCGACAAATATGCATGAAGGATTTGACGTGTATGTCGTTCGTGGTCATTGAGCAGTCGATTAGATTTCCTGCCGGATTGTGCACGGAGCGCACCTTTTCAACTCCGTCCGACACTTCATAGAAACTGTTCTCCCCAGCCGTTGAGATTTTCCCACAAAGAGTGTAGTCAAGCATGTAAAACAACACCTTGTCCTCTTTCTCTGCATCTAAATAGAAGCTAAATGGTTCATCTGTTGCGACGTTTCTGTCTAGATAAGACAGAAATACAAAGAACACAGACCACATTACTGCAGGTGGCATTTTCAGCACCACAAGTTCTGAGACAGCACCGCACCCTCTCAGTCAGAAGTCTGTCGGTTTGTTCCACAAACCCGAGTGGCGTGGGTATTAATAAGCTCCAGTTCGATCATGGGAGGGGTCTGTCCCTTAATTAACATTTTCCCCATCAAATGACTCGAGTACACTTGGAATGTCTTTTTTCTACAGTTGCTTACAGTGGTCCAACTGTAGAACTTACAGTGTTAAATGATTTTCACCAAAATAATATAAAATAATTACCTAATATAAATCAATTTGCTATGCAATAATCTAATCGATTTGCAGGTATCTATTACGGGGGAGATGTGTCCATTATTTGAGGGTTATAATTGGCACAGTACTTGCTTTACAAAGGGCACGTTGTAATTGAGTTAATTCTAAATTACTTATTGTAGGTGCCTTTTACTTAAAGTAATTCACACTGTTGAATGCGCCCAGACAACAAAGCGAGAAACTGTTTTGACCGCAAGTTACCCCTGCACTCTCCTCACCTCCAAAACCCGAGATTTACTCTTGTGACGCAGCAAGGAGGAGGTTCTTGTTGCGCTTTCCATAGTAACAAGAGATGGGGTGATTCCTACGACCCAACGAGATTGGGCATCTTTCAGATTCCACAAAAGGCATGGGTAGTGACCTAATTTGGAACGTACGAGTTGAAGTCTGTTCAATGTGCACGTAAAGTCTCATTAAAATGAGAATAACCTATTTACCCTACTTCTCTAACTTGTCTCTACCCTACTTCTCTAACTATATATATATATAATTGCACAAGCTACTTTTTAAAATTCACAGAACTTTAAACACTGGGACTTGCAAACGAAGCACATTGTCCGACAAAGGGGGTTGAGGGTTGATCGCATATTTGCCTTAGTGCAAATTACAGTGCACATAATTCAAATTGTTCTCATGTCTAGGCTGTACTAAGCACACGAGAGCTGATGTTTTCAGGTGTTTAGCTACTCCTAATCTATTGTTTAAATACGGTCCTGAAATTACCGCTCACTGCCTGTTGCTGATCAACAAGATATCGTACGCTACGATACAGAAAGCAAAGTTCAAAAGCACCAGTGAAAAAATTAAGTGTAGTCATCGTCACTGATCGTTATGTTAGATAACGTGTGTGGCCACTATGCTATTCGGCTTAAGGATAGATAATCAAGTTAAATGCATTTTATTCGTTGTAAAGGTTTCTGCAGTTTTCTGAATTTTAAAGTTAGCAGTAGCACTGTTGTCCAATAAAGCGTTAGATGAACTGGTACTGGTCCAGCGATTACAACCTTAGTAAATTGGCAAAGTGTTTTGGCGCACTTGCAGTGGCAATTGCAGGAGGCGGAAACAAATGATGTAAAATCACCACACGCAACATTAAACGTTGTCGGTAAACCCAGTTCTTTTGGTTATAACATAGGCTACTTCAGGTTAAACGCTTTTATGACGCGAAGGCTGTTCCAAATATCCACCAACACATGAATTCATCGATGCAAGTGCTATAATGACTTCAGGCATCACTATCCATGAGACGTCAAAGGAATATTCAGTGCACTGTTTAGCACTAATTTGCCAAAATTTGTTACATCTGCAAATGTTTTACGTTTTAACTATTAGGTCATGCGCGTAAAATTAAAATAATATATATGCGACCTTAATTGAATAAAACTGTATTAGCTGCGTATTAAACCCACAGAGATATCACCTTTGGAGCATACCCAGTATGTCACATTCGGCTATTTTACACGGACAAATACACGTTTAATTTAATTGAATTCTATAATTCACGAATACATCGTGACTGATTTGAACACAATTTAGACTTTAGCATACTGAATTATTGCATTAAAGACTGGTGCTTTATTTGCATTTGATATTTTTGTCACTCCGTTTTGTCAAGCCGTTGTGGTCAATGCCAGTAAATTCCAGTGCACGTGTCTGACAAAGTGAAGATCCACTGTCCAGGCCACTATGAACTGCAGCCCTCAGTCTGAAATATTCAGAAGTGGACTTAGTTGCCAGTTGAATGTGCCTTTGTAGTAAATAAATGACTACAGGATTGTCTTAATTTTTAAGATTGTATTAAGTAGGCGTTAAATGTTAATTTAAGGAATGTAAACAGAAATCGAACGAGCCGGAGTCTCGCAAATAAAAACTGAGATGGCTTTATTATTAGCGGGGGAATCCAAAATCGTAGCAAAGACGAAATCATTGCCATAACGGCCAACCGGTGAAAACGCTCGGAAAGTCTGTAGCAATACTTCGCAAAGACGGAAACAAACAGATACACTAATAGACAGGTAAAATAGATAACAGTGACCCTAACCCTAACCCTAGTGATCAATAGTCCGGTGATGAAGAACGGTAGAATGTTCTGTGATTGGTTGAGAGTTCGGAATTATGGGAATTGTAGTGGATAGGATCGTTACTGAGGTTTGGTTCGACAGACTACGTGACAAGTAATATTTCAGTATCTGGATTACTCGTTGGTAGTACTGTCATAATGCGTGATATATCTGAATAACACACTAAAAGAATTAGTAACTTATTTGTTAACTTCTTGCGCTCATTACAATGTCACGGACCCAAACCCTGAAATGTAAAGTTTGCTTTTTTCTATGAATCCTTGCAGTTTACGCATACAGTATATTTTATACCAACATGCAGAGAACGCATCAAAATACTCTCATGCTGTTGCATGTTGCGATTTTGTACTCTAAATTTCAGCTTGTCGAACACGCCCTTTTCTGTCACTGTAATCTGGACGCTCTCTCATTCAGTTTGTAAAGGCTGGGCACAACTGTACGGTAAGAGAAAGCGGACAATTAATAATGGATCCTTTTTTTGTTCCCCACAACAGAATCGAAGGCTGGTACTTGTCGCTTATGGCACCAAACACAAAAGGACCGAACTTTGCGTGGCTTGACCCGTCCAGACTTTATTGCAATTCTCAGGTACCGTTTTAAATGCAGACTTTGCCTCCTTATGCTCCGCTTGAAGAATCAGTTGTTGCAAAGCCTGTTGCATTTACATTGACCAAACCAAATTCCGTTACTTAAAAAAAAACTGATCTGAGACATGAACTTTAATAGTCTACGTTTTGTTTATTTGTCTGTGACTGCATTCTCTCTATGTCCTTTCTCTATCCAGGCCTTGTCAGACTGCGTGACAGATCTCCTCAAACCATTCGACCACGACAGAATTGATCTGGTGGCTGGAATCGATGCAATGGGCTTTATCCTCGGTACGGTAGTTTGCATTTTGCTGGAAAAGCTCGCGCCATGCGTCTCCGGTGTATGGTTTTATTTTTAGCGCTATCAACGTAACAGTAGAGCAATGCACGCGAACCTTTGGGTACCAAATATAGCAGGTAGATACTTGGATTAGTAAAATTTATTTTTTTCTAAAAGAAAATAATGTTGTTGTTTAAACATTGGGACTTGCAAAAAGTGTTATTTTTATGCATAATTCACTTTTAATCTCGATTGCAAGCGTTTTTAAAATATAGTTTTAAAGTTATAGTCTTATTTATTGTAGCAAATCCTAAATGTCTCAAATGTTTTACATTTTTCTAGTTATGGCTGCATTTTCATATCTTAGTAAGACCAAAGGAGAATTTCCACTGTTGTACTCAATAACACACTGAAGTGGAGTGAACTGGCTGAAAGGTCATAGCAGTTGTGTGTGGGTGTGCAGGCTCAGCTATGGCCACCACTCTGGGAAAAGGCTTTCTGGCCATTCGGAAAGCAGGACACTTGTGCGTATCAACCCAGAAGCAAGACTACAGCGACTATTCTGGCAGGGAGAAACAGATGGAACTGCGAGATGACGTGTTAAAGCCAGGTGCTTTGCCTCTGTAATGCACACGATCACCAAGTCCAAACCACAGCTGTGATTTTTAAACACACTCTTCTTCCCCAATGCCAGCGGCAGAAAACACCCTCAGTCTAACATAATTAGCAGTGTTGGACCTATCATGGTAAATGGGCGAGAGTGCTTACCTTCCCCTGCATTAAAGAACTATGTCTGAACCCATGAATCAGAGCACCTCAATGGCTACTGGTGTGACCTTTAACAGAAGACTAGTGTTCCCAAGGCTAATGGTGTGTTGGAGGTTTCACAAGGTATAGCTTGCTTCCATGTAAATAGATATGTGATCTGACTGGCTGTAGATAGACTGAGAGCCCGTGTGCCAGTTTGGCTTTAGTTCTGTTATTTGACAGCCTTGTGAAGCAGTTCTTCAGATTTAGGAAAGTGTTTCTTAATCCTGTTCTTGGAGCATCCATTCACTATACATTTTAGTAGATTCCCTGTTCTAATACAGTTATTTAAATGTAGGAAGGCATTTTAATTAGCCAGGCCGCAGTCAGGGGTCTAGGCAATAGTATAAATGTTTCCACGTGCAGTGCAGTTACCCTTTTGTAGATTTTAGTGGGTGATATCTAATAAACGGAGAGGAACCTTTCACCCATAATAATGTCTCTTTTTAATCTGGAGCTGTAATGATCAAGATTTCTTTCCAAAATAATGTTTAAAATGTCAGTCAGTGTCAGGTCATGCGGTGTCAAAATTCACAGTAACAGGTAAAGCACTATGGAGAGTGTAGTTAAGAGCTGTTACTTACACTGAACCTAAGCAAGGAGATTTGGATGTCCAGATTCATTTATGGCTCTGTGAAACTGTTAGGCTCCTAATAGCAGCATAGCACGGTGCTGCTGGTGTAATATCTGGTACAGAATGACAAACTGTGCTGTGTGACATAGGTTCTCATAGTTCTCATGTGCCTCAGGCCTGCAGGTTCTCATAGTTCTCATGTGCCTCAGGCCTGCAGGTTCTCATAGTTGACCAGTGGATTGAGACAGGAGGGACAATGAAAGCTGCCATTAGACTAGTAGAGAATCAGGGAGCGACAGTTGTGGGTGAGTTTACAAGCACCACACACACACACACACACAAGTGTAATGAACATTGCAAAGGTGGCATCCAGTGTTATAAAAAAGGCAATTTAACAACAAAGCATGTCACTTGGAATGGAAGTGGTGCTTTGCTTAAAAAAAACAAACAAAAAAAAACGCTGAAGGTCTTCTGGGTCTCCAGACAGAGGGCAGTGAGAAGGTCTGAAGGCCTTAGGTGGTGGTGGTGGTGATCACATCAGCACAGCTGTGTCACCTGACTGTTGGTGTCCTGTTCTTTGTAGGTGTTGCAGCTGTGGCCATTGAGAACAGCAATGGTGGAAAATGGATAAAGGAGAACTATAAATGTTCCCACTGCATCCCTGAAGAACTGCAGCCTCAAATTGACAGGCAATACCTAGAATCCTTCAGAAACCTCCGGAGTTTAGATTAGACGGACGTGCTCCAGTGTGCGTGTATCTGTTATCTGCTAGTCTTGTGCCTTGTATACTGTCAAAGGCATGTTTGCATAAAACTGACCAGGTAGAATAGAAGATAAAAATGATTCTATAACAGATTATGAAAATTATGGGGGGGGGGAGGGAGAGATTATGAAACCACAACAAATATGTTCATAGTCTATAAATGAAAATATTTGGAAAGTGATTTTGCTTGATGTCACCTGAATATGTTTAGAATCTTCTTTAACGGAGTTTAGAATACACTTAACAGAGTATTTACAAGACACATCCAGTATTTTTTCAGCTGTTTCACAAGGTTTTTTGCAGGTGTCTGGAATGGAGGCAGAGGTGAACTTGGTCAGGAACTGTCTTGGACAGCACAGTTGTGCAAATAGGAAGCTCAAGGTAGTAGTGGCTGAAAGATTTTTTGCATAGTTTAACCATGCAGTTCAGTCACATCTGCATGTTATAGTATGAATTAGGATATAGAAATAGAATAAAAAGGCTTTAGTTATCAAAATGTTTATAGTGTTTTGTATATTTGTATAATAAATAAACAGACAAACCAAAGGCAATGTTAGACACTTAAGTCGTAAAGGAGATTTTAATTATTTAAAAGTACACATTACAAAAGTTTTTTATCAAATTAATCAAAAAGCAGAAAAATATGCATGTTGTTGAACATAACACTGTAATAGCATTACTATTAAACTGTATACAAATATGCCTGTCACTTTAATTGTGTAGTTCAGTTCTTGGACATGATCTTAATACATTGCTCACCATAAACAAAAAAAAAATATGTTTTTATTAATTGACACAGTATCATTCATGCAGTCAAAACTGAAACACTGAGATAAACAACATTTTTTTGTGCATAGACGTCGTAGGAGGATAAAAGCGTTCAACACTAAAATGGAAGCCTTATATTAAACTAAGGAATGTCCCGCCCCCTTCCAGCAGAGAACTCCGCCCTGCCTGCATGGAACCAATTGCAGGGCTCATAACCTACTTACGTAAAGTTGGTTTGTCCTATAGATTCTCCCTCACTTGCCTGTAAAAGTTACAAGTTTGCTTTGGTACCATTATTATTTCAGTGCAAATGTATCTGTTTTATATACACACACACGCACACACACATATATATATATTTTATTGACAACAGTTTGACTGCTTCTTCTTAGATGTTTTGTACAGGTTACTTGCGTTGCTGTTGATTTCTGTAAAAAAAAAACATTTTCCTTAGAGAAGTTTGCCTTAAAGATACATATAACATCTCCTGTATCTGCACTGATGTTATGAGCACTGAGCACTGATGTTAACTACTTAGGGCCTGATAGATTCATCAGTACAGACCCAAAATCAGATTTGCAGGTGTGACAAATAGCAAAAGCAAAAATGCTTTATTCAATCACACTGACACTCTAGCACTCCTCAGGAGTACGACCCCATCAGCCAGTGAACCGGTCTGTACTGGTCCCAGTGTGCGATCAGATGACGAGTGGCTTGTGTTACTTACTGACAACTTCCCCGATGCGTCTGGAGCCACTTTTCTCCAGCTCTGCCAGCACGTTGGCCTCGAACGTCAGACATGCCACGCGGAAGAAAAACTCCCTCACGTTCTCCCCTGGAAGTGTTGATGCGTCTCAGATCAACAGAGATACTACTATGTTCAAAAGCACAAGGGCACTGGGCAGGGTTAGGATTAGGGTTAGAGGCGGTTTCCTCATCGAAGGCTAAACAACGTGCCCTCCTGTGTAAAAAAAAACCCAGCCAAACCAAAAACTTCATAATATTAAGTTTATAATCTTATTAGCAACTAACTGGTACATTCACAACACCCAGATATGTGTTAATGTGAATTTTATATCAAAATCTTTTGATATAATATTTTTTTATCAAAACCATTAAATTTCATTTTGGGTTTGGCCCATTTTATTTTATTTGTGTGTGTGTGTGTGTGTGTGTGTGTGTGTGTGTGTGTGTGTGTGTGTATATAGTCATTCCCGATGATTCCGGAGAGAAAGACTCACCAGACAAAGCTGATAAGGACCAGTACTCTGCCCTGAGGTCTTCAGCCACTTTAATTGCATCCTGTTCAATGAGCGAATACTGGGCAGGGGACTGAAGGACAGGTACGGAAAGGTGAGGTGAAACATGACACACCTGAGGGATTACAGCTGTGAAACTGAATGAAACTGGTGCTTTAGTAGATTACAGATTAAATATCAAAGAGCTCTGTTGTGGCAGACAGCACTCTGCATGCTGTTTTGTGTGCGTGTTTGGTTGTTGTTTTTTTTAACCTAAAAGTACAACTAAGGTCTGCGGCAGAAGTTGCAGTCAGAAATGGTTGATCAGTCATTCACTCACACACACACACACACACACACACACACACACACACACACACGAGGGCACTCACACTCAAGTCTTTCTTCGTGCCCACGAGGAAGAGCAGCACACTGGCTGGGTCGTTCTCTTTCATTGCGTCCTCCAGCCACTGCCTGCAAGGCAAGACAATTCAAGGATTCAAGGAGACTTTCTTGTCATTCACATCACATGTGGTACATGAGATGGAATGAAACTAGTACCCAAGGTCCCGGTTTAACCCCAAAAACAGCATGAGACATAAAAATAGATTTAAAAAAAAAAAATGAAATAAATAGAAGAAGCTAAAATATACTATGACAAGAACAAAATATACTATAATAAACACTGTACAATGAATGAATATAGACCTGTGTAAAGTGGCTATAGAAGTAAGTGGCTGTACGTCGGGTGTGGCTGTGCATATGTTCCTTGAAAAGCTTTAATACATATTCTGTGCATTATTTACATTACTGTTCGTATCGTTCTTCTTATTCTTAGTCATGTAACACTCCTACGAATGTTTAAAGACGTTTTAAAATGTGGGTATTAATGCATTTACTTTTATCGTTCCCAATTATAATCCGTTATAATCATGACTGACCTGGTGTGCTGAAGCGAGGCCACATCGTTCAAATCAAAAACTATTATTACGGCTGAAAAACAAATAGGCAAACAACGTGAATATTGACGGACAGGTGTCATGGTTGCTATAGTGCTGAGAAAGAATCAAGAACAATATAATCAAGTAACAAACCCAGACCTTGCTGATGGAACTGCACTAACCCCTATTGACCAGCTCGTACCCTGTAAGGGTAGTGTGGGTACAAATGAATGCCCTCTCACTGATTCAAGTAGTATTTGTTTAGAATCAGTTTAAGGCATCATGACATCTCGGATGATGTCACCACTGCTTTGATTATTTTCTTCATATTTGGCATGAATGCTTCACTCTGGCCCTGTTAGAAGCGGGAGGGTTAACTTCTCTTCTTCTCACCCCTTCTGCCTCTTGGTTCTGCAGCTCTGAATTCCATTTTCTAATATTCCCTGGCTCGACAGGTGGAGAACACACCACCTGTCTCCACCAATCAGCTACTGCTTCCTAGATCATCATCCCTGGAGTATTGAACATTTGCACCTGTGTTCAGTTACACCTGTTCTATTATAACCATCTCTCCAGTGACTTCTCTGTGCAGTGTTGCCTGGGGATTTCTGAAGCTCACTCAACAGTCTTCCCAGTGCCTGTTCTGACTGGCTTTGACCCTGCCTACTCTATACATTTTTTTTTCCATTGGCCCTTTTGTACGTTTGCCTGTGCTTCTGCGTATCTCAGGTTCTGACATGTTTTTTGGACTGTCTGGATACTCCCCTGGTTTTCTTGATCACTTTGTCCTGCATTTGACCTCTGTCTGTATTTTGACTTGGCTTTGGTCTCTGTCTGTATTGTGATGAGTTTGGACTGCCTTTGAACAAGTAAAGATTCACTGCTCATTTTCTTCTACCAGCATCTACCGCTCGACCTGCTGCTCCAGTATACAGCGCCACACGCTGGCCTGGCAGGGAACACGCCTGCAGGGTGTAGGGTGAGCATCGGAAGCCAAACTTAATGGGCTAAATAAAGTACCTACATGGATACATTTGGATAAAATGTAGTAGTTGTATTGTAACTGATTAACTGATTCTACCATTTCAAAAGAGTACAGTGGAATTTTACATCCTTAATGGTTTCTGTGTCATGTAATCACACACAGCATAACCCAGTACAGCGGGGACCTGTTTAAATCCACTGATTTTGACAGTGTTGGTGCTGGTGTTTGTGGTAGTGCTTGTAGTGGTGGAGCCAGAATGTAATCATACACAAAACATTGAAGAATCTTTCCTTCCTCTGTGTGACTGTGACTGATGTGCTGTAGCCACACACACACACACACACACACACACTAACCCTGAGCTCCTCTGTAGTATGTGGATGCAATGCACTTGAATCTCTCTTGACCTGCAGTGTCCCACCTACATAAAGACAGAACACACCTGGTGAAGTAATAATTCAGGGGTCTTATAATATATGGGAACGTGACACATACACACAGTAACACACACACATGCATGTGCATGGACACACACCCATGCACACACATGCATACTGTCGTAGGCACACTCCCATGCACAATAAGCTGATACTTACAGCTGGAGGCTAAAAGGAACTCCAAGTACTTCAAACCTCTCCATCTCAAAGTCCACACCAATGGTGGCTTTGTAATTTTTGTCAAAAACATCTTTACAAAATCTAGCAGAAAGAAAGAAATATGTAAGTGATTTTGAAACCACTGAGAAGAATGGTTTAGCTCTCATTCATTTTAAACATTAATCAAAGATGGCTTCACTCCTACAAACAGCTTACCTATTAATCAAACATGTTTTTCCCACTGCCAGGTCACCAACTACAATAACTTTGGAGATTTTAAATCTACTGGACAAAAAATAGAAGAACAGAGAGAGACAAACAGACATAGATATATGTGTGTTGACAGAGCCCTGTTCTCTCAGTACATAATCATTCATAATTAATATAATTGTGCAATAACATTTGTACTTTTTTTACTTCCCAAACTAAAATATGTGGGCCTTACATTTTATGCTAATTATGAGTCTATTTACATAATTTTGTCATATATGCAAATTCAACATTTATTATTTATTACTTATTCATAAATAAGGCCTTTGTTACATTTAAACTGTGTACAGGCATACTTCTAAAATGTACAGGAAATATACATAACAGACCTCACTGAATCAGACTATACTGTACCAAATCCCACTGTATCAAACCCCACTGTATCAGACTCTACTGTACCAAACCCCACATTACAAAACCCCACTGTACCAGACCCCACCATAGCACTGTACCAGTCCTCTGCACTGGAACACACTGCTGTAAACATTAGAAACTCACCCCACTGTACCAGTCCTCTGCTCCTGGCAGGCTGTTTTCACTTTGGGGTGGAAGTCATCCTTTGTGTGTAAAGCAGCACCTTTATTGAAACACTAGGGCACAAATAAATATGGATAGTTAGTACAGAGAAGGGTGGAAAATGCAGAAAGTGGAGTGAATGATGACGGAATAATGGACAAGAAAATGTGTGTTCAGGGTCCACAAACTTTATTTTGTATAAAAGTACTTTTATTTTGAAACAGTTAAGGTACCAGGTAGAATGATGTGTTGCGCATACATGCGTTTTGCAAGGCCTGAATTGAGTTTCTGTATACTATTTTCCAAACAAAATTTAATCAGCGATATTGAAACCTGTGGCCAAAAACTGTTTAGTTTGAAAATTTTAAACGTACTCCTTGATCTAGGTTACCTCTGGAAGGCGCGCGATGACGCGGTCCTTACGCACTGGAGGCAGCACACTCATGACGGCGAGACTGTGGAATAAACACCCAAGTATCGTTCACACATCGGAATTTCTTAACAAAGCACGAACGTCGTGTTCGTGAGCTCCTTTGTATGCGCTGCTGACTCTTGTCTTTAATAAGTAATGTACATGTAATAAGTAATCTATATCATGTATAACGCTCCCAGCACAGCAGAGATTTGGATGTTAAGGCAGCCCTGTACCTCAGCCTCTCAAGGAAGCTGTTGGTTTGGCTAACTGATTCATTCACCAAAAATGTAGGATACTAGGATGAAGTCTCGTTAATCTCTGTTCCGCTAATCCTGTAAATCTGCAGACAAAGAAAACCTCGTTTATGCAGTTGCCTAAACTGTGTGGGAGTGATGCTGCTGCCGTTTTCGTGAATTTGGCATGCTTACTGCAGCATAGGTACGCTGTTTTTAGATCTTTTTTTAGATCGTTTTATGAATTCTTAAAAACATTTTTAAAGTATAAAAAGCTACACGTATCATATATACGCCAAAGCACAACCATTCATTCATCTTATTAAAACCCTGAAATTAGACAAAAACAGGTTTGCAATGGGACACAATTAAACTGATACTTTGTAACAATGTAATAAAGTCAGCTATGTTGTTACATACTAATTTCCACTTACCTCAGGACAGAGATGTTGATTCGCTTCTTAACTTCTGGTATCACTAAACTGTTGCGTTTAAAGGCAGTTTTAACAGTTGCTATATAGCAAGTAGCACCTTTTTACAGAACGCGTGTATCATTAAAAGGAAAACTTTCCAAGACCACAGCCTACGGAAGTGCCGGGTTTGCCTACTTCATGCAGATTTGTTCCAGGCGTCTTTCCTCACTCACCTAAAAATGGAGAAAAGACGTAGCTTGAAGATGACTCTCTACTGCCCCCTAGCGCTGTTGTCCTAAACTAGCCAGTAACAACACTGTAGAACGGATTTTCACGTAGCTATTAATGTCTCATTTAAAAAACAGTTAGAGCAGCAAAAGCACATTTCGTTTTTCTAGATGTAGTTTATACTTCTATATAAATTCTATATATTTCTATATAAATTCACTTTCTCTGTGAACTGTACTTTGGTTGGACATTTTGGTTAATCTCAGGCGTAGGAAGTGGCATAGGAACCGCTCTGGGAGACTCGTCAAAGCTATTCGTCATCTATCAAATGTCAATATCCAATATCTTTGCTAGCCAGATGATATTAGCTAGGCTCAAATTAATGAAAATCTCTTCTTGTTAGAGCTCATGTCAAATACAATTTTCAACCCTGCTACAGCCTATCAACTAAAAAAAAACAGGGTTTAGAGAAACCCTTTGCTACGGATGCATTACTGTAATAAGCTGCACAATTATTAGTATAATATGCCAGAGACCAGAGGTACTTTAAGTGTATGAATGAATCGCTCTTACAATCTTTGAATAAAAGTGGAACATTTGGACAAAACTGGAAAAAAAATAGATCAAAAGAATTTAAAAGATTTAAAATATTGTATTGTTGATAATATTACTATTTTTAAAAATGCTTTCAGTAAGATGTATGTCATATGAATGAACTCTTCTTGTTATTTTTATTAATGGCATTAAAAAGAAAGTTCAGGTTATTTTCTATTGAAATGCATACAGTACTTTGGTTTAGTGCAGTAACATTAACTACTAGCGTCATTACAGAAACAATCTTAACCACATATTGTCCTTGACATTTGATATAACACTTGTCAGTCACATATTCCCTAGTACACCTCCCAGTAATACCAGCACTCTCAACACATATTCCCCAGTACACCTCCCAGTAATACCAGCACTCTCAACACATATTCCCCAGTACATCTCCCAGTGATACCAAACCTCCCAAATCAAAATTTAAATGTCCAGTGTTTACATTGAGTATGT
>JAOYMR010000012.1:15955325-15969387 GCA_025802075.1 Tenebrosternarchus preto | reverse complement strand
ATTCCCCAGTACATCTCCCAGTGATACCAAACCTCCCAAATCAAAATTTAAATGTCCAGTGTTTACATTGAGTATGTGGAAGTAACATTTTAAAGCAGTGCAGTGCAGTTGAAAGTGTCAGTTCAGTGGTTCGATGGCTTTCCTGCCTGATACATTTTGTCAGCTAACTAGCAGGATTAGTAGATGTGTTAGGTGAGGAAATTCACCTGTATTCTGCATGCTGTTTCAAAGCAACTGCCTTCAAACAATGGCTGCAATTAACTAGTCTGTATGAGTATTAAATTAGCTAGATATATACATACTTGCCAAACATTAAGTCCTAGTATCTGGTAAGTGGGATGTCATCAACCTTGTTATTAGGAAGTAAATTCCAATGTTTTGTTTAGACCTGTATAATTTAGTTAATTTTCCACAGAATGAAAAAAAAATATTTTCTATTTATTTAAGCTTCAGTGAAAGTTATTATTTTTCTTTTCTTTAGTTTATATTTTCATTTCAGATTATGAAATGGAGCCCTAATTTGTGGATCTTCTTGTCATGCGTAAAGTCTCAGGCCTCCCGTAAACCCTGCAAAAATCCATCCCCAAGCTGTGAAGATCAGTGGAGTGCTTGTGCACACGCTGGTCAGTGGAAGGTGTACGGTGTTGGTGGAGTACGGCACTGCGTGTGTCACCAGCTCAGCAGATGGGCACCTGCGTTAAAGCTTCCAAAGCAATTACTGTACAGGACGACACCTGACCACACGGCATGTTGTATGTGCTTTTCCTGTGTAAAAACTTTACCTGTTTTATCAATAACTGTATAAATATTGTAGTATAAAGAAATGGCTGTTTGGATTGATCACCTCATGGCATGACTGACTGCAGGACCCGTCTTCATGCCCGTAAAGAGACGGGCACAGCTATGAACTGCCCACTGATCCATGAAATGGACCAAACGGTCGTCTCAGCTAAAGAAACCTTCTCATCACTTCAGGGAATGTCCTCATCAGTACAAAGAGGCATTTAAAAAGCATCTAAATTTAATCCTAAATTATTCATCGTTTTATTTATAGGCATGACATTGGTCCATAAGCCCTGACAGTGAAGGCCAATCAGCTCACATGTGATAGATTATACATTAAACATGATCACACAGCACTAGAGGTGGGGAGAATAGACATCTTAGCTGTTAGAGACTTCCTCAAGGTAAGCGCTGGACTATGCCACGCCAGCTAGACTTTCAACTGAGACCGTATTCAGGTCCACGCAAGACCTTCCAGGAACGTTCAGTCTTTGAGGAGGTCGGAGAACCCGTAATTGTGGGCTGTGTTTTTCTCAAGGACGGCCTTCCTGCCGGGGAGGAAGTCGGCCTTCAGCAGCCTGTAGAAGTAGACGAGGATCATGGCATCCATGAGGAGAACGGTGATGAGGAAGTAGCCGGCGTGGTCCAGCCCGGAGTAGTTGGACAGGAGATAGCAGGTGATGTAGAGCTGTGTGCCCAATCGGAATATGATGTAGGTGAAGAGGTTGAGGAGCCGGTTTGCGCGGTAGAGGACGGACGTTCGCGCCCCTGCAAGCTTCAGGAGCAGGCGTGCGTGCAGAGTCACGCTGTTGACCTCCACCAGCAGTGCCACAACGGCGCCCCCTACGTACTGCTGCCGATATAGCACATACAGGAAGCACCACAGCACCTGGGGGGGGGAGGTACAGACACAGGTCACAAAATGAACCAATCCTCAAACTTTAAAACTCAGTGCTGTTTGTGTCTTAGTGTAGATCTGTGCAATGGGCCTTCCTCCATTCACACTGGCAGACAACAAGGCACTCCAGTCATATCATACTTTCCACTGACTTCTATTGTAATTACCACTTTTTGCATACTGGCATAATGGCACAAAACACCATCCCAACACTCAAGAACTTTTGTGTGCATGACACACTTCAGCCCCTGTGTGATCGACCTCGAATGACCTCATTGTCACTGAGGTTTAAAAACACCAGGAAGCTCTCTTTAGCTGTCAGAAATTGTCACGTTTTTAACTGGGTACTTCAATGTACGCAATTAACCACATGCAACTCACCAAAAAGTGATGGAGCAAGAATTCCCATGATCCTTTGGCATGCCCGGAAAATATAATGTCACCTGTATCTTGTACAAAGTACCCTGTGAAAACAAGCACCCACGGTTACCTTCTTCCTCACAGGCCGATACCTGTGAGGTACTTCAACAGTAAGGTTCACTTTTTTACAGGTGCAGTACGTTAACCAAAAGCTCACGGTCACGTGTATCAAATGCATTCCGAACCCTGGCAGGACTTTAGTCAGCCTCCTGACGCCAGGCCTGACAGTTTAACAAATGTCTTTCTGATATCGGATACCGTCTTCCTGTAACTTTTGCAGCTTCTGGTGTATCAGATATATAAGCTACTCTCTCATATACGTAACGGACAGCTGAGAAATATCGATTTACATCCCATAATAGTCTAAGAGCGCTGAAGCATTCCAAAGTGGATACGGGGTTCACTGACCTGAGGAGACGCAGATGAGCAGGTATGAGCCTGGGGTGGAGGAAGAGTAGATGTCCTTCAACATGTCTGGCCAAAGACTCACGCTGCAAGGAAAGACAATAACCCATGACCTTAATGGCATGACCCTAATGACATGACGTGAATGATATGACCCTAATGACGTGACAATAACTTGACCTTAATGACATGACATGACCCTAATGAATTACCTTAATGACATGACCTTAATGACATGACATGACCATAATAATATGACCTTGCTGATAATGTCCCTTTCATGTGTTTTTGGCTTTTTCTTGCTTCCTTTATTATAAATGGTGATATATTTAGCTGGAAGGCTCAGTTACATCCACAGAGCAACTATTATGGGAATATATTGCCTACCACAAATACACTATAGATACCATAAGAAATCCTGTATTTCCTCATCAGTTCAAATGTTTTTAGTGCATTTAGCTGTTATTCAATACCATTTACGTTTTAGATCCAAAATGCTAAAGTTTTAAACAGCTTTTAACATTTCTGGAAAATTATTGCTGTTTCACAATATTTTCACTATCAAATGTTTAAACAGCTCTCCTTTGTTTTACCCCGTGAGCGAACATCTTTGGTTCATACTGCTGGGTGTTGGTTTTGCAAGCCTGTATTGTCCTAGCCAAGAGCTAAATGACATTCCCATAAGACTCTTTCAATCCTGCTTCATTCCAAACCAGCCCATTAAACTGCTCACACACAGTGAGGTCCTTAAGAGTTAAAAGCACGACACGCAAGGACAGGAGAGGGTCTCACCCACCAGGTGGCGGCCCAGGGGCCCGTGAGCAGCGAGTGGGCCAAAGACAAGCACAGGTTCCTCCACTTCCAGGAGCGAAGCTGGTCGCGCTCCAGCGCACTAGGCAGGGGCACCACGTCATGCAGCAGGCGGCCGATGGCCCTGAAGGCCAGAGAGAAGGCTGCCACGGAGAGGGCAGGGTAGTTCTGCAGAAACAACCAGGATCCCTCCATCTTCTCCCACCCTCCCTCTTCCCTCTCTCTCTCTCACTCCCTCCCTCTTCCCTCTCTCTCTCACTCCCTCCCTCTTCCTGCTATCTTCCCCTTCCCTCTCTCTCTTTCTTTCTCTCTCCCTCCTTCACTCTTCCCTCTCTATCTCTCTCTCTCTCTCCCTCTTCCCTCTCTCCCTCCCTCTTCCCTCTCTCTCCCCTCCTCTCTCTCTCACTCTCTTTCACCCTTGCTCTTCCCTCTCTGCCTCTCTCTCTCACACACTTTCTCTTTCTCTCTCTCTCTTTCTCTCCCACTCATCTGTTTTGACTCTCAGCTCCCTCTGTCTTTGCTCCTTGCGTCCAGGTCCTAAGCCCCGCCCACCTCTTCTGCTACAGCTTTGCGGTTGGGTAGTTCATGCAGGCAGGCGTTTGGATAGGCCAGGTGGAGAGCTCCAGGAGGCGGGGCTCTGCTGCCCCCTCACCCCCCACCCTGTGGAATGTCGCCATTGCTGAAGGCCTCCTCAACTACTACCGCCCTCCACTGCTTCCCAGGAGGCGGGAGAGGCATGTTCCCTGATGTTGCCCTTTGCAATTCCAAGCATTCTTCTTTTCCCAACCTCTACACTGATGCACAACTGCTGTGGCAGATTCAACAGGCTGAGAGGAGAGGAGAGGAGAAGAGAGGAGAGGAGAGGAGAAGAGAGGAGAGGAGAAGAGAGGAGAGGGTGTGGCCTCAAAAATGCTAGAGCAGGAAGCTCATTATTTAAAACATGACTCAATACATTATTCACACATTATTCAATAAAAATCGTAAAAAGAATATGTGACCTAGAAATCAACACTTTTACAAAAGCCACGAATCCACCAGAAAAAAATGGCCAATTGTTCTCACCAAACAATGTGTTGTGTGTGAATCCTGTGGTGAGATTCCTGCATCACAAGATTGCTTCTAGCTGCATTGTCCATTGATGCGCTCCTAATCAGGGGCGTTCATCACGTGGTTGAGTAACAGAAGGGCAGGAACAGTGCCTTACACGTCCTTTGTCATGTTAATGATATTCTAACACCCACTTATTAAAGAGAGGCAGAGAGATCTTACATATGTGTGTGTGATTCAGACTTAAGGAAACCCTTTTTTTTTTTTTTTTACACCTTTATTTACTTACTTAAGGTAAGCCGTTATTTCTTCTTCGTTCTGATAGTTTCCATCCCTTCTCATCTGCTTCTGCAGGGGAGGAGATTAGGGGAAGACTCCATTCCTCAACACCCAACGTGAGCTCCTCCAGGTCCAGTCCACCAAAGCCCCTCGCAATCAGCCTTAAAGGAGCAAGACGTGCTGTCCAGGAAATAATTCTAGTTAATACCCATTTCTAGTAAAGGCAATTGTGAAAAGTTTTGAAAAAGCTTTGTTTTTCCTCTCCGTGTTACATTACTTTGATAAGCTTCTGGGTGATCGTCATCTTACTTGCACATTTTTTTTAAATAAAGGTTTGTTTTATTTTTTCATTTGATTTAATTAATATGATTAGCCAACAACAAAATGATAGGGTTAATGTTCAGATTTCACCTCATTTGGGTTCTTACCAATTGCTATTCAGTGTTTTATTTGCAGAAGTCCTTGTAGACTAAATTTTAATGAACGAAACTAACCTACAGTAAATAAATAAATATGATTTTGAAATGATCAGTTATAATGAGTAGGGGAGTAAAGGAAAAAAGCAGAAGTATTTCCAATAATTGCAGAGCATATTCACTGGTTGCATCTTCGTGATTGGCAGTGAACATATCAGACATGTCATTTTAGAAAATATTGAATCTAAATGTACAATTTTTGTATTATTACATTTTTATTTTGACAGATCCATTTTAAGTGTGAATCACTATAATATATGCATAACATTCCAAACTAAGCAATTTGTAACAATTAATCCATGGTGAAAGGCTGATAAAAAATGTAATATAATAATTACTTGAAGAACTTTATTTACTGAAAGTCACGAAATAACATAAAATTGCACCAACAGAGTGCCTTCTTTATAGCCGATCAGTGATTCAATTCCTCGAACCGTTTCTTGATTTTGACCTGTCCGTTGCAAACCATAGGTTGCCCATTCGGTAGACTGGTTCATTCATGGGAGTCTCAAATAGCGCCGCTATAGATATCCAAACAAACAGTTATCGGTTGGTTCAGTTATCGGTTAAACCGACTCTTTTCTCCACTCAGGGCTCAGCGGACAGCACCACCAAGCGGACTGGCAGCACATAGCAGAAATACACGGCACACACGAGTTTTTTTTAAAAAAAACCGAGTTGTCTTTAAAAAATATAGGCAAATGAATCATAGTTGTTCGTAATATGTTGGTCTAAGGAATGGTTTGTGTTAAGATGCTATACGGTTAGACTGTTAGAAATGTAGCAGAAGTTTTAAATAACTATTATAAAATTTGGTTTGGACAGACTAGCCCACCGGATATTCACGTTTAAATTAATGATTCTATTACGAGTCGAACATCACAACCAAAGACAGCCTGGTGCAGCAACCTGTAAAAAAAAAACAGACTGACGGATCTCTTATGGTACTGTTAGAAAAAAACCGTAATCCACCAGCATGCCTCAGTTAAACACTTCTCCACCTGCATGTAAACACTGAGTTGAAAACCTTACGGGAGAAATTAATATTTAGGGTGACCAAACGTCCGTATTTCCCGGGACATGTCCGTATTTCACGTCCTGTCCCGGGTTTTTTTTTTTTAAGTGAGGAAATGTCCTGGTTTTTAAATTACCTTCATTGGACAATTAAAATTTAAACTTACAGGCACTAGGGCACTGCGCACGGCGCTGCGTCAGTGAGGGCAGCCCTGTTCTTAATCAGAATGTAGACAGCACAAGTGTATGTTTACCAACGATTTACAAAAGATTTACAGTACTGCAACCCCCCCCGTCCTGGTTTTCCCAAATGAAAATATGGTCACCCTATTAATATTAGCGTATAACCTTCAATAACAATGTCTACATACCAATATCACTTCCAGTTAATTTAAAACACTTTCTGTAATGCTTTAGTTATGTTCTTCGTCTATGTGTAAATGGCTATTTCAAGTGATATAGCCTACAGGTACAGCTGCGCACCGATAGCTGTCTGTCTGCCAATTCCACTGCGTGGTTCTATCTCCGAGCAATGCCGTCTTAATATGAATGTGATCCCGCTAAAACAAAAGTATCCACTTCCACCAATTGTTCATTTCCTTTATGCTGTCACTAGGGGTTTTAAAGTGTCTGAATGTTTTGGTCAAACCGATATTTCACAACCAATTAACAGCACGAAAATAGCATAAAGGTATCTCGTGACCTCTAATAAACCCTTGTTCTCACGGATGCGTGGGAACGGTTGACGGTATGGCGAGCTGATATTGCAGACATTCTTGCTGAAACTCTTCAAAACTGTCCCGTCACAGATAAAAGTAGGACAGGTTATATCTCCAGGGTTTTCTCACAAGAGACAAAACACTATTCACCCCAAGGGAAAAATATAAATGTTTTATATACTCTCTAAATTAGAGTTATTCAGAATAATTCATAGAGTAGTACAAAATAGTACTGTAACCCTAACCTAGTAGTGAGGAGGTGTTACTGCGGGTTACAACGAGGTTTACCGATGTTCTTATGCAACCAAACGGTAAATTACACGTGATTGATCAAATCTAACTCGTCCAAACAAGTTCTCATGAAATTCGCATCGCCAGGAAGTTTCAAATTATAAGTTTTTATAAATTATATCATGGCTCATTAGTATTCCTCTAACAAAAATAAGCAGGTGATCAATGTACTTACAGATATATCTATTCTCTCTCTCTATCTATCTGTCTCTCTCTCTCTAGGGAAAAATGCCTGTAGATAAAACAGAAGGCTACTGTTCAAATTATAAGTACGCGCACAGGACAAGCACAGTTTAGGACAAGCAGCGTATGTGTGGTAGATCTTTATTTCTCACAGGCTTCTGTTTTTGCTAAAATAACCGCGTGCTCTTTCCCACCCCTAAAGGACCAGCCGGGTCGCATGCCTTCTGCGTGCAGTGCGTGTTTATTCGACGTGAGACGGATCAGTCACTATGGAAGAATGCTCGTGCTTAGCTCTGGGTAAACCCCCTGGCAACCAAGAGCGGAAGCTTAATCAAACCAGTTCGTTAATCTGCTCTCTGGAAACACACCCGCGACTGAACGCACCGCACTGCTCTGTTTCATTTCATAAGGCGGATTTTTACCTGGCTGTACTCCCAGTACTCACGAAGGTCCTGATATTAATTTCATGGTACCTTGTTCCATAACGTTTTAATGTGACAGACGGCTATCAAGTTAGTCATCAATATGGATTAACCAGCCGCTCCATTCAAGTGTATCGAGGCCGTGTAATTTAAAGGGCTGTCGTTTTACCTAATGCTAGGTGTTGGTTTCATTAATTATAGGAAACAGTGCTTCCTGCGTCTTTACAGTCGTTGAGTAGTCAGGTGTCTTATCTCTTCACCCTGCAGGCACAGACTTTACACACACTTGAAGTGTCTTTAAACTTCAATCTTACATTGTAGCCTACTCGCTAAACATGTCCGGCGAGAGATGGTAAACAAAGTTTGATTTATCACTTTTTGACAAATTGTATCTCTTTTCGCACGCATCAAAACCATAAGTGCTGAATTAATAAATGCAATATTTATTTTACTCCAATGATGCACAAATATATGAATCAGTTTGAAAGTTTTTTCAAAGGATATTTTCATAAATGAAAACATTTTATTCATTTTAATTTGCCCTGAAATTCCAAACTTTCTTTTCTGATTTGTCCCATTTAGGGCTCTGTAGGGGTACAGGAAGCGTTGCCTAGAGACCAGTGATTTTTTCAGAAGCCAAGATGGAGAAGTATGAGAAAATCAAAGTTGTCGGAAGAGGAGCATTCGGGTAAATAAAACGATATACTAACATAAAACTGGCCTGTCACATTTTGTCATGAAGGTTTATCATAAGTTCGACATCTTGCATATGTTTTTTTTCAGAGCAATGTTATTTTTGATAAACATTTCCAGCTTGCTCGAGGCTATTATCCTTTGGAATGTTCAACTCGCGACTTGCTCCTCAACGTGAACTAACGGTGTTCTCGGAATTAAGCGATCAAGAAATAAAAAATTCTTCGTCTCCTCTAAAATGTTTTTGTTGTTGTTTTGCAGTTAGTAGTCTAATTAAATCCTACACCACGTTACATGTATCTCCATGCTACGATGTAATTTGCGTTACAATGAAGTGCTTTGTGTTTATCACAATGTGTTATATCTTTATTAATGAATAAAAGTAGGCTATGTATTGAAAAAACAATAGCTGAGTGAAGATCTCATTGCCAATCGGATATATCTTCGGATCCTTCATTTTCGAGGGAGACAAAGACAAATATTAAACGGAATTAAAAAAGGAATAGTATAACCAAAAACGGAATTTAGAATCAGAAATTAATCTTGATCTGAGCCCGTTATATGACACCAACAGCAATTAACAGGTCGAACTGTGTTGTAAATCTGAACCTAAATCTTTTCATTTGGGGCAGGATCGTACACCTGTGCCAGAGGCGGACAGACGGGGCTTTGGTTATCCTGAAGGAAATTCCAGTGGAACAGATGACGAGGGACGAGCGTCTCTCTGCACAGAACGAGTGCCAAGTCCTCAAACTACTGAACCACCCAAACATCATCGAGTATTATGAGAATTTCCTCGAGGATAAAGCTCTCATGATCGCAATGGAATATGCACCAGGCATTAGATTTCCTAGTCTCTTTTTCACCTTTTTTTGTTACATAAGATCTTATGTTCAGTTTTTACACCTAGCAAGAATGACTGTTCAAAGCCAAAAAGCTATCATGACTTTGGCGTGTTTATTACATTTTGTGTAAAAAAAATACAAAATAATACAACATAAAATCTAATCTTGTGGAGTGTGTGACTCATGTTTGTTACAGGTGGAACCCTTGCTGATTACATCCAGAAAAGATGCAACTCTCTGCTGGATGAAGACACAATACTGCACTTCTTTGTGCAGATCTTACTGGCCCTCTACCATGTGCACAACAAACTCATTCTACACCGAGACCTCAAGACACAGAACATTCTGCTGGACAAGCACCAGATGATAGTCAAAATAGGCGACTTTGGAATCTCCAAAATTCTTGTTAGCAAAAGCAAAGCTTACACCGTGAGTGTGACATGACGTCTCCCAGGCTGAAACTCTTAAGATCTTCAGCATGTTTGAGTTATGATCAACAGCTCTTCTGACGGCAGGTAGTGGGGACGCCTTGCTACATCTCACCTGAGCTGTGTGAAGGAAAACCTTACAACCAGAAGAGCGACATCTGGGCCCTGGGCTGCGTACTCTATGAGCTTGCCAGTCTCAAACGAGCCTTTGAGGCAGCGGTGAGAGATCCAGTGATCCCAATCGAAGGTGAACTACTGACTCCTGAACTTACTTCATGGTGTTCTGAATTGCACTGGTCTTCTCTCCTCAGAACCTGCCAGCTCTGGTACTGAAGATCATGAGCGGCACCTTTGCCCCGATTTCGGACCGGTACAGCCCAGAGCTCCGACAGCTCATTCTCAACATGCTGAACTTGGACCCATCCAAACGACCACAGCTCAACGAGATCATGGCGCTTCCAATCTGCATACGACCCCTCCTCAACCTCTACACCGACATCGGCAACGTCAAAATGCGCAGGTCAGGCCATTGCTTACACAGACTGCATCACCAGCACCAGTTAATGGTGTTGCCACTGTTATGTTATGGACACGCACCTTCAGTATATTCTCATGTACTGTTTAGTCTCCTTTGTTCTTACAGCAGTAAACTAACAGCAGTGAGTATTTTTAGTACATGTTTAAAACACATTTTTAGCAATAGGGTTTTATCGACTGCAGTTGTCAGAGGAATGGGTTTGTAAATGTTTTTTTAAGCGTAAATGAGACTGGTGCATGAAAAACTGATGATGGGACAAATTCTGTCCATTAACTGTAAAGCATATTGCTTCTAAATATGGTATAGAACTAGAATTTATCTCCCCTAAATAATGCAAAACTTTTCTGTGCAGAATTGAAAAGCCATTGTCCACGGTTCAGGCAGGCACTCATGGCAGACCTGGAGGACGAGTAACTGGGTCCAGACACAGAGGTTATGCCGCCTCTCCTGTATTTAACATCACCTGCTGTTC
This sequence comes from Tenebrosternarchus preto, assembly GCA_025802075.1. Taxonomy (NCBI): domain Eukaryota; kingdom Metazoa; phylum Chordata; class Actinopteri; order Gymnotiformes; family Apteronotidae; genus Tenebrosternarchus; species Tenebrosternarchus preto. The sequence goes on along the minus strand of JAOYMR010000012.1, from coordinate 15,958,664 downwards.
GGGTGTTCAACATTATGAAGTTATTTGTTACATTTATGAACAATGCATGTAAAAATAGCCCGTCTAAAAATAGCCTGATTGAAAGGTGTCATCGCAGCTCAGCAATGTGCACAAGGCTTGGCCGGTTCATTCCAGCTTATTGGGCAGCTCCCTCCGTTAGCAGGTGGTTTGTCGGGCTTGAGTTCAGCAAAGGTGATGCACTCCCTGCCCCTGTCGTCGGTGTACACGTGGGGCAGCGGGATCTCCGCCCCCCTCAGGCTGTCCGCGCTCAGCTCGGAGGTGCTGCAGGTCTCACTGGGCCGCACCCAGAAGATGGGAGTGACCAAGTCCGGACGGCTCATCACGTGGGAGGTCAGGCAGCCGAAAGCCCTCGGTGTCTTGGGGTTGGAGTTTGGGGTATGGGGTTGGGTTTACTTATTAAAGTATCACACAACCATTGCACTAAAACACTACTGTGTTAACTATTGTGCAAAACAAAAAAAAAATGAACGAAGGCATTATGTATTTATAAAGCGTAAACTGTTAAATATATATCACATACACATTTGTATCATTACAGTTTATAACAGTTGTTTTTTTAAGTAGACATGTTTCACTTAATGACCTCCGTAGCAATTTAACAAGAACTGCATGGACGCAGGGCAGGCAGGTGACTCTACTAATGAGCACAACACCACCTTTCCCAACAACTTTCAGAAACATTCCTTTTAATCTCATCATATGAGTTAATTTATTGATTTCACAAATTCCTGAAATAACTGTGCACCAATGTTTTTTGGTGACCACTTCCTACTGGAGCAATGTATTAAAGGTTTTCTTGCAAGATTCTGTAGATGTTTCTATGGTCATATACATGTATTGCCTTTATCGCAAACAATTTCCTGATAGAACACAATACCTGAATCTAGTCTCCATCTCATAGTATGTCAGTAGAGTCTACAACAGCCATGTTTTTTTTTTTTTTTTTCCTTCGACTGGATCAACACAACACAATGTCAAGCCCAAAATGACCATTTTGGGATTGTTCAAAGTTGAAGTAACCCTCTGATCACAAACTGGTTCTGGCTGTCATGCATTTGGCTTTCCCTAACCCTAACCCTAACCCTAACCCTTCTAAACGACGTCACTTTATCTTTTGTGACAGATCTCATGGAGTGAAAAAATATCCCTTTCTAATGTGACCTGCAATGACCCTTTTGCGTTTTGACCGATGTGACCTGGAATGACCCTCATGCCTTAGATCTTGTTCCCCCAGGCGCCCTCTGTGGGCTCAGGTGAGCCTTCCCTGCCTGGAGGTGTAGAACAGGAGCAGCCACAGTTCATCTCACGTTTCCTGGAGGGGCAGTCTGGCGTCACCATCAAATCTGTCTCCTGCGGAGATCTTTTTACGACCTGCATGACAGGTACCATAACCATAACAGGTCGTGCTTGGTCCAGATCCTGTATGACAGATACCCCCCATGACAGGTCATTCCCAACAGAGTAAACGGAGCAAAAGGCAAGTTAACCATGCTAGAGAACCACATAACATCTCTAGTAGCCAGATATTATTAATCAGTGTTTGTCAATACCACAAAACCTAATCTCCTTTAATTTCCTTTTCCCTGACTTTAGCGAACAGTGATGAACTCTGATGGTTCTTCATAAAGATCAACCATTATGTCTGGTTCCCTAACATGACATTAAAGAGCCTCTTTCTTACTGTGACTGCTTTCCTCCATGTATCTTAGCTATTACTGAAAGACATATTACAACTTTGTGTTTTGGTTCTTTGTATTAAAACCGTGCTCCATCATTGAGATGCACTATAATTCACTTCTGCCCATGAGTGGATAATCTTCTGGTGTTCTCTTGCCCCCAGACAGGGGCATCATTATGACATTTGGAAGTGGAAGCAATGGGTGTCTTGGTCATGGAAACTTCAATGATGTGGCTCAGGTGAGTGTGTCGTTCTCAGGGAAGTGTCTCTGTGGACTCTTCCAGTACGCAGACACACCTCATATGTGACAGAATTAGAATTAAAATACAAAATTGAATTATTTATTCATTCATATACATGTCATCTAAATGTCTCTTAACTCACTGAGAAATCAAGCACAATGTCAGTAAATTAATCAGTTAATAGAATAATCCTGGAACCCTAACAGATTGAGTTCTTTGTACGCTATTCGATTTGGTGTTGATAACTTGAGCAGCATGTCATCTGAAACTCAGTATTATACAGTCAGGAATGTGCCAGAATATATTCCAGATTATGCAGGAAGATTAGAATTCAGATTAGAGTGAGGAAATGAAAGGGCTGCTGGATCGTGCCCAGATCCTTGGGAAAACAGCAGCATTGCATCAGCCACACTATGTAGCAGTGAAAACCAGCTGTAAAGATCCAGTCCCTGAGATTTGACCTACTTAATACAAAGCATACTGATGACATTTGGAAGTGGATGTAATCCTGTCACAGTCTCACCACAGTGATCCACATATGCCTGCCAGTCTGCCTGACAGACTGTAACGGACATTTGAATTTGAGAAAATGGGATTGTGAGCTGCATTGTGTTTTAAGAGGGATTATTCATTAAAATTTCCAGGGATATTTTTCCTCTCTCCATGGAAACCTGCACTGGAGATGCTCTCTTTTTTGATTTGTCAGTAGTATATTTATAGTCCAGTTGGAAACCTTTGTTTGGTTTTTCCTAGCCATGTCTTTTTGTTTGTCTGTGCGCAGCCCAAAATAGTGGAGGCACTCCTGGGTTATGAGCTGGTTCAGGTGTCGTGTGGTGCCTCCCATGTGCTCGCTGTGACCAATGAGAGAGAGGTCTTCTCGTGGGGCAGAGGAGACGGTGGTAAATGAACAGTGTGACATGTCCACCTCCTGCTGGGCCCTGCTGTGTTCCTCTCAGTTGTCTCTACGGCAACATCGCCTGCCGTTCTGGGCACTGTTATATTTTCTCCTCTCTCTCTCTCTCTCTCTCTCTCTCTCTCTCTCTCATTCTCTCTCACTTTTACTCTTTCTCACTCTTTCACACACACACTCTCTCTCTCTCACAAGTCTAGTAAAATGTGTTTCATTAGCATGACAGGATATTATATCTATATACCTACCAAAGCAATACAGTATATGTAAATATATTGTTAATATACAAATCAATATGTTTAAATAGGATTAAAATGAATAATTAATGAGTAAATTAAAGACAAAGTAACTATAATAACAACAAAAATTAGTAGAACATCATGAACCAAAATGAAAGTCTAAAGTCTATCACTCTTTTGCTCTCTCTCTCTCTCTCTCTCTCTCTCTCTCTCTCTCTCTCTCTCTCTCTCTCTCTCTCTCTCTCTCTC
>JAOYMR010000012.1:15924739-15942403 GCA_025802075.1 Tenebrosternarchus preto | reverse complement strand
CGTTTTAACCCTTGTGACCTAATCAAGCTCCACCAACCTCTAACTCGCCCCCCCCCCCCCCCCCCCCCCCCGAGAGCATGAAAGCCGTCTGTGATGGCTTCCTTCCGGGCCAAGGGCATCTCCGTCAGCTCCCCACAGACATGCTCTGTTGAGCGCCACGTTCGAGCCTGTGTGTGGCACCGTCCCAGACTCCGCCTCCCCACATGCCCCGCCCTCGGCCCACACAGCCGGCCCATTCATGTCATGAACGAGTGGAGGGGAGTGGCTTCCTGACATGTGCAGCCATGATGCCTCTCTCGGCCCCGGAGCAGCAGGAAGGCTCCCTGCTCCCGCTCGGTCGCTGGCTGGTGAGTTTTCACTTTTTACAGCTGAACCTCTTCCCACCTTTATACCTGTTCCAGGGTACATTTTTCAGGTGCTGTGAGTCCATTTGTTGTCAAAGTCTTGTTTTAGTAACTGCTTTTTGTCATTATTTACTCTCTTCTACTGTTTCGGCTGTACGTGAAACAGCTATGCACACTTGTGCAAGTTTTGCCTCCAGGCAAATGATTCTGCTTGACGTCATGCCTTAACAAAAAGCATCTTCTGTACCCCATGGTGGTTTAAGCCTGAACTAGGTACAGGCCCATCGAGGGGATTGTGTTTAACTAAACACTCCTCTCTCAGTGTGAGACTTACCTGCTAATGACAGCCTGATGGACTGGACAGGGACTTGATCATGATTTTCCCAGCTGTAGGTCTGCTTAGCCTGCTGTCTCTCTAAAACACATGCACTCTCTCCTCTCTTTGACACAAAGAACCTCACCTTCCCACGTTGCCATGGCCACCAGAGTGGTGGTCCCAGCCAATCAGGGGCTAGGCTGAAAGATGAATGAGTCTGCTGACAAATAAATGATGAATTCCCCTCCCTCTTCTCTTTCCTCTGTATCTCTCTCTCTCTCTCTCTCTCTCTCTCTCTCGCTCTCGCTCTCTCGCTCTGATCTATGGACTTGCAGTTGAGTCAGAAAAAACATTTATATTACGTAAAATCGTTTCAGCTTTGAAGTCACTCAGAGGATAGTGACTTGCTAAATCCATTCAAGAACCTTTGACTTTGAGGGATGCAAGAGAGAGAGACACACAGGGAGGGAGAGAGAAAGAGGGAGAGAGGGAGGGAGAGAGAAAGAGGGAGTGAGGGAGAGAGAAAGAGGGAGTGAGGGAGGGAGGGAGGGAGACACCAGGAGCAGTAACAGAAGAGGGAAGTTTCGGAGGTTTTGTCAGGATGGTGGAGATGACTCACCGTATGCAGCTGTGTCATCATCTGCACCCTGTGACTCAGTACATCAGTTACTCAACTGCAGATAGCGCAGGGCGCTATCTCCAACTTCCCTCGAGAAGTGCCACACTTTCAAACAACTTTCAGTTGCTCTGACTCAGCCACTGAAGTTCTCCAGCACCAAAGCCCAGCGTTGACCCTCATCCCCTGTCCGTCCGTCTGTCTGCGCCTCACCCGTCAGGGTGGGGAAACCGGAAGTTCGTACAGTGAGGCAGCGTTATGAACGATTATTTTGGATCATATAATGGTGAAACAGAAGCCATATTCAGACAGCCTTATGAGGGCACAGGAAGCCTCTCCCCAGCTCTGCTCTACGGGGATTGAACTGAACCTCCTACCCAAAGCCTGGATGAGAAGACACTCCCCAACCCTGCACATATACACACCCGCCACCGTGCAGCGTGCACGTTTTTACACGTGCACATGCTTACAGGTTGAAGGCTGCGTCCTGGGTTTCTTTTTTTGGTGGTGGTTTACTCACCGGTGTCGTGCACAATGTACTATAACAAGAAATGTGCGTGTTTGCAGGTGAGTGTTTGGGTGTGGGTGTGTTTTTAGAAATACAAAGAGCAGCACTTGTGCTGTCCAGTGAAAGCGGGTTCGTGTTGGGGGCGGGGCTAATTGCTCCTCTCAAACTACTTAAGCTGCTCAGGTCTTGATAAAGGTCTTGCAGACAACTCGATGCGTTCTAGGGTGAAGTGTGACTCACTGCGAAGTATAAAAGTAAACCTGGATGCGGTTTGAAAGGCTTTAGAAAAGAATGCGGAGATGTAACTTGCTTACAAAGGCTGGTGTCATTGCTGTTCACTTCCAGTGTTTGTAGCATTAGCAGCTTTTGATCAGACAAAAGAAGTAAAATGCAGACATTTCTTGTCTGTTACATGAAGAATCATCTCAATTAAGGGAAGAATGGTGTGAATTATTATCAGTGAGTGGCACTAAAACTCTGGATCACAGCAATCAGCCTTTCCCCTGACTGACCAGTGTTCTGTGAGAACTTTGACATTGCTGTTGGGTGGTGTGTTCAAACGCATAAAATAAGAGGGGTCTTCTGTGTACTCTGGTTATCCAAGCCAGTTTTGATGTCTTTTGTTAAAAAAACCCCACATTTTCATTATTATCTGTATTTCAATTGAATAATAAAATACGCCAATTTACATCGGCATGTTAACCTTTTGTATTTTATTTTCAACCCTCTTTAAAATGGCTGGTTTCTCACAGTTTAACCAGGCATGTGTTTAACAAACGGTGGGAACACGTGGGTGTGTAACAGAGAAGGGAAACGTTCACGTCCAGTAGCCTGAACGTGAGTTACCTGCCTGTTCCGGACCTCCGAACCTCAGAACAGCAGCCTGGCAGGACGGATAAATGAGTGTGCGAAAGGAGAAGCTCAAGTGTGGGGAATGACGTTATGCTAATCATCGTAGAGTTCGTCTCGTCTTCGAAACACATAATTACTCCAGCGCTGCGTGCTCGTGATTTTTGTACGCTTCCTTTTCTAAGATGCAGGGTTTCCGACATCTTGAGTAGATCGTCAGAACACTCGGTGACGGAGGATGTGATGTCAGTGGTGGGCCAGGGTTAGCCGTGGTGATGAGGGCGTTCGGATGCTAATCCTTCGATTCAGATCTCCGAGGGCAGCATCATCAGGTTTTTGTTCTCGTACAGTAGGAGCTTGGAAGCTTTCCAGGTTTGGATGACTGCGGTCTGCTGTACCACACAAAATGCACATCCTCCAACACACTGCAGCACCACATGGAATCTGGATGGAGGGCTTTTCTTGGCAGGTTCTCGTATGTGAGAGAAAGTTTTTAAAAGCAGATATAAAAAACAGGCAAGGGCGGATGCATTCTGAACTCCGTGAATTGGAGAGTTCCAGAAAAGAGAAGCTCTCTGTTCTTTTACTCTTGGATTATGTAAGGAGTCATTTTGGCTGTGTTAAGGTAGCAGCTTACTCCACCTTCATTTACGCTCTGGAGAGGGAACGCCGGCCACCTCCCGCTCCGCTCTGTCCCAGTACTAGTCACAGGACAGACCTGTGTTCACCCTGCGTCTGGGCACCTGAGCTTGGAGCAGCAGCAGCCGTAAAACGAGTTCAGTATCCACCGTTCCCTTGGAGATGCGCATGTGCCATCTCTCGATCGCCCGCCCCAGACCAGCAGGGCAGCTCATCTCCAACTGCGGTGTTTGACGTCCGCCCTGCTTCATGCAGAGCGTCCTCTGGATCTCTGAGGTGCTTCATGTCTTCAGTGTTGTCCCAAAACTCCCATTCCAGATGTTTGCCCTCTCTGTTAAAGTTACACTTACTATGTCTAATTAAAAGATCAATTTGTTTACTGTTTACCCCCCGTTAGTGTGTGCTGGGCATTTTCTTATCGGAAGAGGCTGTGAAAGGCTGGAAAGAATGTAGAAGCCATGACCTTTGACCAGTGTGATCACATGACTGTCCCTTTCTGACACTTTTCTGCATCTTGTGCTGGATCATCATGGCCGATAGTGTGGAGAGTTTTCAGTGTATTAGCGATGAGTGTTTTGCACTGGTCGCCTCTAACAGAAAGGCCAAGTCAGTGCTGCAGCTCCTGGGACCCTCGTGGAAGACTGAGGCTGATGTGTCCCAGCTCACTGGTCCGACAGCTGCTCCACCCACCTCTGAACCCTGAACATTCACAACGATATTTTGGATGACCTCACATCCTTCCTGCAGTCCGTCAGGTTGCAGTGTAAAAGGAGCGTTTTGTGCCTGGACTCTCGGGGACACGAACGGATGCAGCTCTGTGGATTTACTGTTTCGTGTCCTGCGTTGGAGATGACGCCCTGTTGCGTGAAGGGGGGAAAAAAAAAAACACTAAAATGCGTACTAAAAACAAAAAGTCTTGATCAACAAGCTCTTCTGTGAAACCTTTGATCTTTCGCTAACCCTTTAACATGGAGGGAGATGGTTTACACGCAGATGGTTTACACTCCAGAATGTCAGCACGGAGCGTGCTGAGAGGAGCGCTTCGTCAGCGCGAAACCGTGCGGCCAACCGGGCCGCCCGTGGCGGGGCGAGAGATCGCGCCAACACAGCACGTGCTTCGCATGCCGTGCAGTGTTTTGACAGGAACTGGCACATGTCCTGTGAGTAATCGGGTCACTCTGGCTCCGCCCATGCCTCCTACGTGTCTTCTTGCCTTTAGGTGTTGTTGAAGCCACCTTGTCATTCCGACACTCTGTTGTTGACGTGTCTTGGCAGAGAAGGTTTGTTGTGACAGACTTGGACAAAAGAAAGAACTGCAAAGGGAGACAGGAAGTGGGATGTTCAGGAGATCTTTCTGCCTCACGATTCTTCCCCCCCCTCCCCATGATGATGCTCTTCTGGCTTCGGTCATTAATAATTCATCGATGGTTTTAGGGGTTAGTGAAAAGTTTTGGAATTTAAGAGCATTAGAAAGGATTTTATGTAACTTCTGAAAATTCAATCAACTCTGACCTCAATTCAAGCGCAGTGGATTTTACAGTCAAATAAAATTCATACTGGGGAATGGGAGATTCAGAACTGTCCTGTTCTAAACATCTGTCCCTCAAACTGGATGGCCAAATTACAGTCAGTTTGTTGTGTGTTTGTGTGTGTGTGTACAAGATACCACCTGAGCATATACTGAAAGCAGGTCCTTATATACAGTGTATTTTCCAAACTAAGGCAGACTCAGGTTTTTGGTCAGGCAGCATTAGATCTTCTGAAGGCCTCAGACTGGTGCTATGTAGTGACAGCTGTATTAGCTTCATGAACTGGGGTGAATGTGTTTAGCACATAAACCAGTGGCCAACAGTGTCTTGTCTGTCTCCCTCACTTGGCTCTGTCACACACACACACACACACACACACACACAGAGCTAGATTTGAGGGATTAAAGAAAGCCCAACAGTGATCAGATACCATGCGTGCCTTCTCCCTGCACTCTGAGAGCTGCAGTGTGACGTCTACTGGGACTCAGAAAGCCACAGAGACCGGCTAGCTGGAGCAAGGGCTGTACTGGGGGTTTGTCTGCATGTGAAAGTTAATCTAGCACTTAGCCTGCCGAGAGAAAGACCTGGCAGAAGGATGAGCATAACCTCCCCTGGCAGATGCCCCAGAAATTCCAAAGCAAGCTACTAGTTCTTCACTTTCCTATATGCATATCAATGGACGCTGTACTTAAAGGGCAGCTCAGGAGGGAACATTCAGACAGTACAGCGTCCTCAGTTAACTCTGCGTTTAAACCGCGCTGTCTACGGTTCAGTTAACCAGCATGCATCACGGAGAGGGAGAGGGAGCACGGAGTTAACCCTCTCAAATAAGAACTGCCTTCAGCTGTGAAGGGGTGGGGGTGGGGGGGGATTTGGGGAGGGGTTTGTTAGGCCAGGCGTGGGGGTGGGGGAGTCCTGCTCTGTTCCAGAAGGTCCCGCACTACCAAGCTGAAGCGGGTCCCAAGCTGAAGCGGGTTCCAAGCTGAAGCGGGTCCGATCAGCCCGTTTGTTTGCTCGTAAAGTTCTCGCCTGTTTAGGTTCTCAGTAACTGCTGAAAAACTGCTGCGTGAGCCGAAGTATTTTTGCCTTCTTCGTGGGAACAGATCTTTCCGCGAGGCTTCAGCCGAACGCTCTCCATCGTCACTGTTGCTGCCTTAGAAGCTAATTGTCCTGCCCTACCCCCTTCCTGGGTCAGATTGGCCCGACAGGACCTGGCTGATATCTGCATCTCCCACATCTCATATTGCAATATTAGCCTTTGAGCTAATGAGGTGCTCATTTGCCCCCACAGCCCTGAGACCCTCCCACCCTACTGTCTGTCCTGATTTGATACAGCAACTGAGGGGTGGGAGCCAGAGAGAAAGGGCCCTGATGGACCTCTAATAAACTGCTTTGTCCTGTGTCATGGGTGTGGAATGAGCCTCTGGAGAGTATTGATTTGATTGATTTGATTTTTTTTTTTCTTTCTTTGCTGCATTGTGGGTTTTAATTGGTTGTGTGGTACCCTGCTGACATGGTGACCATAATGGAGCGAAAAAAGGTTGTGTGTAGCCTCCAGCGCCCCCTACAGACAGATCCTGTCAAAGCACGCGGGGTGACACTCAGTAGGACCCTTGTCTCCTCCAACTCACTCATCACAACTCGAGATGGACACGGCTGGATTGGAGTCTGTTTACGGAGCTGTAGATTGGTGAGAAGGTCAGAGAAAGGCCTTTCATTAGAGCCTCCTTGTGCACCTTCTTGTGTCGACTACTGAGACTTGGAAATTGTAGCCTCTGGCTTAATGGTTAATGGATAATTTAGGCCTCGCGCTGAAACACTGTGTTCACTTTTTTCTGTTTTTAGACATGCTCACAATGCCGTGATTGTCTCTCCCCTCATGCTGAAATAACATCACTGCATGGTGCTCGTCTTCTCACGAGGGTTGCTCTCTCCCCACGTCTCAGAGAGACCGCTGCTCATGCCTGAGATATCAGCTGCTCGACTTCTTTGTTAGGTTTTTTTTTTAATAAGCGAATGAGCTATACAATACACACACACACACACATCCCTCTCCTGTTCCTGATATCTTCTGTCACTTCCATTATTTACCAGTGTGAATATTTCATGGTGGCACCAGAGTGCTGGACAGGCTATGCTGCCAGAGGGGCCTCACTAATGAGCTGCTTCATCCCTCCACCTCTGACCCTCCACCTCCTCACCCTCCACCTCTCACACCCTAAATCTCTATCTCCATCGTTCCCTCTCTCTCTCTCTCTCTACCTCTATCGTTCTCTCTATCTCTTTCAAATTCACATTGCTTTATTGGCATGAATTGTAATGAATAACTTAAGCGATCAGAATTATTAGCAATAAAGATTGATCAAACTGGTGAAAGAACAAAAAAGAAAAGAAAATGTATAACAAAGCATCATATGTAGAATTAAATAGTTAAATATATTTAAAATATGGTGAGGCCATTATAAATAAATATATTCTGCTGATATTTTAACATTCAGCAATTTCTCCGTCTTAACACACATGCAACATATTCTATTCTCTCCAATAGATGGAGAGTTATTATCTTGTCTGGAGTATATATTTGGTGTGTAAGCAGTGGTTCTATTTTTCCTGAGCTGCACCTACTATCTGTCTGTCTGTCTGTCTGTCTCTCTCTCGCTCACCATGTCATGAAGAGCTATAAAAAAAAAAAAAATTTTTTTAAAAAGTCTGGTATGTCCCCACCCATTGAACAAGCAAATAAGTAACCGATCTTCCCCCAGCTGGGTCCTGGCCCCGCCCCCTGTCTGCTTCACCCCGCACCCACTCACGGAAGCTCGTGAGTGTATTCATGTGCCACAACGACAACACAAATGAGGAAATATGAGCCTCAGGCACAATAAGGAGATGCATTATAGATAGGCAGTGCTGGGTGGAGGCCCAAGCTGTTTTTAGCTCTGCGCACAAAACTGGAGATTTGTTGCAAGATCCTTAGGGGATGATGGATAGAGCAAGCATGGTAAAGCCATGGACTCAGGGAATGGGATGTGGGTGGGTCTAGGCCCCGGCTAGGTGGGAGGTGCCGGGATGTGGGCGGGTCTAGGCTCTGGCTGAGTGGGTGGTCGTGAGATGTGGGCGGGTCTAGGCCCCGGCTGAGTGGGCGGTACTGAGATGTGGGATTGAGAGAATCTGGAGGGCTTCAGCTCATCTGGATTTGACAGGTCTTTTGTTGTTCTCATCAAACTTTTTTTTTTTTTTAAGCCTTGTAAACACATCTTTAAGTAGAGTCACATGATGATCGTGAAATGGCTCTTTCAGAGGTGATTGATGTTCTGCAGTACAGTGTTAACATATTGTTTTTCTTCTGTTTGCAGTGAGGGGGTCTTCAAGTGTCCAGAAGACCAGCTTCCACTAGACTATGCCAAGGTAACGTGTGCTGTAACCCTCGTTCCTCTCCGCCTTCTCTTTATAGCATCAGGACTTCAAGCTCTAGTTCAGTCTTGTGTGACAGAACCCAGGGGCCTTGTTCTGGTTCTGCCACTGCCGTACCTAGCCCTCATGTCCAGACACACCCATCCATAACTACCCCATACACATGCCCCACACCATTCCCTAGCCCGCAACTTGCAAACTATGCCAACCAACAACCACAGGACCACAGTTATCTTGGATCATGGATATTAGACTTGGATCCAGAGAACGTTGGCCGTGGAAAGAGGAGTACAGAGGTAGGAAGAGAAGGCGGACAGCACAAGAGAAGACTCCATGAGTCATCGCAGTTTGCCTCCATCTCGATTTGCGTCCGCTTGAAGAAGATGCGGCATCCTCCAGACGCTGAGCATCACCGCGTGTTGCTCGAGACAATAAGAATTTCTCCCTTTGTTGGGTTGACGTGGTCGTGATGACGAGCAGAAACCTGTAGTGAGCTCTGGATAGAGCATCATGGGAAATCATGGAGGACAACTATAGCTGAGTCACAAACTATTTCTGGGAAACTTATCTAAAGAATGTCCACGCAGTAACTTCCCCAAAACTGCCACTTCTCCCAAACTATTTCTGGAAGGAAATTGCAACCTGCCATTTTGGATCATCTCGCACTGCACCCCTCAAAGGAGATGGATTCCACCCAATCTCTTTAATTAGAGCTTCGGCCGGGTTTTCAGCTCCTCCTTTAAGCATTTAATCAGATGCAGATCAGGCTGAAAGCAGAAATACGAAGCTTTCTGTCTTCCTTGCTTTCTTAACAATATACAGTGGTTTCACATAGTTTAACAATATCCAAGACAATAGTCACGATCTCAAATATTCTTGGATGCAGCTGTTTTGCGCCAAAAGCTTACCTTACTCTCCACGGATCAGCTTAGTCATCTGCTCAAATGTGTGTGGTTGTGGAGAGTGGGTGGGACTATTCTCTGTGCTACCCTCAAATTCACACGGCTGTGTTTTTTAAAGGTCGTTATATGTGACCTCCGCCCCCTGCCCTGGACCAGTGATTAAACATCAGTGTGTACTTTACAGTATCCTCTCCCCCTACAACTCCACTCTGCCCAGGGGACTTTTACTTTGCTTTGTGGCTTTTATTATGCTGATAACAGCCACTCTGGGTACTGAGAGGCTGTATCAGAGGTTAATGCTGGAAATGTCAAGTGACTCAGTGGAGAGTTAAATCATTAGGACAATATTGTTTGCTTGTTTATTTGTTTGCTTCCGTGTTTGTTTGTTTGCTTTGATGGAAATCAAAGCAGATGTTGGATTCCCAAATGAAATCGCCACTTGTCAAAATCCTCTTGTCAAAATGTATTTTTTAAAAATAAATTGAAACAAAAGTCTGTGTACATGGTCATGTTGGACTAAAATAAACATCTGTCGAAGATCAAAATGACTGAAAGGTTAAGTCTGTCTATAACTGGTGTTGTGTGAGTCTGTGTGTACTGGGATGATGACATCTGGAGGGGAGAGGGGGTGTAAATCACCCAGCCAATAAAAACACAGGGTGTAAATAAACCATCTCACCCCCATTCAGGTCGAATAACATTGAATAAGGGAGCAACTTCAGCCTCTCCTGTGTTTATATGGAACTTTATCAGTGACAGGGGTGTGTGTGGGTGGATCTATCCTGACCCTGAGCTGTGTGTGTGTTTGTATATATATATATGTGTGTGTGTGTGTGTGTGTGTGTGTGTGTGTGTGTGTGTGTAGAACTATCCTGACCCTGAGCTGTGTGTGTATTTGTATACATGTGTGTATGTGTGTCTGTGTGTAGATCTATCCTGACCCTGAGCTGTGTGTGTGTGTGTGTGTGTGTGTGTGTGTGTGTAGATCTATCCTGACCCTGAACTGGAGCAGCAGATCCTGGCTTTACCCATCCGCTGCATCCACAGTGAGGAGGGCTGCCGCTGGACAGGCCAGATGAAGCAGCTGCAGGTCAGTCTCCACCCCTACCCCCTGCTTGCCCCGCCCCTTCTGCCCCGCCCTGTCAGTCCAAGGCAGCATGCTGACACTTTCTGTGCCCCCACCCCCTCCAGAGCCATTTCTCCACCTGCGCCTTCAACGTGATCCCGTGCCCCAACCGCTGCGCGGCCAAGCTGACGCGGCGGGACCTTCCTGACCACCTGCAGCACGACTGCCCCAAGCGCAAGGTCAAGTGTGAGTTCTGTGGCAGTGAGTTCACGGGAGAGGCCTTCGAGGTAAGCCCCGCCCCCGTCCGCTCTGTAAGCCCCGCCCCTGTCCGCTCTGTAAGACCTGCTCCAGGCCACTTATGGTCTTTTTGACGCTGAGAATTGTGAGATGTTGTTGGGCTGTAGGGTGGACTTATTTGGCTCACTAATTCTAAACAGACAGTGAGCTCCACTGAGAGCACTCGGTGGTTAATATCTCGGAGAGAAGTCATTGCTTAAATAGTCAGTCCCCCTGTTTTCCTGTGCTAGAACAAGTTTCGCTATTTAGGAAAGAGCTGTTTAATGAGAAAAGGGTCCTTCAATGTGGCCTTTTGCTTTTTCATTATACACTGGTAAGTTGAACCAAGCTGGTCACAAGTGGGACTTCATGACCAGGTTGAATTTTGGTGATTTAAACCCAGAATCTTCAGTGAAGCACCCACTTTAACACGTGCTAACATCTGCTCTTTGCTGTAACCTTTTGTGCCTTGTCTGGTTCGCTGTCTCCCAGAACCACCAGGGCATCTGTCCCCAGGAGAGCGTGTACTGCGAGAACAAGTGTGGAGCACGGATGATCCGAAGGCTGCTGGCCCAGCACTCCGTGGCGGAGTGTCCCAAACGCACACAGCCCTGCAAGTACTGCGGCAAGGAGTTCGTCTACGACACCATCCAGGTACGGCCCAATCAGCTGGAGGCCCGGTCAGCTAAGGGCCAATCAGCTGGAGGCCCGGTCAGCTAACGGCCAATCAGCTGGAGGCCAGTCAGTAAATTGCTGTTGTTGCTGTAAGACTTTTGGGGGTGAAGGAACAGTAACAACAGCAAGTCAAGTTCACACATCCTCCAGCATGCAAATGGAGAATATGTGAGGTTGAGGAAGGATATGTGAGGTTTCTTGGAGGAAGAGCTCGACAGAGCCTGGAGAGAAGTGGTTGCCTTCATTCTGTGTACCACCTTAACTTGAGTTTGCAATACGTTTCTGGTTTAATGAGAGGAGTGGAGTGTGTGTGTGTATATATGTATATATATATATGTGTGTGTGTGTGTGTGTGTGTGTGTATCCACACCCACACTTTCATGGTTTAGCTCAGTTTGGAGTCAGTTAGCCACACTCTCCATCTCCATAGTATGTGTAACACACACACACATACACACACTCACTTTCCCTCCTTTCAATACAAGCCTTCATTCAGCAGTCCCACTAACACGCTCTTACACTCTCTCATACTCTCATGCTGTGGTGTTATATACAGTTCAGTCTAAGTGAGCTCTTTGTGGCGGCTCTCTCAGTTCTCAAGCAGATTTCCATATAATTAACCTTTATTCTACCCCACTCTCATTCTCTGAATTTGCTACTGAGATGTTTTGCGTAACAATGAAGGTTCTGCTCCCGAATCTTAAAGCCTTCGTGTCGGTCTGTGTTGCCTCCACTTTTGTCGTTTACGGCAGCTCCTGCCCAGCCGATGGAAGTGACTGAGAACTGTGACAAAACTCGCATCTTCTGTTCCCCTTTACCCACAGAATCACCAGTACCACTGCCCCCGATTTCCAGTGCAGTGCCCCAACCAGTGTGGCACACCAAACATCGCGCGCGAGGATCTGGCAACCCACGTCAAGGAAAGCTGCAGTAGTGCCCTCGTGCTCTGTCCGTTTAAGGAAGCAGGGTGCAAGCACCGAGTGAGTCTCTCCCCTTCCCTCCTCTCGTTGCTCCTCCTATCCTCCCCCTTTTGCACTTTTTTTTTTTTTTTTTGCATAGTGAAAGTTTGATGTTTTCTTTTTTTTTTTTTTTTGCCAGCATATTTAAAAGTCCACAGACAAATGGCGTCCAAGCAAAGCTTTCTTCGAGCTCCAGTCCCGCAGCCCCTGGGTGTGTGTTTGTAATGAGAATCACGCTCTTCTGATCTGACAGAGCCTTTTGTTCTATTTTTGAAGTTTTAATTAATTAAAAAACACAGCGAGCTTTGGAAGCAGATGGGCTGCATGCTGTCACGTCCTCTCGCGTTATCAGACTCGCAGGGTTTAGGTGAACTCAGCGTTGTGACTAAGCCCATGAATATTGTCTGGCCCCCCCCCACCAGTCCCCCCCCCCAATGAAATCTAGGCCATCACGAGTACTGACGCATACGTGCAAAGTGATCCTCGACAACGGCGACATACTGAGCGCGCTCAGATGTTCATCTCCAGACACGCTCCAATGAAATGTCTTTTTTTTTTTTTGGTTGCAGTGCCCAAAGCTGGCGATTGGACGACACCTGGAGGAGACCACGAAGTCCCACCTGACCATGATGTGCAGCCTGGTGGTGCGCCAGCGGCAGGAGATGGCGGAGCTGCGGAGGGAGATGGAGGAGCTGTCCGTGAGCCATGACGGCGTGCTCATCTGGAAGCTTAGCGACTACTCGCGCAAGCTGCAGGAGGCCAAGCTCCATAGCAACCACGAGTTCTTCAGCCCGCCCTTCTACACGCATCGCTACGGCTACAAGCTGCAGGTGTCCGCCTTCCTCAACGGCAACGGCAGCGGTGAGGGCTCGCACCTGTCCATCTACATCCGCGTCCTCCCCGGCGAGTATGACAACCTGCTCGAGTGGCCCTTCTCCTACAAGGTGACCTTCTCCATCCTGGATCAGAGTGATCCCTCACTCTCCAAGCCGCAGCACATCACCGAGACGTTCAACCCCGACCCCAACTGGAAGAACTTCCAGAAGCCCTGCAGCAGCCGTAACTCGCTGGATGAGAGCACGTTGGGCTTCGGATACCCCAAGTTCATCTCACACGAGGAGATCCGCAAGAGGAACTACATCCGTGACAACGCCATCTTCCTCAAGGCTTCCATAGAGATTCCACAGAAGATCATGGCTTGAAGGAAAAGACCCTTCACCTCACAGGGACTCAAGACCTCTCACCTCACCCAATTCTTAATGACTTGTTTTCCATTCAAAAACTTCAGAGAAAGACTCTGAGAAGGACTATCTGGTGATCATGATGGTTGGCTTGATGGACCGTACGTATGTGGAAAAAGCTAATGTGCCGTGGTCCATAAAACCATCACATGCTTGTTTCAGATTTGTTTTTAACACTTTTTCCTCGATTTGTAACAAAAGCCTTTGGACATTCAATAGTGCCTAGAAAGTTTTATTTTAATTTAAACATGTGTTTATAATAATGTGATTTATGACAACTCTGTGACAGCTGATAGTTAAAGGGGCTGGAGTTTTAAGGAGCACGTTGGAGGTTATTTGGAGTGTTTTTCTGAGAAGTACAAAAGAGCAGTACAATAACCGACAGACACCTGTGGTAGGAACTCTGCGTACACACTTATGCCCATTTAGTTTCTGTTTACACATTCTGCCCCTCTAATGGCACTTGGACAGAAGCTCAGTGACATGGTCAACAGGACCCACTTTTCCCGTCTAACTAGTTTTAAGTAAATTAACAGCAGCTGTGCAGTAAACATGCCTCACTGTGTCATCTCCGTCGCTCTGGGTCCTTTCAGGCTACGTGTCATGGTGGCCACAATGCCAAACTGGCTGGGGTGTTTTTTGTGATGCTTTGTGAAAAGCCTGCTCAGGAGAGATCTCCACGACGTGGAGGCACCAATGTCTTGGGTTGGATATGGTGAATGGGCCAGTGGTTCTGAACTCTTTCGCACGCCAGGCTAGCGCTCCAGCCTTGAACCATGCACATCGACTCCTGCATTTGAATACGAGAAAGCCATGATACACAAACCTGTTTACATGCAGTCAGCTGATATTGATGGAGGGGAAACTGGGTGGAGGTGGGTGCTGTAGGAGCTGGATGGAGGCGGGCGAGGTGAGAACCGAGGGAGGTGGGGGTGTAGGAGTAAAAAAAAAAAAAAAAAAAGCCACATCTTCGTACCATAACCTGTGCTGTTGAAACCTCTGTCTGCTGAGGACATACAGTACGGTTGGGCGAACCATCACGTGAAACCAAAACGATGTGATGTATGTCAAACAAATGTCTGGGAAAGTGTCATGAGGAGGACGCGAAACACAGCAACTCCAGATGTTTCTGCTATCCACGTTCTCTGTGTGGTTCCACGCCAGTCCGAGGGGGGGGGGGGGGGGCTCAGGTGGGAAAGAGTCTGAGTTACCCAAGTGCTGGTAGCCATGCTTGCATGCAGACATCATCACGTCATCGTGGTGAGGCGAGTTCGAGCAGTGTTCTTCCACAGAGCAGAGCAAGACATCTTCGTGCTGTATAGATGCCATCCCTCCCTGAAGGCCTCTGGAGGATTTTCTTGATAACTAAATATGTGAACACTAATAGAACACATGTGGAAGCACATCGTTTATTGTCTTATGCTTCATGAAAAGTCCTGATTTAATCGCGTTATAATACCAGCTAATATTTTCCACAACAATTTAAAAAGAAAATGTGGGGGGAAACTTTTTGCAAGATTCTGTATTTTACAAATGTACTTTAAAATGTTTTATACAACATTTTGACAAGTGGCAAGTAGGACGCGGTACTTTTGACTCGTTTAGAACTTCTCCGAGTTTCAGATTCTCTGGAACTTGTTTTTGTTTGTTTGTGGTTTTTTTTTTTGCATATTCTGTATGTGTTATATTCTCTTTAAAAGTATTTATTTTAAGCCACCTCGTCTGTACACGTGGTGGCACAGATGTTTTTATATGTTGACTGATGATTGCTTGTCATTTTCCCCTTGAAATAAAAAAAAACTGTCCACAGGAAATGCTGTGGCGTGTGTCGTCATAAATGGGCCCCCAAGGTGCAATGATCTATCAGCTTGGTGTAGGACAAGATTCTGTTACATGCCTTTTCTTGGTCACACAGTATCACCACTTGGTTTAGGCTGACCACAACACTGGTGCCAGTTTGAAATGACATTTCCTGTTCATTTTATACATTATAAGAACAGATTAGTTACAAAAAGTCTCATTCCATATGTGTTGACTGCTGGAACGTAACGGTTCTTTGTGTGCGCGTATGCTAGTGAAAGCATGTTTATGCACGAGCGTGTTTGTCATGCGTGTGTTTGAATGTGTGGGGCCGTTTAGGGCAAAATGAAACACTTGTGCACAAGCACGCTACTTACACAAATGTTAATTTGCGCGTACACATACACACTAGTTACATTTGCGTACGTATCTTACACTTGCAAATATATGCACTTACACATTCAGTAGCACATAAATTCTGTACCTAACTATGCTTTTATGTGTGTGTGGAGGCGCGTGGGTAAAACATTTCCGTGTATACGGGAATGTTTTTTCCAATATTTACCGTATATACAGCACGCCATTAAAAATAAGGTGCAATAGTGCGTTACTTAAAACCGTTTTCCTAAACGTGAATCACTTCGTGACTTCATACTTAAGAAATTTTTTTATTTGCGAGCGTTTTCCGAAACCTGTCGCTATATGAGCTATAGGTTTTTGTGGTATAAGAGCTCCTGATGAGTTATGGAAATTTTAAAATTAATTTAATTTCATGATTTCATACAGCAGCCTACGTTATGCGAGAAACTAATCAGAACGTGTCATATTTTTTAGAATACGCTCCCAGTGCTAATGACATTCGTTGTGAAAATTTACTAAGACAACGTAGCCCATAATTTTATCACTTCAAATTATGGCTATGCTCGATCAGTAATCTGAAATCTTTAATTCACTTTCACATTTCTATAACTCATCAGGAGTTCTTATAATATAAAGACATATAGGTTATTTATGATTTAGAAAATGACAAACATAAAACTAGTTAAGTGCGGTATTTACGTGCTAATGAATGTATAAGTGCATGTATATGCAAGTGTAATATATTGCACGCAAATTTAACTAGTGTGTATGTGTAAGTGTAAATAAACATATTAGTATTATGTGCATATTGACTTGTGCTTCATATTTATGTGCCATGGAGTGTGCACGTGCGCAAGTGTTTCATGTATTACGCCCTAAAAGGCCTCCCACGTGCGAGTTCTCTGCTGAGTGAGATTCAGCTCTGTTTTGCTCTATTTCGCTCTGTTCCACTCCTCTGTTCAACTCGATTCCATTCTATCTTGCTTTATTTGTTTCATCCTCCCCAGTGCCAAGGTGCTCTTAAGGATTGCCAGGTCTTACTTCACAAACGTCACTGGGAGATGATTCTAGCTGACAACTAAAATAGGACTATACAATATATAGAGCTTGTTAATTATTACAGTATTGGCTGCAGTATGCAATTTAGCCAACTAACAAATCACATTTGTTTGTGTGTGTGTGAGAGAGTTTGTATCTTTACTTATCTTGGACATTCCAGAAGCCCTAAACCACACAGAACAGCTCCTCCTACCTCGTCCTTTCCTCTCTGCTGTAAACACCCAGAGAGATGGAGGGAGAGAGGGAGGGGGGAGGAAGTGAGGAAGCTTTGATGTCCTTCCAGGCTTTTTTTTTTATAAGGGGAGGGGTTCCCTCAAAATAGTCCCCATAGGAGAAAAGCTGTTACTTCACTTAAATTACCAAAACACACTTTTGGGAGCTGCAGTAAACCTAGTTTTCAATGACATGTTACATTGAAACTTTTGAGGAACAGTGAATTACTTGAAAATTCAGTGAATTACTTGAAAAATGTGGAAAAAAACTGAATAAGAAGCTCCAAGACGCATTGTAGTAAACCTAGCCTTCTGAGTTTTCATTTAAAGTTTAGCGCAATAACCCAAAGCAATCCTGTAAGTATTGAAGTTTCCTGGAGCAGGCGCTTTTTGAGCTCCTCCAGGGCAGAGAAAATAGTAACATCTAATTACACATGATCTCATATGTTTCACACATAGAGCAGAGAAGCCACGTGATCTCATACCTTTTCGACGTGGAACAGACACATCACGTGATCTCATACGTTTCCCACATGGAGCAGTGAAGTCACGTGATCTCATGTTTCACACATAAAGAAGTCACGTGATCTCATACATTTCCCACACAGAGCAGAGAAGCCATGTGATCTCATACCTTTTTGATGTGGAACAGAGACATCACGTGATCTCATACGTTTCCCACATGGAGCAGTGAAGTCACGTGATCTCATATGTTTCACACATAAAGAAGTCACGTGATCTCATACATTTCCCACACAGAGCAGAGAAGCCACGTGATCTCATACCTTTTTGATGTGGAACAGAGACATCACGTGATCTCATACATTTCCCACATGGAGCAGTGAAGTCACGTGATCTCATATGTTTCACACATAAAGAAGTCACGTGATCTCATACATTTC
>JAOYMR010000012.1:15889344-15909344 GCA_025802075.1 Tenebrosternarchus preto | reverse complement strand
AACTATTCATATAAAAGAGTAATAACAAACCACGGTCCTAATACGTTTGCTGTATCTATCATAGATTAGTTATTCTTTTGGTATATTGGTAGCTTTACTTGCATTTATGCTGTCCTCACACTGGCAAACGCCAAAAGCAAACTGTCCAAGAGCAAACGTTCTCGACGCCCGGCCCTAATACGGAACATCTGCGAAAGGAGTGGCCCATAACTCTGACTGCACTCCTGTTTCCAATCACTGAATGCTTCTCCTCCCATCAGAGGCCGTTATGTCAAGTGGTTGGGGTTGTGTGTAGGGCCCGTCTGCACCCGCTGTGATCCCGCGTGGCAGTTTAAGGGAAACGGGCTGCCCGGCCCTCAGTCCGCTCAGTCTCTCGACAGCCCCGTCAGGCCCAGTCCGTTCCCAGAATGTCCCAGCTCGTTTGTTTATCCTCCATGGCCTCAACGTTAAAGTTTGTCCCAGCGTTGCCGTGGAGGGTTGAGCATCTGTTTCTCCCCCCCCCCCCCCCGTGTGTGGCGGTACAGGAGCGAAGGTGTACGAGCAGGTGAAGCGTCTGCGGGAGGGCGAGCGGAGGAGGCGGACCATGCTGTCTGAGGCGATGCAGTACGTGCATGACTCCCGCGCCTGCCAGCAGTGGCTACACAAGCAGGCCGCCATGTAAGACCCTCGTCT
This sequence comes from Tenebrosternarchus preto, assembly GCA_025802075.1. NCBI lineage: Eukaryota > Metazoa > Chordata > Actinopteri > Gymnotiformes > Apteronotidae > Tenebrosternarchus > Tenebrosternarchus preto. Next base: position 15,908,672 of record JAOYMR010000012.1, on the reverse strand, counting down.
CCCCCTCCGCGCTCCTTCAGCGCACGTTCACTCACGCTAACCAAGCCTCTGTTTGTGTCCTTGTTGATTTGCTTTGAAGCTGCTTTGAGCGCGCTGCTGTCGGCCTGGTTCTCTGGGTTCCGTGTGGCACTGGCCGGTTCCACCTCGACCTGGTTCTCTATCTCTGTTCTTTCCCATACAGACTGATCGTATCTGTTAAACGCTGCCCATGCAAACTGATGCCATCCACACAGACTAATATTTTTGTCTCAAACAGCTTGATTATTTAGTTTATGCTAATAAATTGATGTTGGATGCCTGTCCAGATTGGACTTAATTTTCCAGAAAGATGGGAAGCAGTGATGACTCACGCTGCGAGAGGCCAGGGTGCACCTTTAAATCGTGTGTGTGTGTGTGTGTGTGTGTGTGTGTGTGTGTGTGTGTGTGTGTGTGTGTGTGTGTGTGTGTGTGTGTGTGCTGGACAGTGCTACCGTGTGTTGACGTGCACGTGAGTGTGTGAGACCAGCTCAGATAACAACTGTTGTTTCTTTGCAGAGACGCTGGCATCACCCCCGTGGTCACTGCCATCACGACCTCAGGTAAGCAGCTGTACCCACACACACACACACACACACACACACACACACACACTCTTCCTCCATACATAGCCAGAGGCGGTCAAATGTTCATGGGCATTGAGCAAGCAGAAGTGACGTGTGTCTGAGCTTTTGTCAAATGTGGTGGGAACAGCTGAACTGGGAGTAGGACACCCTGGCCAGTCTGGCTTCAACACCTTTTCCCTCCTCACTTCCACAGATGTTTCTCTGATCACCGGCCTGCATGTTCCCTAATTAGCTCCTGTCTGATGTTTTTGTTGCTTGTCTGCTGTGTTATACACAGGCAGAAGAAGCGCACCACCGCTGAATCTAACCGGGTTGCCAGGTACCGAAAAACTCAACGAGAGAGAAAAAGAGGTACAGCACCAGTTCCTAATCCCAGCTCCTGACCTTGTTTATTATTTACACGGGGATGCTGTAGTTCTGACCCAGTTCTTTCCTGCCTGCTTTGTTCCTCAGCTGTGCCAGGTGGTGCGCCTGGTGCCCGGGGCGTATCTCGAATACAAGCAGGCCTTGCTGACCGAGTGCCGGCGTCAGGGCGGCCTGCGACTCGCTCAGGCTCGCTCCCTCATCAAGATCGACGTGAACAAGACGCGCAAGATCTACGACTTCCTCATCAAGGAGGGCTACGTTAACAAAGCCTAGCTCCGGTAGCCTAGTGACCCGGGCCACGCCTCACCACTGGCAGCAGAGGAAGTGGTCATTTTGCACACGGCTCATGTTGGACTCCGGAACGGGCAGAATGACGATCTGTGTGTGTGTGTTGTTTTTTTGCACGGAGTGCCGCGTGCGCCATTGGGTTTGGTAAATCAAGCTGCAACCTGCAGCAGAAATGCATTCTGGGTCACAGCAAGGTTCTCAGTGCAGGGCAGAGAGCACGGCCACCTACAGGTGCTGGAGTGATGCTGATCATCACCTGGCACTGGATCACTGCAAAAGTAAATATTGTGCTTTGTTCTGGTGAATGTTTTCGGCTGGAGACCCGTGCCCCATATGTTGGAATGTGTCAGTCTTTCTTGTATAGCTCACCACCTGATGTTTTGTCTGTCAGTAGCTCAGAAGATATGTAAAGGATGAGAGTTGTATGAGTTTTAAAGACTCTCCCTCAACTTCATCAGAGGCCTTATGTAGCAAGGGGCTATAAATTTCATTATAAAGTGTGTGTGTGTGTGTGTGTGTAGTCCATTGTTAGCCATGTACAGACTGTTGTCAACCCTACAGTGACCCCAACTCACCCCGCAGTGATCCCAGCCGACCCCACAGTCACCCCGGCCGACCCTGCAATGACCCCCTACTGACCCAGGCCGACCCCCGCAATGACGCTGCCTGACCTCGCAGTTACCCCGGCCAACCAGTCACGGGGTTAAGTGACCCCGACTTAACCCCGCAGCACTGGGGTACCTGGGAATGCTTTTACCACCTTGCAGCCTCAGTACTGGAGCAAGAATGGTCTGCTACCCAAGTGTTGATTAGCTGTGCTCCCCTAGATGGGCTGTGCGGTGTAATGGAGGCCCTGTTGGAGGTACACTGGACGAAGCATCCAGTGACTGTAGGTGTTTCAAATAAAGCCACCACTGAGCATATCTGAAATTGGTTTTGAAATCATTTTCTTCTACCACAAACAAAATATAATTGTGAGAAATTCTATCTAATATAAGGTGACAAAGATTGCATACACATGAGCTGAGATAAACGTATAATGTGCTTCCGTGTGGAAGCGGTTTGACTGAGGGATCCGTGAACAACGCTGGTAATTTTCGCTCCTGGGAAACGAACCGGCTGGTCTCCAGCAGGCTTCTCGCTCCTCCACTGCTTCAACACGCCACCGTCAGTGATTAACGCTCCAGATATCAGGTTTGATGAGCAGACGTGGCTCGTTTTGACCGCTGCTCCTTCCTCTCTGCTGCAGACATGCCGATCCTGTGGAGAATCAACTGTCTTATTTCTTTAGCCGAAGTTCTGCTGATCTTGCTGATAATTGAGCTGGCTGTTATCCGTGTCGTGAGATGTCTCATGTTCTCGTCACGCTCGTTTCACTCTGTGTGCCAGTCTGTCTTCTGGCAAGTTCAGTCACTCCACTTTGACACTCATCTCCGGGGGGGGGGCGGCGTTAATTTAAAGGTGTGAAGATGAGTGTGAGTTGAGCTCTCTGGGAAGGGTCCATGTGTTTCTGCCTGGAGGAGGTTTTCCACTGGAGCAGGAGGGAGAGCTGGACACTGCCCTGCGCCTATGGGCTTCACCTCGTGTCCTTGGCTTCGCCCTTTTTCACGTTCTGATACCTGTCATTCATCTTGTGCTACTGCAACTCCCCTTATAGAGCAGGTAGCCCATGGATCTGGCAACCCTAACATTATAGTTTTGAACATGCATACCGTCATAAACACAAATATATATATATATATGGCACTCTGAAAAACAACAATGACAAATGCTCTAGGCATATCCAGTGCTGTAAGGCATAGACTGTGCTGTAATGTGTATCCAGGTATAGCCTAGCGTAGGAATTCACCTCTGCCCGGTCTGGTGTCGTGCTGAGTCCATATCCAGCACACTGCCTGTGATCTGTCTGTATAGATTGTCCAGATGTTTGTGGTGTGTGCTAACTGCATGAATATGATTATGACGTTTGCCTTACAAGTCATTAATAGACCCCGTTGTGTCAGCTGGAGGGGTTCTGAGAGGCCCGGTTCTGTGGAGTGGGTCAGTATCTCCTCAGTCCGAAGCTTGGACCTCAGCCAAGCTTCTTACTTTAGGTGAACCTGATTCTCCACTGTACACATACAGTGCCTTGCTGAAGAGTGCAACCTCTTTAAAAACTTGTTTTTAATTGCAACATATTTTAAAAATATTTTTAATGGCAATTCTGCTCTTAAAGCCTAGTATTAATGTGTGTTTTTTTTGTTTATGGCGTTTAGCAGATGTTCTTGCCCAGAGCGACTTGGAAAAGTGCTTTAGTTGTGTACTCAGAGTTACTCTTCACACAAATGGGTTAGAGTCCAAAAATACCCATAACCGAGACATTGCCAGAACCGTGTCAGTGCTGAAACCTAGAAAGAGAGACACTACTGAATACAGCACAATTTTGTAACATGTAAAATCTTCCTACATGTGCCTGAGTGTTTAACTAATTAATTAATTTTTAGTTTGATTTGGTATTTGGGTTCAGCTTGCTTTTCTGGGCTCACAATATACATATCCAAAGTGTTTCCTGTGAACAGGGTTCTGAAGATCAGTAGATGATCCATTTATTTTGCTAGTTTTTCCCCTTGTGATGTAAACTGGGTGTGAAGTTTCCATAAGCTTTACTCTCCATCGGAAATCTGATGCCCCTCCCACATGCTTTGCGTTTCCACATCTTAACCCTCTTCCAGTCTGAGCATCAACATTCACCAGATATCTAGAGAGCAATTGCCTTAAACATGGGCAACATAATTAGCCTCTTTGGGAATGTTCTTCTAAAGACGTCTGCAGAACAAATATCGATTGCTAGTTTGTGCTCATAGATCAATATACTTGTAGCCACTGTCTTGGAGTAACAGCTTCTTCTCAGACCTGCCTTTGAGTTTAGAGATCATGGTGTCATAAATCAGGGTTTCTCAGTGATGTCAGACTGTTTTGTAGAAGGACAAGTTAACCGATTCTAAATGCACCAAAACAGATCAAGCCCTAGCGACACCAACAGCAAAGCTGGAAGGTAGTTGATGCTAGTTTGTGCTCATAGATCAATATTAGTTAACCGATTCTAAATGCATTTTGTAATAAAACTATGCACTTTGTCCATGGAAGTAGTTTTTTGCATCTAAGCTTATAACTGTGTTTAAATTCTGGTAGGTAACATAAAAACCTACCATTCCATAAGCAAGCGAGGTTTGATTGACGGGCCGTTTACCCAGGTGCCTTCGGTATCCTCATCAGAAGTGCCTGTCCTGCTGCTCCTCTCCTTACAGCGGCGTATTCTGCTCTGATGAAGTAGTGTGGTGGGTTTTTTTTCTTTCTTTTTTTATTTGCTGAATATTTAATATAAGACTTTAGTATAGTAGATGTTTAAAAATTTATAATGTTCCCTTAGTGTTTAACCAGCAGATCTTTAATAAAATAATAATAATAAATAAATAAAAAAACCATCTGAAAAGTAGTGGTTACATAAGTTTTCACCTCTTCAGACACATGCTTAGTAAATCACCTTTTCCAGCAGTAACAGCATTGAGTGTGTTGTGAGAACTGACCTCCAGCTTTGGACACTGTTTGGGTGCCATTCTGCCCATTTCTCTTGGCAGATTGATCACATTGGTTGGATGATGCTTGTTTACAGACAGTACCATGGACTCTGGACTGAGATGAGGATTCTGACTTGACCAGAGTAGAACATGTATTGCCCATTTCCCCCCCCCCCCCCTTTTGTAATAGTTTCTTTCTAGTCATTTCTTTTCAACATCCCAGAAGAACCAGAGCCCTGCACTGGTTGACTGGGGCACCTTCACATCAGTCTCTGAGAACCACTGAGAACTGGACCTCCTCCAGAGAGACCGTAGGCCTGTCTGAGTTCTGTCCCACATCCCCTGCTCAGACGCTGTGCGCTGAGGGATGGCCTCGTCTGGACACAGTCTGGGTGGTAATGATACAGCTTCCATTTCCTCTTCATTGATCCAACGTGGCTCACTGTGATATCCAAACTCTTTGATATTGTTTTGTATCATATGTATCTATATTGAATGCATGTCTATACCTTTATCTCCTAGAATGCTCTAATTCTAATTCCTTCAATTGCTCTTTGATCTTCATAGTTTTTCTTCACATTCTATCTGACCAATGGTTTAGTGGTGACCAACTGAGGGGGAAAAGAACTTTTTTTTTAATGATTCACTGATGAACACCGATTATAAGTGTTTTTAGGGCAAAATCTCTCTAGACTTGTACTTTCCATTGCATAAGGTTGAATATTTACCACTCCAGCAAGTCCTGGCTTTGCACATAGTCAATTTAGGCTTGTGTCCATCTGCTCAGCCTTCGTAATCTATTTCTCAAAGTTCCCAGCACACAGTTCTTGTACTGATCTTGCTTCCAGCGACAGTGTGGAACTCCACAGTCAGCGATGCGACAAGAGAATGAGCAATGTTTTCCATTCCTGGCGCTTTCAGCACATGGCAGCCCCGCTCTGACGCTACACGGCCTACTGTTTCAAGGCTGAACTGCTCATGCTCGTATACGCACCCAGTTCACAATAAAAACCCCTTTAGTTGAATGGAGGCAGATCTAGCAGGGCAGACATTTTACAGAGTGACTTGTGCTAAAGGTTTAATCCGCTGAGCTCTTCAGTACAGCCCCTTCTGCTGCCAGTGTGTGCAAGAGTGAACGAAACATCCCATCAGTGAATAGAAGGAGCGTCTGCAAACGTTTGAGCTTGCAGTGTAATTTATATAAAACCAGTATCACTTTATATTTTAGTAACCAGGTTTTTTTTCCCCAAATATGATTGCACATATCACACTGAATATTTGTTATCCAGACTAATAACTTTTAAGAGAGTTTTGAGGTAAGAAATATTGTAGTACCTAAGGTTTCCAAGCAAGATGTTTCGGCAGAGCAAACAGAACAGAACTTCTGAACTTCTAAGAGGAGAAACCACTTTACATCCTACCCCGAAATTTTTTTTACTACATCTACATCTTTTACTACAGAATGCTGCAGTTACTCCTCAGAATCTTCTAACACACACAGCCGTTTATTTTGGCCAGTGTTAGGCTCTTCATTTGAATCAGTCTCCGGAGTGTGTTGCATTTGAGTGAATCACTCTCCAGACTCCTGACTCTCTAGTTCTCACTATTGATGTGGATGAAAGTGATTTGAGCATAGAGGGTATTTACAGAGCACAACTGTGTAACTTGGCAGGCGTTTTGATGTACAGATCATTAATCTTCAGTGGTTTACTGAAATACTTCCTGTCATTATAGCTTTAGTCTCACAGTCCCTGATATCTGTGTTGATGCAAAGGGTTGTCCGTTGTAATGAATGTTAAAGTTCAAGTTGTCATTTACGTATGTTCTTGTGTAGTTGTGTAACTTGTACAGTGTAACTTCTGCTGTATTTTCTTGAATCTCGATTGCGGAATGCAGCTAAGATAAGAATAATGTTCAAGTGACTGAAAATTGCATTTTAAGTGCAGAGTGGGAAGAGAGACCTGTATGTAGTTAGTCTGCCATGTAGACCTGCTGTATGTAATTAGTCTGCCATGTAGACCTGCTGTATGTAGTTAGTTTGCCATGTAGACCTGCTGTATGTAGTTAGTTTGCCATGTAGACCTGCTGTATGTAGTTGGGTCAGACAGGAAATGAGGTTTTGCGTGTCTATTAAACGGATGATGGTGGATCTGGAAGCACTGGTTAAAGCCTCTTGTATTTGTTTAATTGCATTAGATGTCATGGTCTCGACATGTTTTGTTCAGGATCCGTTTTGTCTTTTCTACCTTGCAGTCTTCATGTGTTCAGCGCTGGTGTTAAATGCCTCAGTGCTCCTCATTGACTCATTTTTATGGAAATTGCATCATGGATCCCAGAGGGGAAAGTTTCTGGAACACCCTCCCCTCTCCCACCACACACACACACACACACACACACACACACACACACACACAGTCCCTCCACCACCAAACACGCACGCACGCACACATGCGCGCACACACACACACACACACACACAGTCCCTCCACCACCAAACGCACACGTGCGCGCACGCACACACACACACACAGACCCTCCACCACCATACATGCTCACACACACAGTCCCTCCACCGCCATACATGCTCTTACACATGCACAAACGTGCGTTCCCTCCACCACTACCTTACAAACTCACACACACACACCCCTCCTCACTGCACATGCTCACACACACACACGCACAAATCCTCTCCCCACCCCACCCCCCGCAACCACCATGCACGCTCACAAACACACGCCCCACCCCTGTTGATCTGAGACCTGGAGTGTGGAATATGCCATTTCAGTCCTGAGACCACGCCCCCCTCCAAACCCCTCCCTGCTATCTCTAGGCCGCGAGTGTAAACAGAAAGCGCCATGACATTTATCCCCATGGCAGCAGTGTGCTGTCCCACTCCTTTTAAGGGAAGCGGCTGTGAGACGGGCCCTTGTCACGTCCTCCTCTCTCATCTCTCCTCTCAGACATTACTGTAAGGCAGTGATTAACACAGAGGTGAACTCGTCTACCATTGTAAACATGCAGGGTTCCCTTGGCAACCAGGTCTCTGGCATTCTAGAACAGAAGGCTGAAAAGAGGATGTGCTGGGTGGGGGGGTTTCAAGTGTCCTACACACACGCACACACACACACAGGGCTGGAAGAGTCGTGACTAACCCCGCCCGCTCTGCTCCTGAGGCCCCACCCCAGCCTTGCCCCTCACTCTGCAGACTCCCTTTGAATTCCGAGGTGCCCACGGTGTAATCCCATTCAGCAGCTGTTTGCAGCCCATTTAATGTATTTACTGGAAAACAAAAACACACATGCCGGATTAGACTGCAAATCCGGGGGCTTGTTTCTCTTGTTTCCCTACACCTGTGCCTCTTCTGCAAACTCCAGTATACCCACAGTGGCTCATATTACATGAGCTGTGATTTGTTAGCTTGTCCAGAGTACACGCTCTAATGGACGTGCGTCGTGGCAACGGAACTGTCCTGATGGCTGATGCTGCTTAAACACACACACACACACACACACACACTCTCTCTGTTCGTGGGTGTTGGCGTGTCTGTGCCCGGCGCCTGCATGCTCCTCTGCTGGTCTGGGTGTAGCGGTGAGTCCAGTCCTCAGCACAAAGCCCTTTTCCCTTGACTTTCTCCTACTACATCCGTGACAATGAGAGCTACATCAGTGGCCCAAAAATAGCTGTCAGGACTATTCATAGCCGTTGTAATTCAGCTGGGATCTTTTTTTTTTCTTGCTGACTGTTAGAAAATCATTACACAGCGCGCAAAGCACGTCCTGCATTGCCCGCTTCGTTCCAGGCCAAAAACCCGACCCACAGCAAGGGGACGTGAGCCTCCCTGCGCAACCCGGGTGCGTGAGCTCGGCAGGACCCAGCGGGACGAGGATCCTGAGAGGCACAGCCGCTGCCAGCATGCCTGCCACAGAGACTCGGCTTCTATTCCAGCTCTCAGAAGAGGACACTGAAATGGGTTCGGCGTCACGTTCGACATTCCTGCCCGGTGGTTTAATTACTGGCCTCGTTGCGGATTCTGGCCTCATTGCGGTTTGTCCCGCTGATCTGCTACAAGTGGTGATGTCATAGTTCTTTAGATTTTTTTCCCCCTTTGCTTCTGCTCATGAATCTTGGGATCAGGTTATAACTTAAGGCTCCTCACAGTTTTCAGATGGGGAGCAACCACAAACCCCCCCACCAACCCCAACCCCACCTCCCCCTGCAAGCGTGAACTTAGCAACTGGAGTCCACAGCGGCAGTGTGGAGGCTGCGGTGACTGTGCCTCTAAACGATCTGCCTCCGCTCCAGCCAGGGGAGGTGGATGAAGCTCCACGCTTCTCTGCCTCTGACTCATGTACCGTTCATGACTTGCTGGAGTTCTACGATGGAGGCGAGGGTCCGCGCTCTCGTCCACACACACACACACTCTCCCTCACTCCAGGAGCCTCTCTCTCTTCCACACACACACTCCCTCGCTCCAGGAGCTTCTCTCCATTGCACTCATCCTTGCTTTGCCAGCTCTCACTTCTTCACAGTGAAACACCACCTCTAATGGGAGCATGTTACCTGTTTTCTTTCACCAGTGCCACCTTCTTTATTTAAATGCGTAACACATTGCACAGTTTATTGGTTTTGACAAGATGTTTCATTCTCTCGGATTACTCCACCAGTCAATGGATTGCACAGTTTATTCCGTATATATATAATGCGTTGAAGATTAACATGGTATTTTTTTAAACTCATTTTGCGAGATTAGAAACTTTAGTGTTGTCTGATCCTCAGAAACATGAGGGGAAGAAAAAATGCTAAGTTTATGCAGACCTGCTGTCTGGAACATCGTAGTCCTACGCTCAGTGAAGACACTTTAAATATCTGTATATTTGACTACATCTTTCCACTTCGAAACAAGAAAAATGTACAGATGGATTTTATTACATCACAGTGCGATGGCTAGACTTCTGAAAGGTTCGTCTGGTCCTAAGCAAGTGTTTGATCCGCCTCCCCCTTCCTTCTGTCCTGGCTGGCAGATCGGTGTTGGGGAAAGATGAGCCCTACTGTATGCAGCCTGCCTGGTCCTCCTGCACAAGTGGGGCCTCTGGGTGCTCTCTCTCTCTCTCTGGGGCCTGGCGAATCCCGCGGACTGGCCCTCCCTGGACGGGGGCCTCTCCTCCAGACCGCCGTGGATGCAGCCACAAACGCTCCTCTGTTCCCGCTTGTGGCACGCGCGGCCCGCGGCGTGGCACGAGAGCGAGGCTCTGAATCAGACTGTGCAGTGTCTGATTGCGTAGTGTCTGCTTTCACACCGCACGACGTCGTGTCCTGACCTCAGGACATTTGTCACCGAGCGCCGTTCTGTGTTTGCAGGACCGTCACTGACTGTGCGGGGACGCTGACCTAGGATGATGACGGAGACTCATGTAGGTATTACAACGACACTTTTCAAGACAAGGCTGAAATATAATTTAGGATTTTTTATCTTTATTTTAAATAGAGGGATTGCGAACTATTGTTGAGCAGGCTGATTATTACAGTTACAGTAATTGTTATAGTACTCTTATGTTTTTTATATATAGTGCTTTCTATAACAGTAGATATATACAGAAACATGGTACACTATACACATTACAGTACACGCGTGCCATAATATTCAAATGATTCGAAAACGATCTCGTGCGCAACAAGTAATAGCGGTGAAAACACGGAGTCATCGTCTGATTTATTCATGATCTCTAAAGCACCAGGTGTTTTTTGTTTCCTTGTTCAAAGCATGACACAAAAGTAGTGCGTGTATTTGGCTTCTCTCTTATGGCTGTTTGCTCTGATCGCGTTATTCGGAGGGGAGGCGCTTCTCCGTGCCGTTAAAGCGGAATGTTTTCGAAATCGGAATTTTCTTCTCGTCACACACGCCATCGCTACGCGCTTACGCTCGTCTTCGGTAAGAAGCGCCTCGCTGAATGGATTTGCTAGTACGGATGCATCTCGAAACGCCTGAATCGAGGCAAAATACATTCACATCTCTTACGCTTTGACGCGTGTGCCAGTGTAACAGGAAATTAACAGTTTTACGTCGGCGTTTGGAAGTGATCAGGTAAGTTAAGTCCACTTCGAGAAAGGTCTGTAGTCGAGCTAAGCCTTATGTGTAGCGCATATAAAAGTAACACGTACTTTGTCGTAATGTTCGTGGGAAGTGTAAAATGAGAAATACATCCGTCTATATTGAGCGTAGGGGTCACGAGTCGGCGCGGTGGCATTTGGCGCTGCCATATAATTACATCGGTATATTTGTCGTTGCGTAGCCAAATTGTTTCAGAAAAAGCGTGAAGAAAAGGGGACGTTTCTCCCCGCGATGAACGTGGGATTAGGACGGTTCGGATCTTCGCTCCCGTTATTAATGACTATCGCTTTACTTGTTTGAATTACCTTTTTTCTAAGTTTGTTTGAATTAAGATTGTTCACTAATCACGTCAGTGAAACGCACCTTAAGAGCGCTTTGTTTGTAATAGATTGTGACTTATAACACGCTGGAATGTGTGAAATGAATGTGGCGGCTCGTGTCCACATGCCACATACGCGTCTATGGCTCGCATGTCACATTTATTAGAAATATTTTTTACGTTGCCTCATTCACTGTTGACAACCTGTTTCTTTCACCCATAAAATATGTGCAGTCCGTTGCTAACCCTGCTCACGGATAACTGGCTCGAGAGAGCTACTTTTCTATTGAGATGATGCCATTCACCGATAACGATAACGTCTTCGAGCTTCTCCACACCTCTTCATTTATGGCACATGAGGAGATTCAAACATTCAGACGCATTTATGATATTTTAAAAACTGAAAGATGGCATCAACGAATCCACAAATCTAGACTCGTTGTCTGTTGTCGGTACAAATCCACCTCGAATCGTCAATCTGTGTCAGCACTGTAAAGATATGTGTAAAAATATACTGCAGGTGTTTGAGATACACGAGCGCTTCTCGTATTACAGGGGTTATAATGGAGAGCCGCGTGTACCTTTTGCAGTGGGAGCCACTTGTTGATTGTGAATGGTGGCTTTAGTACTGTGGCATGGCCGTGTATGTCCCGTACATGGTACAGGACAGAGTTTGTGGATCCTCTTTACCACATTTAATGTGGAAGAAAGGCTGCCATTTTGGATCTCAGGTTCCATTGCAATTCCATCTCTTATTGCCTTTACTGCTCACAGGTGGAATTAGACACACATACACACACAGGTGGAATCAGAGATGCACACACAGGTGGAATAAGACTCTTATAGACTCTTTGTGTGATACTGAGTGTCTGATGTATGCTCTGCCTGATCTCCTAGAGCTAGAGGCCTCTCTTTCTCTTTCTCTCTGTCCCTCTCTCACTCCGTCTCTTTCTTTGTGTCTCTCTCTGTCCCTTTCTCTCTGTTCCTCTTTTTCTTTCTTTCTTTCTTTCTTTCTTTCTTTTTCTTTCTCTCTCTCTCTCTCTCTCTGTGTGTGTGTGTGTGTGTGTGTGTGTGTGTGTGTCCCTTTCTCACTCCCTGAAACACATGGCTGAAAGTAACTCCTGCTCCTTCATTCTTGTTGTTTTCAGCTGTGAGCTGCTGCTCTCCCATGACACTGGGTCACTGGGTCACAGGTGCACTGTTGCAGAGATGGTGAAGAGAGAAATTCATTAGATGACGTCACTGATGCCAAAACCTTTATTAGTACACAAGTTCTCTGTACTGGAGTCCTTCCACCATATTTCTGTCAGCTTGCGTTTCCATGCCTACTTAAGCATTTGGCTCCAAACAAGGGCATCATAGCAACCCTTCTGCTTCGCATTGGCTTCATAGCAACACTTCCTGAAGTTATGTGGTCAGAAAAACAAAAGACAAAGATTGGCCGGAAGCCTAACCATGGGCTTGCCGGCCGTGATTGAAAATGTGAAGCTTGCTACATATATGTGTGAGAAGGCGGAGCTTGCTGCTGATGTGTGTGAGAAGGCGGAGCTTGCTGCATATATGTGTGAGAAGGCAGAGCTTGCTGCAGATATAGTCCTTGGAGGAGAGGAACAGAGGAACTGCTTGGTGCTGATGGCAAAGGTCAGAGATGTTCATACTGGCGCTCTGATTGACTGGGTTTATGGATCCTAAATAACGCCCAGATGTTCCAGCACCCAACTGCAGTGTGGAGACTGTTGAACATGTACATATGTAGTAAGAATAGGACTAAACATGTTTATAGAAGTCATAAGGAGGGAGGCAGATTGTGTCACAATAGACCTGCATCACTCTAGCAGAGAGTCCCGCGTTGCTCTAGCGTACAGTCTTGCATCACTCTACGGTCCTGTGGAGGACACGACGACAGAGGGGCCTCGGAAAGGAACGCACGTGTTCACCCATCACGTTCAATCCATATTTAATGCATCTGCTTTGATATTTGATCAAGGTTAGAACCCCCTCTGACGGAGTGCAGTGGATGTTTTCAGCAAATGGCCGTGCGTGCGTGCGTGTGTGCGTGTGTGTGTGTGGAGGGACAGGGATGTGGATATTGTGGATATGTTTCGAAGTGTAATGTGTGTGCATAGAGCAATTCAATAAAACACAACCTGGCTGAGGGAGAATAAAGCAAGCAGCTCACTGTGCAGCTGTTCCTCGTGCCTGTCAGGCTGCAGAGCTGGGCTCCTCGGGGGCAGTTGGTCGTGAGGGCTGAGTGGTGTGAATGATGCTAGGCTGCCTGAGGGGCAGTGACGCCAGCTGGGTCTGACCACAGCCGGGGGTGTCTGAAGCGTAAGAGCCCTCAGACGTAAGGAGACGTCTCCTGTCAGGCACTGTGATGTGCAGCTGTTGTTTGTTGTTTGTAGTGCTGGTGGCCAGATAATTCAGTACAAGATGCAGAACAGAAGTTCCCTCTGCCTCCAAACACTTCTCAGCATAAACGTCTCATTAGATGGGAAAACAAACAAACAAACAAACAAACATCACAACACGTGCAGAAAAGATCATGTTGAACATTACAAATGTTGACCTCGTCTGTAAGCAGGAAATTCCTTCTCATCAGCGGATTAAAAAACATCAACTTGCCATATATTAGCTGGGGTCACCTGAGCTGTTTTCCTGTGTGTCTTTCCCTGAAGACACTGTTGGATGTGTTGGGGCTAAAAGGAGTTTTCCTGAAAGCGAACAATAAATGTGAAAAATAGCTTGTAGTTGTTCTGTGCCGTGGCCAGTCTTTCATCATTTGAAAGGCACGCTTTAAAATAAACAAGGAAATAAATGTTTTTAAATCTCCCCACATGGTTCAGTATGTTTTTTGCCTCTCTGTCAGGCCTGTGACATCACACCTGGTGCAGGGTGGTGACCCCAGGTTGTTTGTTTAATAAGGCTCCTCCTGGTTATTTTTGTAAACAGTGACGGACCCTGACAGACAAAACCCAATTAGCAGCCTGACAGAGGACCTCTTTTGCTGGGCAAATACAGCAATTAGCTCATCTCAGTGCATCACCGTCATCCAGCCGTGCTACTGCTGCTGCTCCAACGCTGATGTTGAAGGAAAGATGTTGAATTGTCTGGTACAACAGGGTGCCTTTGTTGTTTCCTCTGAACCCAGCTTGTGTCCCAAACAGTGTCCTGAACCCAGCTTGTGTCCCAAACAGTGTCCTGAACCCAGCTTGTGTCCCAAACAGTGTCCTGAACCCATCCTCTGTCCCAAACAGTGTCCTGAACTCAGCTTGTGTCCTAAACGGTTGTCCTAACCCCAGTCAACTCATGTCCTCCTCACTATTTCTTCCCCCCCCAGATCCATCCAATGGTGTACCACGTGTTGTCTTCAGGATGACTGAGGAGATCTGAAGAACATCCTGGCTCCTCCTCAAGGGTTCTTGTTCTCATTCTCGTGTCTGCGTTTTTCCTCGATGGGCTCCCGCAGCCAGGGCTTCTTCCACCACCCGCACCACCACCACCACCATCACCACCAGCAGCAGCACCACCACCACCATCACCACCACCAGCACAGCTCCATGGTGCCCCCAGCCATGCCCAGACTGATGCCTGAGACAAGCAGCCTCCTGGGAGGAATCGCCCAAATCACGCCCACTCTGTTCCTCAGCCGTGGCAACGTGGCCTCCAACCGCAACCTGCTGCTGTCCAAGGGCATCACTTGCGTGGTGAACGCCACCATCGAGCTGCCAAACTTCAACTGGCCACACATGGAGTACATGAAGGTGCCGCTGGCCGACATGCCGCACTCGCCCATCTCCCTGTACTTCGACAGCGTCGCCGACAAGATCCACAGCGTGGGCCGCAAGCGGGGCGCCGTGCTGGTGCACTGCGCGGCTGGGGTCAGCCGCTCCGCCTCCCTCTGCCTCGCCTACCTCATGAAGTACCACCGCGTCTCCCTCGCCGAGGCGCACGCCTGGGTCAAGGCCCGCCGGCCCGTTATCCGACCCAACGGCGGCTTCTGGCGGCAGCTCATCGAGTACGAGAGGAAGCTCTTCGGCAAGACGTCGGTGAAGATGGTCCAGACGCCGTACGGCATCGTACCCGACGTCTACGAGAGGGACCGCCGTAACCTGCCGCCTTACTGGGGCCTGTAGAGAAATGGCAGGATGCTGTTTCCATAGTTGCGATGGGGGGAGGGGGGGAGGGGGACTGGAAAGCGAGCAGATGTGATTGGCGAACTTGACCGTCTTCTGGTCACTGTCTCTAGTGCACAGGCTACACCCCTCCCACAGCCGCAAGCACTGGACTGGGTAAAATGCTTTTTGTGAACCCCCAGAGTGCTGTGCGTGAGACACCACAACGGGATTGGCCGATGCCGCGGTGATGTCGCCGCATTCTCCACCGCAGGAGTGATGGGCCCAAAGCTGTTCTTGAGTAGTAACGTGAACCATGGGCGGTTGACGTGACCTATGAGCGGTTGACGTGACCTAGGGGCGCTGTAGAAAGCTGAGCTTTAGTCTCTCAGTCATCAGTTCAGTCCATCCACATTCCCGTTGTAATAATGTGCCAGTTCCACTCTCATCTTTTCCTGAGAGGCACCAGTGTGCTCTCGATTACTGGTAGCATTTTCAAATGTATTGCTGTACGGATATCTGTTCAACTAGTGAAGGAGACAAAACAACAGGTGAACAAAGGTTCACGGTGGAATTGGTGGGCATCTACCTGGAATGTTCTATATTCCAAAAAAAAAAGCTTTATGGAATTAGAAATTCCATAGATTAGAAAAGGTTTTGGGAATCAGAATCCGACTGGTCCTTAAGTGGAGTTGGAAGCAGTATTGTAATACTGGGTTGCTTCATAATTATAAGGGGGGAAAAAAGAAATGAATGTGATCGCAAGCCTTTTTCCAATAGTTGGTCCTCTTTCAATTTTATTTTCAGTTTATTAATAATTTAGTGCTTATTTCTTTCTTATGAGGATGTGCTCAGTATACTATTTCACACCATGACCAAGACCAGATAAATGGTCTTGCACAGGGTTCAAAAAGAAACTGATCAGCAAGTTACTCTTCAACGATATGCAGAACTAATCTGAAAAATGGAAAGTATTACTATTGTGTTGTTAATAAAGTATTAAAAGGAAAGTGTTTCTTTGTTATATATGTATATGTGTATGTATATATAGATGTGGCAGTAACATGGACACATACAAAAGAAACAATACGGGGAAAGAAATGTCAGGAATTGAAAGAGGAGGACAAAGAATCCAGGGAGTAACAGTTGTGTTTTTTTTTTCATTGAGATGTAGAGGTAGGAAATCACTGCAGTCTAGTTTCCAGAGAAACAACGGAATTGGCTGATGAAGGAGCCGTATCTAAAACATACCTGAAATGTTTCCAAACCAAGTCAAGCAAAATGTCACCCTGTGGAAAACCTCAGGTGTGTGTGTGTTTATCTGAGATTTGATGTTAGATACGCATTGTCGTATTTGTACTATATAATCCCTGGACTGTTTGAGTCAAGTTAATCATTCATGCATTCATGTTCGGTGTTGCGGTCCATCGTCACCGGTTGTGAAGACCCTGCAGAAGCAGAGATATCTGAACCTGCTGCTCCTCACCGCAGAAGCACAAGTGAAACACCTCTCATGATTAGTCACCAAAAAAGGAAAATACAGTGTCCTTGGTTACTGTCGCCAAGGCAGTGTTGCTGTTAGTAATGACTTCCAACACAGTGCGGAGTATGCATGCGCTGTGGAGTTCGGACATAAATCAGCCTTCACTGACTAAAGTTCCAGCTATTTAATTACATCACAACACCCATTCCTGTTTGTTAAACGTTTTCTGGATCATTTGACTTTGACAACTGTAGTGTTTAACAATAGAAATATAGACAATGGAGCAGGTATAACAAATAAATAAAAAAAAAAATTAAGGTTAGATATTTTATATATATTATAAAAACTTAAAGAACTTGCCGTGAGAAGTTATAATACATCAACGTATTTTAATACAGTATCCAAACTTCACATTACCACTCAAAGTGCTGCTGTAAGTGATCATCACAGTAGTCAGCTGAAACCAAGAACTAGCAAAGCTCCAGAAATCATGATTCACTCTCAAGTTGCCCCTGCACCTTTTATGTACCACGTTAGTGTTCAGCAGGAGACATGCATGTCACACAACAGGCAATACGTTCAAACGCACCCGAACACACTACTGCAAATGGCAAATAGGCATTTTAAGCAGACTCTCGAGATGTTTCTTCAAAGATCCTCCAGAAGCAATTAAATCAAAGAGCTACAGACCGTCGACTTCAAGACCCAGCCATTAGAGAGTTCCAGAAAAACCACAGAACAGCATTGATTAAAAAAAAGAATTAAGACATATTAGGGGAAAACCTTTTTCTGAATTCATACGTCTAATGGTATCTTTGACCAATATATAGTAACTAAACAACCAGGCAGTCAGGAATAAACAGAACACCAGTGACCAACAGGAATTCAAATCATGGACGCTTCCCATTTGTCCAACTGACTAGATTTTGTGTTACATCTCATGGTCATTAACTAGACTGTGTGCGATACCTCATGTTCATTGCAAGGTCTGTCAAAAAGACCTCTCACTGAATTGTAGCACTGTTTATAATTACAAATGGGTGCCAGTTTTGGAGTAGCATCTCCTACAGTAAATGTTTTAAAAAAACAAAACAAATAATCCAGATGCTTCTCTGCTCTCCCTCACACAGCTAGACACAGAAAATAAGGACATCTTTGACTCTGTATAGCAGGATATAAATTAATAATCCCAGTAGGTAACTCTCCTCCACACTGCCTTTCTTGCCTGCTACAAATATATACAAATCTGACAGTTTCACAGGCCAAGTTCAAGCAGGACTGGGATGGGGGTGGGGGTAACAGTTAATGAGCATGATTCAGGCCAATCTGAACGCAGGAGGGAGGAGCCTAGTCGTGCTGCTTCCACAGCGTCATCCAGTAGCAGCGGCGGAGGCGGGCTCAGAGCAGGTCCGGGAGGATGAGGCCTGGAGGCTTGGGCTCCACACAGTTGATCCAGAAATTGGCACAGCTGGCATGGTATTGGTGCCCGCCGTAGGTCAGCTTGAAGTTGTCCGTCTCCGAGCTGAAGGCCTGGGGCCAAGGTCCGAGGAAAGGAGAGAGGGAACAGACAGGCAGTATTAGAGACAGCTAAAGCTCACTTCAGAGCCACTGATCCTAGCAACCACACAAAAAATAAGGAAAAAATTATCCTAGCAACCAAGCATTAGCTATATTAATCACAGTACTATACTAGGCATGCTAAAAGCAGCCATCTAGGTGCAACTCGTTTAGATGAAGTATATTCCTGGTTAATTAAGTTTAACTCGTTTAGATGAAGTATATTCCTGGATAATTAGGTTTAATGCCATGTCCTCCTTTACGCACTTGTGTTCTACACCCACAATGTCTATATATGGAGGAAATGAGAAAATGAGAACTCCATTGAAGTTCACTTCAGGTGCCAGCTCAGAGCTCTCCTTCTGACAGACAGCTGCAAAAAGGAGTGTGTGTTTGTACTGTGTGTGTGTGGTACACTGTGTGTGTTTGTGTGTGTGATTGTAGTGGTGTAATGTGTGTGTGTGTGTGTGTGTGTAGTAGTGTAATGGTATAGTGTGTGTGTGGGTTGTGTATTTGTGTGTGGTGTGTGTGCACACTACACAGATCAAGGGTTTGCATCCCTGGTGAAATATCTGTGCTGAAGCCCCTGGAGAAATGACTCATGAGTGAGTCACAGCTCCCCCGCAGCTCTCTCAGCAAGACACACACACACACACACACACACACACCATACACAATACACTGTAGCAGACCACACCACACACACACACACACACACACACACACACAGCTCCTAAGTCTTCATTTAACGTCATTTTAGAGCAGCTCTGTGTGACCACTGTGATGCTTTATTTCAAAGCACAAAAGCAAGCTGTTCTTCAAATGACCCATGTGAGCACTGGGACAACCAAGAACCCACAAATCACTAAACCCACGAGTGACTAATCCACAAATCACTAAACCCACGAGTGACTAATCCACAAATCACTAAA
>JAOYMR010000012.1:15862573-15878270 GCA_025802075.1 Tenebrosternarchus preto | reverse complement strand
GAGTTTGGGCTGTTCTTCTACACTTGTGTTTGAGTTGTGTTTATATACTGGAAGAGTTTGGGCTGTTCTTCTACACTAGTTGTGTTCAGGTGGTGTTTATACACTGGGAGTGTTTGGGTTGTGTTTTTCTGTAAGGGGGGGGGGGGGGGTGTGTGAGGAGAAGGGGTGGACTGGGTAAAGGTGAAGACCACACGTGTGGAAACAGAAACCACTGCAACACACGACTTACTGGAGCTCTCACAGCTGCTGCCATTGGATTCTGTTCTAGTGACACAGGGGCAGACAAACACCTGCATCAGCCTGGGCTCTGTTGCATGGTACTACCATCACAGGCAGGCTGCCTCAGACAGCTAGAGTTACATCTCCACTACAGAACCTGGTCTAATCAAACTGTGCACGTCAGGACGAGAGGATGAGTCCTCAGTATAGATCAGTAATGATCGTTCTGTGCGACGCCTTATGGGCATTAGGACAGGAAGTTGCTTACCAATGGGCTTTCTGTCTGACGGCTGCTCGAGCTCTCTGAACACACTGTACTTGTCCCCAAAATCTGGAACAAAGACGGCAAGACAGCTGAAGCCAGTTATTGTGAAACAGTGTGGTTTGTCTGGGTGCGGTGTGGTGTGTCTGTGTGGTGTGTGTGTGTGTGTGTGGTGTGGTGACAGCAGAAGTAGTAGTAAGAACATGTACAAGGACACAAATCATTGAATAAAAGTGATTCCAGGAAACTGTGAAGTCAGGTTGACAAAGTAAATCTGTCAGCCAGACAACTTTCATTTTAGTAGAAACTAGAAAAGGAATCAGAGTGGTCTAAGGAGTGTGAGTGTACATGTGTGTGTGAGTGTGCACACGTGAGTGTACACACGTGAGTGTACATGTGTGTGAGTGTGCACACATGAGTGTACATGTGTGTGTGAGAGTGTATATACATATGCGGGTATGTACATTTGTACACGTGTGTGTATGTACGTGTGTGTGTGTGTGTGTGTGTGTGTGTGTGTGTGTGTGTGTACCTGAGACTGGGGGTGCAGGTTCTGCAGGCTGCTCTGCTGTCAGGTGCTTAAAAACTGCATACTTATCAGAGGAAGAGCAGGATGAAGAGCCGGATACTGGAGTCAGCATGGCAAGAACACTGCAGACAACACACACACGGACACACACACACACGGACACACACATTAAGAGACTACACTCCACAGACTCTGGGCAGGTCCATATCTGACAGGACTCCACCATCCACCCAGCAGCCTCTTTGAAGATGAGAGCGTCACCGTGGAAACTGGCCACGGGTTCCTCATACTTCATACTTCATAAGAAACCAAGCTGGACCACACTCTTCTGAGCACAGCGAATCTAGCACGCGAGATCAGAGACGCCCAACTCTCTGATACAAAATAAAGCCTTTACTCAACACAAGAGACTGCAGCTGCTGCTCAGGCAGTGCCTTTACTCTCCTGCCCCTCCTCTCTCTCAGTCTCACACTCTTCCTCTCTCTCATACTCATCCTCTCTCCCTGCTCCAACTAATTGACTTTGGCTGACGACCCCCCCCCAAAAAAAGAAAATTTCAGTACGCAGCTTTGAAAGTAATAAAATAGGACGGGCTTATCAGCTGCCCAACGAAATGGGCTTATTAGCAAAGACGGAGGGGCGTAATTGGTGTGTCTGGTGGATTATCGCGAGCCGTCGCGAACGCAGGCGTGTGACGACGGAGAAGAGGCTGCGTGAGCGAAACGTGACCGAGGGACGAAGCTCTGAGGGCCGGATCTCACACCTGCTTTGAGAAGAGGAAGTGCTGGGGAACGCTGCTCCCTTCTCTACTTGGAAGTCTGTAAACGAGTCGTCTCCGCTGCCTGCCTTTGGGGCCTCCTGAAAGTCCTGGAAATCGTCGTCGTCGTCTGCCTTGGCCCCCTGCGGGACGATGGTAAAACGCATGCGGCAGGTGCACTTCGGGACGAAATTGAACGTGGTCGCCATGCCGACGGCTTACCTGGACCGGAGGGAAATTGGCCACGAAGGGCGGCGGTGCCGGCGGGTTGGGTGCCAAGGGTACAGGGGCGGGGCCGGGGGCGGGAACAGGGGCGGGGCCGGGGTTGGCCGGGCCGAGCAGGGGCTGCTGGGTAACCAGCACGGACGACAGCGGAACAGCCATGGCAGGCAGGCTGGGAACGGGAGGCGTCGGGAACTGACTCAGGATGTCCAGGCTCATGACAGGAATCCCACTCTGGAACAGCCAGAAACACAAACACTGCAGCTTCCCTGACATCCGTGCTACTAGTGAGCAGACGTCACCAGAGAGAAAGAGGCATGCAGTGGACCAAGCACACAAAAACAGACCGACTCGCTGAATCCCTGGGGGTCAGACGAGGGTTTGTGGAGATAAAAACGTCATTGGACTGGAAGCTAATTTATTACTCATTTATCTTGCAGTTGGAGTGTTTTCAGCAAAGGTTTTGATTTAATGTCGTATGAAAGAACCCTGATGCTTCTGAACCTACGAACCATGGTCTCAGTCTCCAGCCTCTCTTTGATCAGCACATGACGTCTGAAGAGCTCATCTGAAGAGCTCGTCTGAAGAGCTGCCCTGCTAGTTTCCCTCCCCACCAGTTTAACAACCTTCACTACGAGGTTTTCTACACGAGTCATTAACCGTGAGATCCCAGGCTGGAGCCACGTCTACTTCGTTTCACTAACGCTAATAAGGCTGAAGCAGCAGGAGCAGAAACAGGAAGCAGTGAGTGTGTGTGTGTGTGTGAGTGAGAGAGAGCAGAGAAGCAGTCAGTGTATGTGGGTGTATGAGAAGACGGGTCTCGTCAGAGATGCCTCACTGGACAATGGTGCGCGCTCTCTTTCTCTCTCTCTCTCTCTCTCTCACACTCACACACACACACACACACACACACACAGCCCATTGAAGCAGTCCAAGACAGACCTTTATATACACACACACAGACATCCTGCACATCTGCACATCAGGCCAGTGCAGGTGGTTCATCAGAGCGAAGCTGTGCTAACCTGACTGCCTCAGGCTAAGCCAGCTGAACGATGTCTACACAGAGCTCCTGGAGTTTCCCCAACTCAGGCTCGCATAACTTCACCAGCGCTTCAACATTTCACAGGCTGCAACTGAAGTCTATTTAAAGGTTGATTTTACCTGTCCCAGAGCTACTGACCTGAGGCAGCAAGAGGAGCATCAGCGATGCAGGGAACAGGTCATCCCAAAGAAATGGGTTTCTGGCCCAAATTTGGTTTGTTTTTTTTGCAAGCAAAATTTTTTGTAAGGTGGAAATGTAGCAACGAAGCCATACAAGTACTGCCAGTTTGTTAGTAAGTATATACAAGTACTGTTGGTTTGTTAAGTGTGGCTGACTCTAGGTCAGTACCCAAAAAGTGAATACACAAGTTCTGCTGAGACTATAGTAATTATATATATAACAATTTGATCACAATCGCAATCAAATCTAGTTGTTATGACAAGAAAAATGTCTTATGAGAGAAGTGCTAATCTGATCATGTTAATCTAACTCAATCATTATACAGTGGCAGTGAAGTGCTTCACTTGCACAGGTTTGCCAGTGCAAACTGCAGGCTGCTCGGTGGCCCCGCCCTGCTGGTACCTGTGCCACCCCGATCAGGGCCAGGACGGTGTACAGCTCCTCCTTGGTCAGCTTGCCTGGCGTGGTGCGATTGGCTGAGGCCCAGATCTGGCCGAGAGCCTCCCTGGGCAGCCCGGACGACATCAGGATGGGGTAGAGCTTGGCTGTGTCGATCCCTGCTGGAGTCATCGTGCACTCCTGAACCTTCTTAAACATTTCTGTGCAAAACACACACACACACACACACACAGTTAGTAAATACACACACTGCTGCACACTCAAAAGCCTGAACACACCTCTCAGCAAATAAAACACAAACACTTTTTTTTTTTTTAAATGAATCTTCACACTGAAAACGAAGGCACAAAGACAACAAACGTACATTGGTCGCTCATTACCTGGAACGAGAGACTCGTTGTAGAGCCAGGCTGGCATTACTGACTGCATGTCTTGCTGGGGGAAGACGCCCACACCTGCTTGTGAGGAGAGAGAGAGAGAGCACCAGCCATGAGGCATGGAGGCAGGATCTTAAGATAAGACCAACTGTTCAGCGCATCCCCTCCCGAGACCTCCAGCACACCCTGCTACAGCTGTACTCTGCGTGGAACCCAGAGCAGATGTTCCACAGACGACATGCACTACGTTTCCCACGATCCCCCACACACCAGCCTCGTGTCTGAAGCAGCCAGTTAGCAGTCATACAAGTGGATAAGCTGAGAGGTCCCTTATCAGACCTCCACCTGACCTTCATCAATACCAACAGTAACCATGAAACCCCTGGACATAAACCTTCTCTTCACAACAACCCAAACCATAAGGCAAGAAAAAGACATCAGCAGTTCCTGTGGAAGCAGGCTGAAAGCCCAGCATGCGGGTTTCAGGAGTTGAGGCAGCAGGGCGAGGCAGCAGGGCGAGGCGGAGCCCCGGAGCGGCTAGGGAGCGTCTGTGAACGACTGCCCCGAGGAGAACAGAACAGAACCCGAGCTCTCGTCCACCATCACGCATCTCCCACTCCCGCAGCAAAGACGACGAGACGCGTTTCAGAACACAGGCGAAGGATTCGATCGTGTTTGTCTTTTTGGAACCAAACCGGTGAATTTCTGGATGTTTTCTATACCCTGTGCCTGTTTGCACAAGGCAACAGGTTGACACGTTTTCTTTGATTCTGGTGTTAGAATTTCTGCAAGTTAATCCTCCAACGCTGCGTCCCTTAGAAACAGATTAAATCCTGCAAGCACTGGGATTTGGTTAGTAGGAAATTTATTGTGCAAAATGTAAACTGTGTAATCAGATCATATTCATGCACTACTGACTTTGGGGGGGGGTTTGGGGGTTTGTTTGTTTTGCGGGCAAAGTCCAAAATCATTTCCATAAGCGCTTCATAATTATTAGTGCGAGAGATAGAGAGCGAGAGAGAGAGATGGAGAGAGAGTGAGAGAGAGAGAGAAAGCGAGAGATAGAGATAGAGTGAGAGAACGAGCGAGAACGAGAGAGAGCGAGAGAGCGAACACCCAGGAGGAAGCAGAGGCTCTGGCCAGCACTGTAGAGCTCGCAGGTGAGCCGGGAGGGATGTGACGGGCTTCTCCTCTCACCGCTGCCACCGGACGCTGGAGGGGGCGGGGCCTCTGCCACCATCGGGGCCCGGGGAGCCGCAGAGGGCTCGGAGGCCGTCTCCACGGCGAAGGCGGAGCTTAGGTCGTCTGAGCTGGCCCAGTCTCGGGCCCTGGAGCTGCTGTGGAACTGGACAGTGACCTGCGCTCGGGGGGTGAGGTCACACAGAGCCGGCCGAGGCTTAAAGGCAATCTGCGCCTTCTTCTCTGCCGTTAAGTCACATGACGAGGAGAGTTTCTCCTCCAGGGATGGGCCTAGTTTGGAGCACAGAGGACTGCTGGAGTGACCAATGGATCTCTCGATTTAATTTATTTTGTACATCACATACTGGTATTAGAGGTGCGATATTTATCTGGCTGCAACTCACTGTGCCTTAAGTGTGCTCTTTTTTCAGAAGATAAAACCAGTTAAACAATAAGAATAAGGAAACAGATCTACAAAATAAAAGTTGCCCTTTACACCATCAGTCATATCACATCCACGTTATGCAAGGCATCGCTTTATTAGCTTGTTATAGAGGAGGAACGAGGGCCGAGAGCACGGCGTCGGATTCAGACGCCCGCTGGGTCCCAACACCCGTAACCTGCCACTCGTGGGTCACGCCTGAAACGCTGGCCGTGTTTCAGACACGTTTCAGGCGCGATACTAGAGTGAAAGAGTGATGAGAAGAGAAAAAAAAAAAAAGGAAAAAGTGAGAGAGGAGTTACCTTGGAATGCAGACTGGGAGCTGGAGATGACAGAAGAATGAGTAGGGAGAGTGGAGGAGGGTAGAGAGGGGGGGAGGGGGCTGGGAGAGGGCTTCTGCACAGGCCCCGCCTCTAAAGGCGGCTTGGTCACACCAGAGGACGAGGAGGGCGGGGGGAGGGAGGAGGGGGGGAAGGAGTGGGCGGAGCCATGGACAGGCCCCTGCATAAAGTCACTAAATTCGTCATCGTCCTCTGTGAAAGCAGGAGGAAGCGTATGAGAGGGGACAGAGGAGTGAGATGGCGATGAGTCTGCAAAAACGAAAAAATATGACAAACACACAACATGAGTTATGCCGACTTGGATGGAATATGATACACAGTGTCACAGAGAAAAGCAGGTGGGGTTGTTTTTTTTTCTTTTCCAGATGCACACACAGCACATGTAAATCTTTAGCTTTATATCAGAATATAACTGTTAAGAGTTTAAAAATGTTCATTAATAAAAGCACACTTGATATGGGAAGAGAACGTTCGACAGTGGAGCATCCGGTGAAAACAAAAACAACAACAAAATCTAAAAAAAAAAAGAAAGAAAGAAATAGAATCTGAGAGGACAACCTCAACCTCAAGTTTGGACGCAAAACCAAAGTTTAATCTGATATGAGAGAAGAAAGAGAAATTAGTGTGAGTGCCAGTGTGGAAGGAGAAGAGTGAACACACACACACACACGTGAACACACACACACACACGTACACACACACGTACACACACACACGTACACACACACACGTACACACACACACGTACACACACACACGTACACACACACACCAGGCACAAGGACTGAGCCATGAGCCGCTTCTAAACACACATGCTGAACAAGTGTGACGGACTGGAGCTTCTTTGTTCCAGTGTGCGCATCTGTGACGGTGTCATTTACCAAACGATGCTGGAACTTGAGGCAGTGCAAACTCCAGGGGTTGGGAGGACAGTGGGCGGGGACAGGGGAGAGATGGGGCGGGGACAGGGGAGAGATGGGGCGGGGACAGCACAGGTTCAGCGTGGAGGGGACGGGGGCGGAGACAGTGCAGGGAAGGGGCGGGGACAGCGGCTGGAACCATGAGGGTGTACCTGCTTGCTTAGGCTGCGAGGACGGAGTGGGATGCATCTTGGCGTCTCTGCTGAAGCCGTCCAGGTTCCCCTTGATGGCTTCCAGTGCATCGTCTCGGCTCTTCTCTCCGATCTAAAGAGAAGCAGCATATGTCAAAGTATGAATGAACTATATTCTGATTGAATTAGGACTTGTATTAGGGGGAAAAATGGAGTGAAGCTCTCCAGAAGCAGGGAGAAGATGGAAGATCTTCTCCAGAACCATCCAGAACCAATGGGGCAAGGGGGAATTTAAAGACTCACCTTGGGTTTGACGCTGCTCAGGAGACGTAGTTTCTGCTTCTGCTCTTCAAACTGTCTTCGCTTCCTGTCTTCTTCCAGCATGCGCTGTTGTTGCTCCAAACGTTTCCTGCAGACACACACACACACACACACACACAGAATGAGAAGGGCTTGAGCAGCACACTTCACTCACTCGGCATGTAAGCACAGAGACTCACTGGTGCTCCTCTGCCATGTGCTTCTGCAGGCCAGCGGTGTACTGGGCTCCCGGGGGCCTCAGGCCCATGAACTGCGGCTGGCCCATGAACTGCATGCCCGGGGCCTGCATGCCCAGAGCCATCCCAGCCTGCACAGAGAGGCGTGAGATGAAACGTCACTGAGCAGCGACCCTTCTCCCAGAAACACTTTTCATGCCAACATGCAGTAATCATTCTTCAAATCGCTGAATGGAGGAATATCACAGTAATATTACAGCACTGGTCTTATCACTGGTCTTATTCACCCTGGTCATTATATATGGTTATTGACATCCACGAGGTTAAATCATTCTTTCATCAGGGGAAACACTTTTCTCTAATGTTTCTCACCTCTCCAAAATAAAGAGGTGTTGTATAAACCTTTGATGCTTCATAGGAATTGATTTTTTATCTTCTTTTTGACCGACACAAAACAGTTGACACTGACCACCAGCCGTTTCTAACCCACTGGCCAGCTGTCCATCACGCAAAGGTATGTCTCTGTCTGTCAATACATCTAACATCAGTATTTGTACAAGTCCAAAAAATTACTACCAATAAACTATAGAATGGGTCCCTGATAATAAAGAGGTTCAGCTCCTTGTTTTAAAAAAATAAATAAATTTAAAAAAAAAATTTAAAAATAAATAAATTAATAAAACTTTAAAAAGTGCAGGTGAGAAAGGTGTTCTGTGAAAAATTATTCCCAGAAGTGTGTTTGTGTCACTTTAGACTAAAGCAGGAAAAAAAGCCTGATCACACAACAAGAGAAAAGGGACAGAATGTGAGATTGTGTTAAAGGTGTTACTAACACTGACCTGCAGGGGCATGGTACCAGGTGGCATCTGAGGCCCGAAATTCATTCCCATCATGCCCTGCATGTTGGGCTGCATGACGGGAACCATGGGGAAGCCCTGCTGCTGCTGTTGTTGCTGCTGCTGCATGGGTATCATTCCTGTCAGGACACATACAACAGGACACGGGCTGGTCACAACAGGACACATGCAATCGCAGCAGGACACATGCAAGACAGTGGCAGTCACTTGCAGCTCAGAGCAGGACACAGGCAGAGCACTTGCAGCTAACTACAGCCATACACGCATAAGTGATTGCAATGTTGAACTGTTAACAATCAATATTTAGGCAATTAAAAAGACATTTAAAAACATTTCTTCATATTTAAATTTGAATCCGTTTTGGATATTTAGCCTAATGTTTTTTCAGAGTTAAGGTGACAAAACAATGTTCCCACACAGCATCTCAAGAGCCTGAGCAGAATTCACAAACCCAACATAACCTGCCCTACACATCACTGACAATCAAGTATTACTACACACGATGAGCTTCAACTGCATAAAAATATCCACAGACCCTACAACAAGAACTACGACAGGCCCTACTAATGCTCATGTACAGGCACTAACAAACTAACGAACAACTAACAAACCAACATAACCAGCCCTACTCAAAGGCACTAGAACTCAAGACCTCAGGGACAAACTCACTGCATAATAAAGCTCAAATATTGCCTGAGAAATTTCATGTAAGGTACAGGCACTGTAGCTGTCGGATTAGAGGTCTGTGAAGTCCTATGAGCTAATTTTACCCATATAACACAACCTATTTTGGCCTGGAAATAAAAGACTCCTACAATATGCTACACTTCTTCTCAACAAAAACCACTGTATACATGCAAAGGTATTTGAGGCCAGAATAAAACAAAATCATCCACCAAAAGATGCTTTTCTTACCTTGCGGTGGTCCAAGTCCCCCTCCAACAGGGTACATAAAACTAAAACAAAACAAAACACATTAAATGATCCAGGTCAGTCCATGTTGTTCTCCTGTGAAGGCCAGTACTACTAAGCCTTTTACTGCACCACCTTCATCCTCTTTCTTGTTCAGGAGATAAAAGTTCCATCTGATTAAAGGCAAACGATCAATCCAGGGAGGAGAAGAACTCGGTTTTAAAAAAAAAAAAAAGGCCCAGCTCAGAGTAACTGAGTGTAAATAATCCAGTAACCTTACTGTGGTAACAGCAATTAACTGGCCAAAACCCTTGATCATAGATGGATATCTAATATGGAGAATGAAAAGATTAGCGTACAAGATACATAAAGTAAATGGATTTTTTGCAAAGAAACTAGTGCACTGCCAAATCAGGGCAGGAATGATACTATGGAGAAAATAGCGCAGCGTCATAATTTATTTATTTGTGACTATGATTAACTCTCAGATACATAAGTTGCTGGAAATACAGCTAAAAGATTTCGGCAATGCTGCTGTCCTTCTGATGTGACGTGCATTTGATCCACGCAGAGCAACGAGACAGAGACAAACACATTCCCTTCCTTCTACAAACCCAGCAAAACAGCCATAAACTCTGAGTGAAGACGTAGTAATTGTAGATAAATGGCTACCAATTCTCCCTTTTGTTTGTTTATCCATTTGTTTATTTGTTTACTTTTTTTTTTTAGGTGACTCCATAGGATTTCCAACTGTAACTGCACATTTGTTCTGTGTCTAAAGGGAACAGCAGGGTAAACGTGTCTCTGGAAACACTGACTGTGTTGTCTGGATATTTCTGTATGAATCGCATTCACTTGCTGTGCTTATTCTCATGAATAAAAAGTGCTTGAGGCCAAGATGAATGTTTCACACTGGGCTGCTAAAGACAGTGGGTTCTCACCCTTACAAGAACCAAACAATCCTGGATAGTCGTGCTGGAAAATCCTAACATTTTAGTAGCTGTTTGCTTTATAGTATAAAACTGTAGTGCACCAGACTGTAGTCCAAAAGACCAGGATGGTGCCTGGCCTGGCCTCAATGCTTCAGACATGGCCTGTCTTTTTGGGGCTCATGGCTCACGTCGTCTCCAGGAAAGTGTGAGAGAACGAGAGAGTGAGAAAGAGGGAGAGAGAGCCAGTCCGACTCCAACTCCTCCCACTCGTGTGCCCTGCCTCAGAAACACCAGTGAGGCGGCCATTACACTGCATCTGGACAATTTTCATTCAATAGAGAATGAAAAAACAACAGTAAAGCAATTATAAGAACCTCTGGGTCAACGTTCTGCTCATCCTACATGAAGTCAGTCGACTGTGTAAATGTTTCTTCCTTTGAACAGAGCTATTCAGAAAGTTAGAAATTATTTGAACAATATAATAGGCTAGTTTAATAGATCTGAATATTCAGAGCGTTACGGACACTACAATTCACCACCAGTATCAGAATTACCTGAAGCAGTGGTGCGTGGAATCAGGCATTCATTATTTAAGCCATTCACCAGAGGCTAAAACTCCAGCAGTAAATAAAAGATGAGAGAAGCCTTTTCTGAAAGACATGGGTCTATACAGCCATACCAAATTTAGCACAAAGATTATCCAGGTCTCAATATCCAAATATTTATATTCTTGGTGACATGGTTTAGATGCTGACCAAGATGACACAGAGAGGCGGAGGGTACCATGACTGTCTACCACACTGTTCTGAGTGTGTATAAGGCCCAGTATGTACTGACAGGAATAAACCTGTCTTACACTGAAGGCAGTTACCAACAACATTACCAATGCAATAACAAAAATGAAGAAGAGGAGGAGGAAGAGAAAGAAATAGCAAGACAACCAAAACAGCAGCACTCGGGAGTCACGAACGCATAAACGTCCGTTACAGTGGATCAAATTCTGTTGAATTTGACAAATGAAACCCACGACAACACGACTGCTGTTCACCTGGGCTCACAGTCTAAGCACGCAACCCATTTGGACTCCTATGAAACGCTTTTCACCTCGCCGGCGATTTATACAGTTATTGGCTAGTGGGATATGGCCATTGACCAGATGGATACTGGCCTGTTGCGTGTATTATAAATCACACGCTAAAAGAAACGCGTTAGCTAGTTATAAATCTATAAGTGTGGCTATTAAGTTAACCTAGTATCGTCATTATTTGTAACGATAGCTAATGTAAGGTAGCTAACGCTAGCGAGTTAATCTTTAGCTAAATTCAATTTTAAAATTTTTAAGCAAGCTGGCTAGCTACAACATATATCTAGCTAATACATATACGGCTTTAAGAATGCATACCCAGAAGCAGATGTGGCGACCTTAGAATGAATGAAATGCTAAAGCAGGACAATACGCTAGTAGCCTGGTGGCTATGGAGGCTACACAACGTCACTACAGCAAACTGACAGGCGAAAGCTAACCTAGCTAACTAGCTAATTGGCTGATCAGCAAGCATAGAAAATATTGTATTTAAAAAGTCAGGGTCTAACCGCAAAATTCGTCAATACAAGATCACCAATTAACGGGCACATATTCTGACAATGGAACGTATCGTTACGCATAGATAATAAATGATCAAACGTTTAATTTAAGGCTTTTCTGTACCTGCCACTTCCCCCCGATCCTGGCCGAAGCGCCATCTTACACAGCTACATGAAGTGACGTCAACCACGGAAACTTCCGGGGTCACCTGCGGAGGACAGTGACTGGCGCAGAAGGATGGGCAGTTTTTGTTTGTTTGTTTGTTTGTTTGTTTTTGTTTGGTCAATTTAACGTTTTTTTATCGCTTATACGAAGAATAGAAAACTCCCTCCATTTAAATAAATGTGATTGATAATAAGTCAGAAAGGGAGTGACGATGGCTAAGGTTCAAATAAACTTCAAATTTTTTTTCTAAATCTTTTTGCTGTTTACGAACCTTATTTTTAAAGGAAAAAGGATATCACAGCAATTCGGGTCAAATATATGTGCCATATATATTATATATGTGCTACACGTCACCACTTCGAAGTAATCGAAATTTGGCAGTCCAGGCAATACGATTCTCGAACAACAAATAAGAGTAAACAGTAGATGGCGGTATTGTAATAGAAATTCACTTTTTCAAGTTTTTAGAGTACACTCCTCCACTCTTATACATAACCCTTTCCCATTCCCTTAATAACTTTTCACATATTGTACATGTACCTTTTTAAAAACTTCTACTTAAATGTTCATAAAAATGTTGTAAACTCTTAAACCTAGATACGTAATTAAAAAAAATTGATATGGGTCTCACCACTGAAGATACGTCCTACAGCTAGAATGATTATGGAGAATTAGTTGTGCAGTAATGATGGCGATGGAGATGAAGATGAGATGAATGCCAAGAAGAGCATTACTGCTCTTCTAAAGGCACCACTTCATCAATACCGCGATAAATATTTTATATTAATATTTTTTGAAAACCCGCGAAACAGCGAGGTGAGGGAACACTTTACTTCTATTGTTGATTTAATAAGCAAGCAATGGAAATTGTCAAATACAGCCTAACTTCCTGAAACCCAGCTATTCAGGAAGTATTTCTGAAAGAGAAATCAAGTTAATCATAAAGACTTCATTATAAGTTAATTATAAAGATTTTAGTGGTGGAAATAGATGACATAAGTCATTAGCACAGCAGTGCCAGGTCTCTGTGAAAAGGTGAACATTATAACATTATTAACCAAATCCTTCAGTCAGGCATTTCAAACCCTTTAGCTTTTGTTTCCTGTGGAAAACTACAGTCATACGAAAATGCAAGAGGCTATTCCCAAAATAGCATTTGTGGCATTAATCACGTGAGCTAATCACATACAATAGTTACATGTAATGATAACATGCAATAATCACATATACTAATTACTCAGACTAATCACGTGTACTCTAAAGTCTTCAGCTAAGGGCTCTCAGTAAGGGCTTGAGCTGAGACAAGAGGGGTCGTGTCGGCAGTAATGGAGACCAAGCTGCAGGAATCGTGTGAGCAGTAGCTAATTGAGACAAAGCTGCAGGAGTTGCATGAGCAATAATGGAGACCGAGCTGCAGGAGTCTTGTGAGCAGTAATTGAGACCAAACTGCAGCAAATCTTTCATGAAGGACGATTGGTGCACAGACATCACGCAGAACCAAGGCTCCCCCAGCCAGGAGATTGACAAACATTCCACTTAAACTGCAATGCTCTCCCATTGTTTTGCAAAAAAAGTGTAGATATTAAAGTGTAGATATTAAGGCCATGTATTACAGCTACATTATAAATGAATTCAGCAAATGTATTCTGATGTGATGCTGCATGAGCCTATCGCACATCGTCAAATCTTGCAGTTTAAGTTTCTGTACAAGCATTTTAATTCAACTGTGTTTATAAACTATGTGGTTGTTCAATTATGTTAATAAGCTTGTTTGGCAGTAGCATCATTGTACAACGTGTGCCTGGGCCCCACAAAGAAAGTTAAATGTAACAGAAATGTAAAAATGTTCTGTGAACTGTGACACAGTGGAGAAAGGAGTGAAGTGTTAAAAGAGTCGAACCACCAGACAAGATTGATATTTCACTTGTTTCACTGCCCATTCATTCATCTGAATGGGAGTCCTTACATAACTGTTAGGATCCTGTGAGTGGCCATGAAGGATGCTGTGACCCTACTGAGAGCAGTGGGTTTAGCTGGGGGCCAGCCGCGTCAGCCTAACCCCCCCCCCCCCCCAGCTCTGAGCCGGGAGCTGGTCTGAATGCATCAGGACCCTGCCAGCGACTCTCTGACCCAGGTGAACATTAACCCACCTCCCTGGCAGGGTAGCCCACCCATCACCATAAATCACTGCGCTCTTCAGACTCGCTCTGCACCAGCCTGGTGACTGCTGCCTGTCACCAGTCCTTTCCTCTGTATGATCCATCTCCCACATGAAAGGGGCAGAAAAGGCCTGATTCATCCCCAACAACGCCCACCCCCTCATACCACACACACACACACACACACACACACACACACACACACACCCCTTTTACGTGCAACAGACGGTTAGCAGCATTCTTACTCTACACCACTTTTGGTGCTACTGTTTTGCTTCAGAAGTGCCTGAAGCATCTCATAAACTCCAGCAGGGAAACATGGAGGACACATTTACTCCAAATACATTTATTGTCAGTACATTTACAATGGTTTACTGTCAGTACATTTACAATGGTTTACTGTCAGTACATTTACAATGGTTTACTGTCCGTGCATTTATTGTAGGCACATTTACTGTCAGTACATTGGCTGTGGAAACATTTATTGTATTTTTCAGAATTTTATTCAATATGTATTCAGTACTTTAATTGATAGAGGAGTAAATTAATAAATGAGGTGATTGAGGTCATAGTGATTGACGTTGATGTCTTTATTCTCCCATTATAATCCTAATTTCTTTCACCTCCCTCACAGCTGTAAGGCTTGTAACTGAACAAATCTTGAAATGTTTTGTTGCCATTTCCCTACGTTTATGGACTTACGAACCGTTACTGCGAACCAGTGACTTCAAACGTATAAAAAAGGCCATCAGTAGAAATAAGTAAATTGCCCTGACAACTCATTCAGTGAACCTCAATCTGATTTTGTAAAACTATTATTTAATAAATATTGTAACGACTGCTCAAATTTGCTAGTAATTAATAATACATAAAATAAATAATACATTTATAAAGTCATAAAATAACATCAGTCATAAATTATATCAGCCAGTATAAAGGTTGACAGTTGATTCGGATTTGCAACAACAATGTCATTTCAGCACTAAAAGATGTCACACATTACTGTACATGTTTTTAAAGGTGTTGTTTCTAAGGTTTGGCTCTGATCTCGGTTTGAGGCACTGAGACCAATTAGCCATGGCAGAGTGTGCCCCTGTGACCTCTGACCCCCGCTGAGCACTCCTGGGCAGTGGCCTTATAAAGCCCAGCTGGAGTTGATGTAGTGGTCATTCTCTCCAGGGTGCTACACACACAGGCACGCTCATCCCTATACTTCTATTCTCTGCTCCTTTGTCCTTCAGATCTGTTCTGTGTGTCCCACTCGCTCCTCCTGTTGACCTCTGCGTCCTCTGTGGAAGTGTATGGACGCTGCTGCTTTCCCACTGCTGAGCTCCATACACACACACACACGCGTACAGACACATACAAACACACACACATACACATACAGACAAACACATACACACACACATGTACAGACACATACAAACACACACGTACACATACAGACAAACACATACACACACACACATGTACAGACACATACAAACACACACACGTACACATACAGACAAACACACACGTACACATACAGACAAACACATACACACACACACATGTACAGACACATACAAACACACACACGTA
>JAOYMR010000012.1:15813490-15848702 GCA_025802075.1 Tenebrosternarchus preto | reverse complement strand
CCCCCCCCCCCCCCTCCCTCGTGGGGGGGGGTGGGGGTGGGGGGTGTGTGTGGTTGGGCGGGCGCGGGGGGGGGGGGGGCGGCGGCGCGGGGGCCGGCTTCCAGTGTTCCCTCCCCTAAGTCCAACACAGATAAATGAACCTGGGTTACAGTCATTGCAGTCTTCTAATACGCCGTGGACAATGGGACCCCCTGCCAGGAGAGGAACGAGGGGGGGGGGAGGAGGGGCCAAAGGCTCTGTACCAAAAGCCCAGGAGATGCAGCAGACAAGGATTTTAATTGTCAATTAAGCATGCATAATACACGGCGTGTCTTAGCAACGTGATGAGGTGCCCTGCTGGGCCATTCTTGCTGGGTCAGGTTCCTACACTGAGGAACAGCTGATGCTGCTGGCAAGACGCCTTGTACATGAGGAAGAGTGTGATGAAGCAGCATGCCCTCCGCGCCTGACCCCAACATGCACCACGCCCTCCCACCAACAGCGTACCATGCGGTGACCCCGCCTCTCCTCGTGACCTGAGGTCACTGACTGGTCAGGTGTGAGTCGGGGGGGAGGGGGCATGGTCCACAAGCAAACAAACGAGTCACTCAGGTAATCCGCAAGATTAAACCGCGCGCTCAAGCCTGAAGACACGCTCGGTCTGGCCTCTCTTCTCCTGAAGAATAATGGCAACCAAGCAGTTACCGGCTCAGAAAGCATTTTTTTTTTTCACTTTTAGTGCAGTTCTCTTGCTATTATAAACTGGGTCACCGTATCTCGTCTGGAATGTGTCTGGACTCTGAAAAGAGGGAGGCCCAGCAGTAGTGTGGCACGCCTGTGCTCAGGTGACCTGTGGCTGACCTGTGGCTGACCTGACCTTCCTCATGGGGTAGCAGGTCTGTGTGGCCTCTCGCCAGCCTGAGGACTCCACACTGGAGATTGCAGGTACAATGTGGATTGTTCTTGGTGGGTTTTCAAAGCTCAGAATAACAATGACATTTGCTCACTCACTCACTCACTCACTCACTCTCTCTTATTGATCATGTGACTCTCACCACCTTCGCCCTGATCTCATCAACCCTTTCAGCTCTTTTTCCATCCCAACCATTGTTCTCTGGAAATCAGGGCAGAGAAATTTCAAGGAATCACTCAGGGATATAAAACCTTCCAGTGATGCCAAGAGAGCTGCAGCTGCATGCCCACTGTGCCCGCTGTACCCCACCCAAGGCTGTAGGAGGGGTTGGAGGTTTGGTCATAGAGTGGAGTGCATGGGTGGGGAAGGGGGTACCTTGCATCTTGTTGGGTGGTGAAGTGCTGGCCTGTGGGTGGTGTGGCGAACTGTGGGAGAGCAGTGGGTTGATGCCCTGTGTCTGCCCACTGTAGGCATCCATCGCCAGTTTCTGCCTGAAGGCCTCCTCCTTGCGCCGATTGGCAAACCAGTTGTAGACTCGCACCTCTGTGACCAGGTTAGTACCAAGGCCCTGAGCCTTGGATGGAGACACGCCCCTCTGGAGACACTCTGCCCTGGAGAGCATCAACAAGGGCCATCAGAACCACCTTGCCGAATATATAACAGCAGATGGGAGAATAATGGATTTGGCTGTAACTGTAGCACATCTAAATGTAGTGCACGTGGCTGTAGTGCATGTGAGTGTAGTGCATGTAACTGTAGTGCATGTAACTACCGATTGCATTCTTCCACCAGAGCCTCACGCTCCTCTTTGCTGGGGTTCTTCTGTCGTTCGTAGGCCTGGTAAAGGATCTGCTGTGAAGCAGGCCCCCATTTAAAACGGTTACGTCGCAACTTCTTGAGGGCGGGCTCACTGCAGGAGTCGTCTCCTGATTGGCCCATGCCCTGTCCTGACTGGCTAAATTCTGGGAAGAAAAGGAGCATCTGATCCTGACTGGGTTTGTCTGTCATATTACTGCCAGACCCTTGGGATGCTTGGTTGAATTCTGAAAAATAAAAATGAGTGTCTTTCATATTCATGTACATAGTCCTTAAAAAAAAACATGGTACATTTATGGTTGAGATGATGCTCAGGTATAACCCTCAGGTATGTTTGCCAACCATGGCAATTTAAAACATGTTATTTGCATGCAAGTATAGCATAATAAATATGCAAAATAAATATGACAAACAGAAACAAGTAAAAAGTAACAAATACATTTAAATAAATGTAAAATGTAAAAGTTTACAGCGAATAGCACAGTTGTTAACTTACGTCGCAAAATCTCGCGCTGCTTCCTGACATACCAGGTGTAGAGCGCAGCGCGCTTCTGCGTTTTCATGGGCGTGCCTTTGTTGAGGTGCTGCGAGAGGTGCGACTGGTTTAGGCCGGTCACATCGACCACCTCGCGCTGTGGAATATTGTGCTGCTGCATGTAGCCTTTGATCATGCGGGCAGCGCGCCACGGATCCTCGCTGAAAGAGAACATGAAAGCGAAATGTTTTTTTAAAAAGTGTACCATACAATGTTAACTGCATTATAGAGTGGGAATTTCATAGCCTAGGAAAATGTCCACTGTAATTAATATTTTTATTTCCAAATGACACTAAAAAATAGTATTATTAAATCTACAGATATATGCGCGTGAAGTGTTCTGAAATAACAAACCCAGTGTATTCTTGAAGAAATACATTTAATACTGCGTTTGAGTGTGCGTAAATATCCAGCGTTCTCTGTCTGCCTGAGACTTTTCTACGGCTTCACCAGCTCCGAAGTTTAAAGAGGTTGTAAGCACATACAATTGTTAATCACCCTAATAAACGATCGTTAATCATTGTATTCAATGGATTGTAAATACTTCCAAAGGTTACAGATTTCATTGGGTGAACACAATTCAACTGAAGTAATTTAATTACAAAAAGACGTGTTAATAACAACAAAACGTACACACAAGAATGTCTGTTTTTAGTACTTTAAGAGTACAGCAAAACTATTTTTGAAAACGCCTTTTGCTGTTTTTAAGCTTATTTTTAATACGTTCACGCAGCTTTACCGAAGCAAGCTATGAACAAATTTTAAAATGCAAAAAAATGTATAAATGTGCATTATCTGAAAAATATACGCTTGACAAATACGCAAAAATATCCAAAAATATCCAAATTACAAATATATATCATATTTAAAAAAATACAAATATATATTACATATAAAACTACAAATATATACCAAATATAAGACTACAAATATATGTAATATATAAAAAAAGAAAAGAAAAGAAAAAAGCAGCAGCGCGTGTTCGCACTTCTGCGACGCTTATTCAGTAAAGAAGCGCAAACTTAAAAACGGCAAAAGACACTGAGAGAACTGGACTAAATTACCTTTAATATTTTAAATAGTTTGGTTACTTTAAAGAGTGCGGTCTATTATTATATTTAAAATTCGTTATTCATCATATTGCGAATTAAAATATTTGCACGTTTGCTAATATTTTGTATTCAAATAGAATTATAAATGAAAGCAAACAAAAAATCGAATACATTTACCGACATCATGTCTCAAGGTTGCACATAGAAAAAGACGGGCCGCAAATAAATCATACGGAAATACGTATGATACGTTATTTTAATGGAACGGCCGTCACTCACTGACATAATCTAAAAACGTTACAGCAGAGTTACACTTACCATTATAGTGTAATATTAAGGACTTCCTTTCCGAACTAACTGTGGCAACTCTATGGAGCCTGTTTGATTTGGAGAACGACAACACATAACCTAAAGCTCCGAGAGAAGTCGGATTATGACTTTTGACAATAAGTAACCAGATCTCCATGTACACTAATCATACGCCACTGTGTATCTTTCAGTTGATGATTTATAGAATAAAATTAATAATAACTCAACTCCACGTGGTTTAGTTTTGATTTTTTTTTACCTGCATTTCGTGATGTAGAAGGAAAGAAAGTGATTTAAAGAAATAAGTTAAAAGGAAGTTTAAGTTATCTTACTATTATTATGGGTCATGTAATCGTTATTATTCTAATAGTACAAAGTACAATTTAAACATATATATTAGACCATCTATACTAAAATAATAATAATAATAATAATAATAATAATAATAATAATAATTCTGAGGTTATTGCTATTTTAGAGAGAGAGGAGGGAATGCTATTTTAAAGAGAGATTTTTAATTTTACATTATATATTAAATTTTATACAATTTATTAATATTTTTTTAAATCCAAGAGAAAAGTAAAGAGGAACATTAGCATAATATACTCGAATTTAAATTTTTTCTCGAGAGCGCTGATAGTTAATGATAAATAGAGCTTCTTCAGTTGATATTTCTCTAAGGTAAAGAAATAATAACCCAAGTAGATAATTAGTAACTAGAATGCAAAAAGATGAAATACTGGCGCGTGGTTTTAAATTTGTAAACACCAGTCAGTAGCTTATCGGTTTCAGAAAAGCGAACTGTCTTCTGTATTCTTATTCCAGTCAGGTATTACTCAAAGGCGATCACAACTTTACCAGACAGAAACTTATTTTTGCCTATTATGTATTTGAGTTATTCAAAATAGCTATAAGAAATTGCTTTATAACAGCAGGCCTATTTAGTACAGTTTACTAAATGTTATTAAATGTTACTAAAAACGAACATGTTAGCTTCGGCGACATATTTGCTGTAATTTAATACAGTATGACTTCATATAGCTCTTGACACGTTTCTTTCTCTACACTGATCAGGCTTGCAAAAAGGAACAATTTGTTTAAACGTCGGATTGCATATCACAGCGTTAAGGGTCTTATTCTTCACAAAGCGTCTTATTTAGGCAGTAGTTGTGATAGTACTTACGCCAGCATTCTCTCGACTTCGGCCCTCTGCTCGGCTGCCTCCTCTGTATTCAGCGACTCGAGTTCCTTCAATATCGGTGGAGTATCGTAATCGTCTCCGTCCTCTGACCCCTCGTCCCCTGATAGCCTTCCTTTACTGTGCCCGTTGGTCAGTGTGTGAAAAACAGGCTTTGAATCCGTATCGTTCCCATTCATCTTCGAACTTGTTGGAGACATTTCCAGTTTAACTCCAAAATGACCCGGACTGGGGTCCATGTCTTCCAGAGCTTGAATCAGAACATCTTTGGTAACTCCAGAATCCAACAGGGCGCTTAAAAGCTCCTGCTGTAAAGATGTTAACTTTGACACCATTTTTGCCACCATTAAAATATTCACTTAACGAGGAGGAAAAGAGGGAAGCGCGATTCGCTTTAAACTCCCTCTCCTCTAACCTCCCGTGCGTGCGTAAAAGTCCCCCACGAGACACCTGCTCCGTCAAGTCGAGGCACTTCCCTAGTTGATATAACTTGCCATGATGCTCGCGGAGGGAAGGCCGTCTAAAACATGGTAATGAGTGGGCCGGCGAGCACTGGGTCCTTTATGCAAATGGCAAGTCAGTGACGGCCAGTATTGACAGAGAGGCGGGCAGGCCATGTTTACTCTGGAGCTCTGCACTGTTATCAGCAACTTCCATGAACTTTGGACTTTGCCAGATTCTGACTGTTGTTAATGGGGGCGGGGCAATAATAATAATAATAATAATAATAATAATAATAATAATAATAATAATAATAATAATAATAATAAAGGGTAAAGCCTAACAAAAGTAATATTACTTAATTCAAATGCCAAGCATGGTAAACACCGTCAAAACCTGTTTGAGAAAAGAATAAAAATGAATAAAAAAATATTGATATCTAAAACGTTCAAATCTATGTCGGGTGCTGATAAAAAAAAAATATATATATATGCATTGCTAATAAAAACTTCGAGTTTGCGTTAATTGACCTATTTGGGGAAAGTAATGAATGAACTGCTCTAGCGTATTTTTACGTTGACCTTTATAAAATCAAATGCGCAGCCTTTCGGGGCCAAAGACGAGTTTGACCCAAGATGGAAATCCTCCCCAGTATAGCTGATCTGAAGTGTTTTTTGGTTGTTCCGTAATCTTCTTGCGTTTTATCTTTTGGGCCTTTGATGTCACAGCCTGTCTACAACCTCAAACCTCGTGATTAGTACAAGCAGATGTCTACGAGTTCTGTTCCTTCAGATTTTACATGGAAACGATGTTTAGTTTTTAAGACATATTTCTATCTAAGCTTATCAATATATCAACTCACTGTATTTTCAGCACATTCATTACATGATGCGCTAAATACGTTGGCTTCACAGGGACATATATATATGTGAATAAATTAATAAATAAAACTAATTATTATATATGCGCATGCCCAGTGACCATCTGCTTCCCAAAGACTATGCGAAGCTGCATGTCATGATAACCTTGTACGATGCAGCTTTAGTGATTTTCCCCATACTGGTCGACCATGGTACATTGAGGGCGAGACAAAATTTCACACGTCTCCTTTAAGCGCTGCGAAATTGTCAACCATTGACAACAAATAATAGCAAACAGCAAACCTATTTTCTCAGTCCTGTCTGCTGTCTGTGTCGTAGAGCACAGCTACTGAAAAACATTCATTCGAGAATAATCTCACAAAAAGATCGGACGTTTTGGAAAGACGGACAGAAGCCGATCATCACCTGTCAGTTTGCAGCAAATGGCGGTATATTTGAATGTTAGTAGGTTGAGAGTAATCAGTTAGGCAAGATATATTGATTTACGTAGCTGTTGATTATTTTTTGAGATTTGGGAGAATTTGGGGTATGTGGAATAACGTCAGAGTACGTCGGAATGTGGAGAATTAGGCACGCGGAGGATGAGGTATATCATTTAATTCCACACATCTTTGCTACCACTGATATTGTCACTGACTTATTTGGTGAATATTTGGTGTGATATAGTGGCAAAAGCAAACACATTCCTGGTACAATTTTGTGAAAATTCTATATATAGTGACATTCAATTATATATATATATATATATATAATCTTCTGCTCACTTTTAGTTTATATAACTGCTATATTTGGCCATTAAAGCTCTCCAAGGGTGCAGTTATGTTCTGTCTAGGCTTGACATAACCACAAATACAGTAAATGTTGTAGAAGAGGGGAAAATGAGGAAGTGCAGCAGCTTCCTGTCTGTAAGGAGTTGCTTTCATGCAAAGCAACTTACAGTTGTGGCTGAATACATCTTGACCAATTGAAGGTTAAGGGCCTTTGCTCAGGGAAACTTAGCAGAAGGGGAGATGGGGGGGGGGGGGTGCTTGAACCAGCAACCTTCTGATCATTAGTTGAGTACCTTAATCACTGTCCCAACAACATACCAAGTACTGGCCTGCTCGAAGTGCTGGAGAGCAACCCAAAACAGACATCACTTTTTCATTTATTAGATTTCCCATTGTCATCAAACAGTGCAAACTAAGAAACTAGAGTTACCTACACTCATGCAGCTTCCTGTATCTACAGGCACACAATAACTCAATGAAAACTCATTAAACATTAAGTGATATTAACTTTTTTTTTCATACAGAGTTCTTTTTTTACACAGAGAGCTCGATATGTGTGTTTGAAAGACGGGCTGAAGCAGAAACCCATCCTTTCAGCTGTATTGAGGAAGTCAATACGCACTGATAACCCACAAGCTCCCCATTGTCACTGTCACCAGAAACAAAGACAGGAGAAATGCACTGCTACAGACCACGAAGCAAACATGCAGATAAGATCCTCCATCTAGTACACGGTACCCATACTTTCAAAAGTCCAAAAGGAGACATTTTTTTTAGCAGAGCTGAAAGCTGGTTTTGTATGACATTTGTAGTCTCTGTAGAGGATAATTTATTCCTGTATTCCTGTTTCAGTAGTGAAATTCAGTAGATATTGGCGTGGACGTTAGCCATTGGCTTAACGGCCTCACGCCCTAGTCATTTGGCAGAGATGATTGGTGGAATATTAGCCTCTACCTTTCAGGATTGCACTTGCTTCTGCAGTGAATGTGAAGTCTGATTACAATGTGAAGTCCTGTTACAATGTGAGGCCCTGTTACATTGAGTGTAACAGAGCTGAAAGTGATATGACACTGAATGGAGATCAGTAGAATAGCTGGAGTACAACACGCAGGTGGGCAGTTATGAACAGCAGCAGTAGGGGGGTTACATACTGAACAAAAGCAGCAGCAGTAGGAGGGTTACGTACTGAATAAAAGCAACAACAGTAGGAGGGTTACGTACTGAATAAAAGCAACAACAGTAGTCGAGTTACATACTGAATAAAAATGAAGAGACATGAAGGAGAAAAATCTATTGGGATCTAAAAATCCAGATCCATCCAGTGCAAATCAGGTTAGAGTTCTGAGTGTGAACGTCACGCGTGCTTTGAGGTTAATTCAAGACACGAGTTTCGAACCAAAGAAAGTTCTTGGCAGTGATTCGGGTCTGTGACCTCCGTCTGACCCCGGGGTATTCCAGTGTGGGACACGCAGCAGGAACGTGTGGAAACTCGAGGGGTGGAAGGGC
Organism: Tenebrosternarchus preto; assembly: GCA_025802075.1. NCBI lineage: Eukaryota > Metazoa > Chordata > Actinopteri > Gymnotiformes > Apteronotidae > Tenebrosternarchus > Tenebrosternarchus preto. Next base: position 15,840,302 of record JAOYMR010000012.1, on the reverse strand, counting down.
AGTAGGGGTGATGCGCGTGTGTGAGGGTCAGCGGCTGCAGATCATGTCCCGTTACGCGCGGCGATTCGGACCTTACCCTCAGCTCACCTGCACTCACCGACCACTCTGCTCCTCAGCTCTGAAACACGCCCCCCTCCCCCCACCTCCACCTCCACCAACCGACCAAACAGCTTCCTACTTTACCTACTTCCTGAATTAACATAATCAAAGAGGACATTTCAGTACCATAAATTTGGATTATTTCAACACCAAAATACAGTGTGAAGTGGCTACTAATAGTGTGAAATGTCAAGGCTGAAGTCGTCAGCGGCTTTGATCAAGGACTTAAAGTGCTTTGATTGGATCACTTGGAGTTTCCATTGGAAGCAAATTCAGCATTGATCTGCAAAGAAGAAGCCAACAGCTGTGAAAGTGACAGGAAGCAGTCCTGCGAGCGCAACACTGTGAGAGTGAGGGAGTGAATGTGAGAGTGAGAGAGCGAGTGCGACAGTGAGTGTGAGCTACAGTGCTCGGGCCCTGCTTCCTCCAGCTCCATGTCCACTGCTGCTCCTGTCTTCCTCTCCCTGCACCTCCGTCCTGGCTGACTGATGATACAGTGTCGGCTCGGTCACCAGGGCGGTGGAGAGGGTGTGCGTTTGTGTGCACTTTTCCTGCCAGAGCGCCAGGGCATGAGGGTCTGCGCTGCTCTGTTTGTTCCTTCACGTGCTGGAGGTGTGTGACCAAGACCTGCACTCACTTTAGTCTTTTGTTAAGGCCTGTCAGATCACACAGGGCTAGAGATGCATCGGCAGTCCCAGTTCTCATTTCTCCTTCCCTCCCCCTCCCTTTTTCTCTCTCCCTCTCTCTATCCATCCAACTCCTTTCCCCTCGCCCTCCCTCCCTCCCTCTCTTGATTCACCCCCCTCCCTTCCACTCTCTCCCTCCCTCTCTCTTTCCATTCCTCCCTCTCTTCCTCCCTTTCACTCTATTACTCCCTCTCTCCCCATCTGTCTTATTTCTCTATATCTTTTTCATGCATTTTTTTGTTCATTCTCCCTTTCATTTTTGTCTCACCCTCACTGATTGCTCTCTCTCTCTCTCTCTCTCTCTCTCTCTCTCTCCATATCTCAGTTCTATGTCTTTCCCAGTTTATCTCTCTACCTTTCTAATTGTTTCCACCTGTATCTTCTGTGTCTTTACTACCCTAAGCTGAAAACCCACTCCATCTCAGTTCTGAAATGTCGTTCTGCAGGCACTGGGCATCAGGTGCGAGGAGTAGCGCACTGCGTCTCTCCCCCGTGTTCGTACAGGGGTAGCCACGGGGCCGTGTGGGGGTGGGGGCAGACACGGGGTGGTTTCCACAGGGGAAAAGTTTCAAGCCAGGCTGGAAGAGTTCCTGCGGGATCAGGCTAGAACTGGTGCCAGGGCGTGGTGACCCTGGGCGTGGTGACCCCAGGCGCCAGCTCCTGTCTTCCCTGCCCTTCAGCAGGTGCTGCAGGGAGGCTCTTCAGGGCAGATCACTCATGAGCCAGTGCTTCACAGCACACAGTATAATTACATGTATTTACAATGATGTAATGTAGGATGTACACTGGCTCTGGAGGTAAAAAGTGCCAGCAAATGATCTACTACATTAAATACATACTGGATATATATATATATATATATATATGTATATATATATATTTAAACTTATTTATAAATATTTACATGTTCAGCCAAGTATGTTGTGTTTTGCCTTTTTCCCTGGAATACAACGCCTCCACCTTCTCCAACCACTCCGATGTGCACATTTCACCCTGCCCATCCTGGAGCCAATATTGACTTAAGGACTCAGAGCTCCACAACTCTACATAACTGTAAAATGGGGAATGAAGGCTGTCTATGCAGACAGCAAGAACAGAGGACTCCAAGGCTGTCACAAACAAATTCATCATGACAAGAGTCTGACGGCTGGAGATCACCTGTGCTTGCTGGAACAGTGGAGATCTCCTGTGCTTGCTGGAAACAGTGGAGATCACCTGTGCTTGCTGGAGCCCTGTCTGGCCTGGATGGCAGATGCTTTCTGCTTATTTCAGGAACTTATTGCCTTCTGTTGTGTTTTTGAGGAGTGAAACACCTGCTCAGGGTGACTGTAACAACCTGAACACCGAAACAACAAGAACACTGAACAACCTGAACACTGAAAGAACATGAACACTGAACAACATGAACACTGAACCACCTGAACACTGAAACAACCTGGACATTGAACAGCCTGAACACTGAAACAACAAGAACACTGAACAACCTGAACACTGAAACAACCTAGACACAAACAACCTGGACACTGAAACAACGTGGACACTGAACAACCTGAACACTGAAACAACCTGAACACTGAAACAACCTGAACACTTGTCCTGCTGGGGCATCAGCAGGAGTTCCAGCAGGAGCTGTTCATGTCTGTGCCATCGGGTTTCTTTGACTCAACCACACACTCTGTTCAGAATGCAGATATCTGACCCCAGACTCCTACATGAGGTCATGTGCTGTGGACCATGGGAGGTTCTCCACAGTTGCTTTTTCCATCACTCTAGTGCAGTTGGCCCTTGTCTCAACTGTTTTTTTTTTTTAAACCTTTTAACAAACTATAATTTAGACCTTTTTCTCTTGAGGCTTACAAGCTGTGGTGAACTTTCTAAAGTTCTAAAGTGATGGAGTATATTCTGAACAGTGTTCTTTGACTCTCTAGCCTAATAGCTTTTATAGTCATCTAAGTTAGTATGGTCCTGAGTCCATCTAAGTTAGTATGGTCCTGAGTCCATCTAAGTTAGTATGATCCTGAGTCCATCTAAGTTAGTATGGTTCTGGGTCCATCTAAGTTAGTATGATCCTGAGTCCATCTAAGTTAGTATAGTTCTGGGTCCATCTAAGTAAGTATGATCCTGAGTCCATCTAAGTTAGTATGGTCCTGAGTCCATCTAAGTTAGTATGATCCTGAGTCCATCTAAGTTAGTATGATCCTGAGTCCATCTAAGTAAGTATGGTTCTGGGTCCATCTAAGTTAGTATGGTGCTGAGTCCATCTAAGTTAGTATGGTTCTGGGTTCATCTAAGTATGGTTCTGGGTCCATCTAAGTTAGTATGGTTCTGGGTCCATCTTCAGGATGTAGGAGTCCTTTGTGCTATGTGATCAAAGCCTTCCAGAGTTAGCATGTGTGTTGATGCCAGGACATCAGGGCTTGTGGACAAAGTTAAATGAACATAGACAAACAAGGGAAGCTGGGAAAGCTGAGGGAAGAAAACCTCACAAGATGAACCTGATCAATAAGATAGGCGTCACTGACGGAAATAACGTTCACACGTTCAAACCCATACACACACACACACACACACACACCGCCCCCCACACCGCTTCCCACACACCTAGGCACAAACCACACACACACGTACACACAGACAGGGGCACACAGAGTGCATGGAAAGATAGAAAGGGATGCAAACCCAACCCAAATTTCTCTAACGGCTCAGAGGTGTCCCCCCCCCCCCACACAAAAGTCAAATTAGACAAATGTGTTGGCTGTGGACAGCTGTGAGCTGGGCCAGGAGAGGGGGTGTGCACCTCAGCGCTCTGACTGCACACGGTGACCGACGCAAGTGCTCGCCTCCCCTGGCCCGTAACCACCAGGGAAACCAAATCTCATTCATGTCCAAGCTGGCATTGTGGCTCAGGCGTAGGAGGGTTGAGTTCCCATGGTCAGATATAGCTGTCGTCTACACACAATTACCATGAACACGCCAGCATCCGTGTCACCTAAGAACACTGCAAAACTCCAGGAGAAAGAAAATCAATACATCAGTTAGTCATTAATTACCAACGTGATGACCTCAGAAGATATTTGCATGCATGGTGCTTGCAGTAACACTGCTTCACACAGGTCTTTACTGCCCGGGTGAGATCACATAAAGCCCTATTTATTAAGTCTCACTGCTGGACAGTTTGTGATTTTGCTCTCTGGCGCCACTCGGTGGGCATCCTAGGATACTGCATCTAAGATCATAAACCAGGGAGGCCCACTGGAGCTGACCCGGGCAGACGGAGGTGCATGTGACCGCGATCCTCTTCCTAACCTTCCCAGAGTGCCCCCACCCCTCCCACCAGCAGGCACCCAATTAAGCCGTGCGAGGTAATTACCTGCATGGTTTCCTTCGCAGTTAAGGCCAGTTCCACGGCCCGTTCATTAATGCACGGCCACGCAGGACAGCCGTTACTGGCCCTGAGAAGCAGAACACACTTACTCAAAACCACAGACCCAGTAAAGCACCCACGTCCAAAACAGACATCTTCAGTAACGAAAAAGGACCCGTGAGACGTCTGGGGTTTGTGTTTAATGACGATCGCTTCCTGGGACAGACAGGAGAGAAACTTGTGTGTATGGCACTGAAAACTCAAGCTACAAGACTTTTCAAAGTGAAAGCTGTTTGTAATACCAGTGGGTGGGTATAGTAAACAGTGAAAGAGTGAATCCAGAAGCATGAGGCACCAGTCTGGGAGCAGAATACAGCGGTACTGAAACTGCACGTGCCCTGTATCACTAATAAAAGTGCATTTGATCCTGTTTCACAGAACTGATGGGCTTTGGTGTGAAATTGAGCAAACATGAAGAGGACCAAACTAGTGTGAAAGATGCATCAAAGACTCTCCAACAGCACATTTAAAGGTAATAATGTCACCTGCTTTTACTGCCCTGTAAAATGCATGAAGATGTCTTAAATGAAGCAAAATGTTACTGTTACGACCCAGGACTTTATCATCTGTACAGGTTTTACAGCGAATCTTCTCAACTCCACAGTCTCGCCAAGGACACGCAGAATTTCTCCCACTGCAGTCTGACTACAATAATAAACTGTGATACTGACAATGATTTTTTTTTTCCTAATTGATTTGTTCTCCTATCTTTCTGGCCCTAAAATCCGACTAATGATTAAAAAAAAAAAAAAAACTTAAGATGTGTTGATCCTTTTACATAAATGAGCTATAAATGAGGCAGAAAAATTAAAAGACACTAAAGCAAGACTAATATTGTATTTTTTGTGTGTGTGTTTGTGTTTGTATGTGTCAGCCAACTATTTCTCCAGCCTGCCATTGACAGCATGTTATCTATTCCAGACTATAAAACCTGTTTTATGTTTTATTTTTGTCTGGTGTTAATGATTAGTAGATGGTAATGAAGGATCAGCATATTTCCTCTTCACACAGAAACCAATCAATACTGGTGCGGTGTGGGTGAGAGATGACTTTGTTTAACACACTACTGTATCACTCATCCTTCTCAAACATGCCCTCTGTGTGTGTGTGTGTGTGTGTGTGTGTGTGTGTGTGTGTGTGTGTGTGTGTGTGTGTGTGAGGTGTTTACAGGGAAGTGAGAAGAACATGTTTGCCCTGGGTATGTAGAGAGGTTCTCAGGTTGTATTTGGGTTCTGGGGTGGTTGAGAGTGGTGGCAATTGCAGGGTGTTGTTACCAGAGCACACATAGGACGTGAGACTTGCTGGTACGCCAATGTCATACACACACACACACACACACACAAAAAAACAACAAACAGGCCTCAGCACTTCACACAGTACTCATGGCTTCTGTTTACATCACAGAAAACCTGCCCAAAACACTTTTCAGGTGTTTATCCATGATGGGAAAGATTTATTTTAATCAAAACAGACAGAAAACGGGAATTTACAGGTTTATATTTTTTTCTGCATTGTAAATATACACTATACATATGTGTATTTTAAATAGACACCTGCTCACCAGAATTTTGCAGGATTTTTCTCTGATTCTGGGAAGTTTGATACAAAGACAAGGAACGAGAAACCATGACATTCCATAAATAATTTACTTCACAGAATGCAGAGAGCAGTTGAGGACATGCAGGTTCTGAGAAGATTAACATGCATTAGTTGCTTTTCCGTCCAGCCGCTGCGCCAAGTGGGAATCCAAGCGCTCCATTTACCCCCAATTTCATATCAGGAGAGAGATGAGTATATACACACACGTCCAAGGCCTAACCCAGGCTTCACCGAGACCAGCGTGGAGGGCAAGTTCAGGATCATCTCACAGACCCAGATGTGTTTCTCCTCCATGGGCTTCGAGAAGTTTCTTTCCCTGAGCAAATGCCTGGCGCAGTGCCACCTAATGTGAAATCCAAAGTTATCCATTCTTACATGAGTAAAGAGAAACTCTTCACACTCGGTCAACCATGGCAACTGTCCTGTCCGTCTCCGTCAGCCTTCCAGCTCCTTTTTGTGCCCTACACCTTACACCCTACACCCTACGCTTGCTTGCTCGTTCCTGTGCCACTAACAGTGGGGTAAGAGAAAGTGTGGTGGGGTAAGAGAAGGTGTGGTGGAACGGCCCCTCCCCCCCTCCCCCTGTTCCCGGTCAGGAGCGGACTCTTGGCCTTCCCTTGGCTGTCTCCACGCTCCCCTGCCTGTCCCATAACGAATTCAGCCGCACATCTCCGTTCCTCCAACAGCACCATTAACCCCCGGCCGAGGGAGGCATCCTGACGGAAAAGTTGCTCCCTCTCTGAGCACAGAGGTCACAGGAGGTTGACCTTTCTCCCCCTCCCCCTCCAGCCACATGCTCTGTCAGCTGCTTCAGATACATTTCAACACAGTGGCGGCACAATGCCACCAGCTCATCACTCACCACGATTTCTGGGCACTCTCACTCACTCACCTGTTCACTCACTCACTCAAACACCTGTTCACTCACTCACCTGTTCACTCACTCACTCTCACACCTCTTCACTCACTCACACACCTGTTCACTCACTCTCACTCACTCACTCACTGGTTCACTCACTCACACACCTCTTCACTCACTCACACACCTGTTCACTCACTCACTCACTCACCCGTTCACTCACTCTCACTCACCGGTTCACTCACTCACCCATTCGCACACCTGTTCACTCACTCACTCATTCACTCACCTATTCACTCACTCACACCTGTTCATTCACTCACCTATTCACTCACTCACCCGTTCACACAAACCCACACACACATTCTTTCCCTCAGTCACTCAGTCAGTCCCTCACTCACTACCTCCACCCCCTCCATGGCCCCCATGGTTGTGATGCTCCCTGATCCACCTCCACCTCCGCCTCCGCCTCCACCTCCACTGTGACATTATTAAGTGTCGTCCTGCTTTGCTGCTCACTATCTGCAGTGAAGCAGGAATGGAACTGGGATCCGTTAAATTGTGCCCGCGAGCACTGAAGCGTGGGGCTTGAGAAGAGCCTGTGCACTACACACCTTCTTTCCCATCAGCCACCACTGCACTGAGCCGTCACACAACCCCCTGCTGAGAGAGGCGGGGCCGGCAGACCTTGAGCAGGAACAAGCAAAGGTAAAGCCCAGAAATGCCATAAAAGGTTGTTTTTACAACACCCTTAACATACTGAGGAAGCAGTCCAGGCCTAAAGAAGGAATATCACAACACACCTACATTCTCTGTCCTCCCCAACCTCCCAACCTGTGAATGACACCCTCTCACATCAGGGGAAAATATTGCTGATAGCAACACTTTTCTAGTGATTATGCTACACTCCATAATGCTTTTTTTTTTCACCGTATGTGCTACAGATTAAATGTTAAACACTTCCGGTTGACAGCCGCATGAAACCACACCACGCAGACTGGCAGTGGGCATGAGGTCACTGCACCACACAGCCTGGCAGGGGTCATGAGGTCACCGCCACACTCATAAATTGCTTTGCCGATTTACAACCCAGTTGCTCAACATCTCATGCCTCCAGAGCAGAGATATTACCTGAGATAAGATCCAGGAGTCAGAAGCTGACCTCTCCCTGTACACACACACACACACACACACACACACAGACACACACAATGACAAATAGACTCATACACACTCTCATGTTAGGCCAAGACATAAGACCATGTGCGCACACACACATGCACACACAATGACAAATAGACTCATACACACTCTCACGTTAGGCCAAGAAATAAGACCATGTGTGCGCACACACACACACACACACACACACACACACATTTCAAGTGGCTGCTTTCAGACCCCCAAGGCTTTCTAAAATGACATCCAAAGCCAAGCACTGCTGCACTGTAGTTATGCGTTTGATTCGCCTGGCAACCTACCAAAGCTCCTTCTCCCACAACCCGTGACCCAGCGCCTCACACACCTGTGGCGAGCGGAGAGCAGCCCAGAATCAAAGAGCACCGTGGCACTACAGGGTTTCCATCACCTCTTGGTTTCTATAAATCACGTCTTCATGATAAGCGAATTGCCTTATCCTTGACAGGAGCTCACAGTGCAAGCAATAAACAGGCGGGATTACAAGATGTAAGACCATAAAGAGTTTTGCTAAGATTGCTGGGTGGGGGCGAGATAGTGGGGTGGAAAGAAAGATGGAGAAACGCAGAGAAAAATGAAAGAAAAAGAATCCGAAAAACGGCTAGAAGTTAACTGGGACAATTAGCATTCGTCCCTCCAAACTACTTAATGGACAGAAGCAGGAAACGACAAGCATGTCGGTGAGCTGGAGCACCTGTCGCAGTGAACAGAAAAAATCGTGAGCCTTCAGACACGGCCTGAGACGCCCTGTTCCCCGTCTGTAGAGTAAAGGTTAGAACAGCTCACAATTCTAGAGAACTAGAACGCACGGTGGTCACACAAACCCACCACCTTTCACCTGCTTTCTCAGACAGTTCAACATGTTTCACCAATATTTATGCCCTTTAAAGTGTTATTTACTACCCAGGCTTTGGTTCTACAAAATTTTTTGGTGCAGGAAAGATCAATGACACATACAGAAGTGGCGCGAACCCGTTCGGCCCGACTGCCTGTCATTTCATGCTTTGCTTGGCCTCCCGGCTGGCGATAGAATTCATTCAGAGCACAGTCATTAGAATAAACCGCTCCTGGGCCAACAAGGTAGACTGCATTCGTCGTCTAGACGCAAACTGCCCGGACGTCCCTGCACAAGGACAAACTAAAGAACGCAGAACAAATATGCTGAAAGCAAGCGCACGATCCAGTGGTCTGTTCATTAGGACCATGTTTGCATTACACGACCTTATAATGAGAAAGACCACTGGAAGGACACAGCCACAAGCCCTTTTTTTTTTAATACCAAAACTATTCCGCTGTATTGCACCAGAGTTCTGGTATTTTCACCCTTACCTTCAAACTAAACCCCACTCTACTCAAGTATCAGCCCCTATAAATAACAGTAACTGAGGTAATCTTTAACTCTCTCCTTCTCAGACTGGTGCAAATACTGACAGACTACAAATGCTGAATGCTCACAGATCCTTCTAAAAATGACCAGTCTGCCCTTAACCACGCACAGCTGTATTTTCCCAGTACAAGTCTCCCATACAACATCCAACGTCAAAACCTCCATGTATGCTGCCTTAAATACGTGTAGCTTCAAGATGTAGGTTCATAGTTTATGGTTCGAGAGACAAGCTGAGCAGTTTCCTCCTGAGGAATAAACTTGCAAAACTACTAGCGTAAGGTGGGGGGGTGTAAAAAACGCACAACCGTCACGCTCCAGCGCGTCTTTATCAAACGCGCCGCACAGTAAAACCAAACGAAATAAGCAGTACTCGTGAAGATGGAGTGCCGTCTGCCCCGAAACGGTTTGATTCTGGAGTCTGCCTGTTTTGGAATTGAAAGAAGGTCGCCATAGCTACATGGAACAACATTTGTCTATTCAGGAAGAATCTGTACAAAATCAAAAGTGATTTAAAAAAAGAAAATACAAGAAGGATGGTCAAACAAACTCATCCTCTTGAATTCTGTCTCTGTAACTCTCTAAAATATGTCAGACAGCCAAAGTCGCACCTCATATTTAAAACACACTGACTAGCATGGTCTAACACTTAAAGCAAACGGGGTCCCAATCGCAGGCTTTAAGCCCTGCGTGTGATAAGGTGGACCTCTAGTGGTTAAAAGTAATCATAGCAGACTGTCCCAGGCCTTGGCAGTGGATCGACTGAGGTCAAAAAGCAGAAAACAAAACACGTGACAATATCTTGTCCTGATGACACATTTTAATGTTGAATAAACGTCCTCTGTGCTGGGCAGTGCCTGAGAGAGCCCAACAAAATGGAACGAAAGTGTTTGAGAGGCCTAGGAACAGAGTAAATGCAAGAAACGCATAGAACATGCAGGCTAGGCAGGTCCACCCACGCAGCCGAAGACCTGCAGTTACAAAGCAGGGGGGGAAATGAACACTTCCAGAATTTTGTAGAAAATTCAGTAAGACAGAGAGGAAAGAAAGGACTAGAGGATGTTTTGAACTCAATTACAATTAAGGCAAAAACAAACATTCAACAGCAACTGGTTTAATCATTCCGTTATATCTTGCATTATTTTCCAAGACGACATTCTTCTGTTCATGTCACAGTGAACATTCGGTAAGACATTTCATACAAAGCCCATTTTCACAGAATGAGCCTCGATTTGTACATCAGACCATTTCCTAATAGACAAATTCCATCGCTTGAGACATGAAACCAAAGTTTAGACATTTATCTGAGCTTAGATCAAGAAAATAAGACCCAACACCTTCTACACTAGGACATACATTATTTCCTTTATTCGCTATGGAACAGGTATGACTAAGGATGTCCATTAGAACCACATATGGCAGCATGAAATGCTCAAAATTCATCTCTTGGAAAATAAGGGGAAAAGATTTTCTTATGCATTTTTCACATTTGATCTAGTAAATGTTTTATTCACCTTTGCCTTTATGACACCTGCAGTCAATCAAAGGTCTCAGAACCATAAACAAAAACTCTCCCATTAAACAGGCCACTTAATGAAAATCAATTTAACTGCAACTTTTACACAATTGATATGGTACAGGGTCCATGTGGTTATGCACAGACAGCACTCTGATGGTATGATCTCATTTAATATTTGTAGCATGGGAGTAAATAGATCATGAATCAATGCACACTGGTCCATGGTGGGTAGGGGGCAACCAAGAAAACAAAACAAAACAAAACCAAAAAAATAAAAAAACATTCTACTCCCTGGTGAGGCTTCAGCCTGACTTGAACAGGAGGATAGCCACCTGCCCCAGGTAGAAATATATGAAGTGCTTGGTCTCGTGGGTGACATAACTGCCGAAGTTCCTTCCCACAATGCAGTGCCAGGTAGGGTTGTACTTTTTATCAAACTCCTGCAAGGGAGAGAAACAAAACGGTTTTAACAACCAGTCTTTCAAATTCCGCCTTAGTAACATTAGTTGAAATCTTAACATCAGATTCAACTGCTGTCTTATTTTAAGTTACCTTTTTGATGAACGCTGCGATGTCTTTTTCTATGTTATATTTCTCCATGGCCTGGGTCGCGCAGTCCACCGCGTCCTGCTGCATGTCCTCGGACATGTCAGCGTTCTTGATCACAGCTTTTCTGTCGGTCATGATGCTTGGAGAAAGAAAAAACACACATGTAAACTTCACATCCCCGCAAGCGCGTTTATGAAAACACGAGCAGTTACTGCCATTCTATTACCACCGCTACGAGTGCTAAACAGAGAGCTCTTTCATGGGTTTAGGTTCATCTCACGTTACCAGACAAACTCTCAACAGGCTACAAACCCCTAAAAGAATCTGATTTGTTAATGTAATTCAGTGACACCGGATAGACCAAACTGACAATTAAGTCCTGAAACGCTAAGGTCGCTTGCTGTCTCTCCTTCACACACCATCCCACTCATGCCCTGCTGCGTTTGCGATGCTCGACCAAAATAAAGTCATCGGCCTCAAAAGAGCTTTACCTAATGGATTCTACAGGAAGGCCGTGCAATAGTCGTATACACAAATTTTTTAGACTGTAGTACTTAAAATGACGATGCACTTTGGAGAATTCAGAGAATGAAACTGTGGGCTAGCCTGCTGCCAGACCGTGCACAAGTGATGATATTCGTTTAAAATTTACCACAAGCCACAGCTTCGTGTCACTACAGTTCAGCCTTGAGTTCCCCAAACGACTGACCGAGACTGTTTGACTTTGATTTAGGAAGCGATTCATTTATCAAGCCATTGCTGATGCACCTCCAAGTCGGTCGCTCGCTCTACGTCATCGAGGTACGTACTGCCCATTAACTTTATTTTAGCCGAATGGTTTTAAGACAAAAAGCTGAGGCACCTTAAGACAATCATCTCAAACTGCTTGAACGTATTATTAGCACTGATTTTAAAGCTTTATCCACAACACTGAACACCATTATCGCGTTAGCCTTCATCTCAAAGGCAAATTATGGCCAAGGCCTACTTCATCATAAACATTTTCGAATTAATCCAGACATAAATTATGAATCGATACAGTTCTATTAAGTAGTATGATCTAATTAGTGTGAAATGTCGTTGTCGCTAAATTCATCTGCAAGATAAACTAGCGAGGTCACTCACCTTCAGTCGATAATGGCTAATTGTCAACAAACTTACAATCGAACTTGGACGTTTATTATCCTTTATCCTACTGTGATAGGTATCTATAAAGACAAACTCAAACGTTCAGACTCCTGCCGCTAAATCCTTCGCCTTTCACTGCGCTGTCCGCCACAGCGCTTTCCATTGGCCAGGGATGTATCTCTGCCTTCATTATAGGCGTTTTCCTCGTGCACCGCTCTCCCAGCATCTTATTTCAACCCATAATGCATCTTTGGCCGGGGTAATAAAAACGCAACTCGCGTTAGCTTTTGATTAAACCTGAGAAACTTGCTTACACCTACTACTAATAACCTGTATTGCATCTTAATTAAAACGCTTTCTATATAAATCGTTTAAGTGCAATAATGGCATCGACGAAAAAAAATATTGTGATTTATGTCACGCCTATTGTAAATTCGCCTTATGCGCATTACTAGAATTACAGGATTACGATCGTAACTCATGGTCTAGTTTATAGAAAATATATATATACTTGCAGATAAGTTACAAGATAGTTTAGAAAAAACACAGGAGTCATAATGTATCAACGCATTTTCTTTATTGAGGAAACTGTTCACTAAAAAAGTAAAATAAAATGCTAGCGATGTAAAAGCATCTACTACTGCCCATCAACGGACAGTAAGAATCTAAAATTGCCTGAGTATCACCCCTAATCCCAAAATTCTCAATTTACCAGACTGCTCCTGTCGAATCCATCCCAAAAGACCGCTCCAGCATCTGCTCCTCCAATGCGAGTGAAAATTTCATGGGCCAAAATGTGGAGTAAACTTCCGAAACGAAAATTGGGGTAAATAAAAAAAAGCGAGAAATAAACGCTTGGTCATATCCTATGATCCTGGAGAAACTGATCGTGTTCCACGCCTCCAGCACCTCCCTATCCTCATTATGAACTGCTCCCACTGAGCCGGCATGGACCGAGTCTCTCCTCCATCCCAAACCTTAAAATACCAGCAAAACCAAGAAGAGGTAAAGTTAGAAACACTTCTGTCAAAACCTTTCCCATAATGCATGCATATGGCGCTTGTTTTACATTGTTTTTAATCATTATTGCAAACTATGATGCCACCAGACTGTCCTAGGCCTGAAGTATGTCTGCTCAGTGAACATCTGCCCCAAAGGCAACATTAATATGCAGCAACATCTAAATGGGACTGAGCACAGCTGAATGGTGCAACAGCAGCTTAAAAGACAAGTGTATTAAATCAGCTGGTGGACGAGCATTAAATGTAATGATCACATTGCTTAACTTCAATATGTAACTCAAAGGGATTCAGCAGTCCTTTATTACAAAGTGTCAGTTCATCCTTCTTCTGAAATGACTATAGGGAGACAGGGTAAAATACATCTGTTGTGAACCCACTCATGAAAGACAGTGTATGACATTTACAAAAATATTGAGAGGCATTAAGCAACCTTTTGTTTGGTCAACAAGTTTCAATTTGTATTTTAAAAAAAGGGACAAAAAGGTGAGAAGGGATTTGGGGGAGGGTGGGAAGGGGTTGAGCAGTCCATTAAAATGTATTTCTTAAAAGAAGCCAGACAAGCGGGGGTGGGGTGGGTGGATGAGAAGTGGCAGGGTTGAGGGAGAGACAGTTAAACACCATTCAGACGACCAAGTCTCACTCTGGAAAATAAAGGAGAAACACTAAACTAAAATTAAAATGAAGAGGGGTTTTATATATATATAAAAAAAAAAAGATTAAGTCAACAGCTCCACCAAAAACGGGAGTCGAAACCAAAAGCAGCACGTGCGAAGAGGCACCAGCAGAGGGCTCAGGACCGCGAGCGTGAGCGACTGTTGCGGGGAGAGTACTGCGGCGACCCTCTGCCACGCCGCGGAGAGTAGCTGCGGCTGCGGTTGCTACGGCTTCGGTTGCTACGACTGCGGTTGCTACGACTGCGGCTCCTGCTGCGACTCCTGGACCTCGACCTGCCGTAGCTCGGGCTGCGTGGGCCATCCACCTTCACACGAATGTACGCCGTCTCCCCCTGACAAACACAAACCAACAAAGCTTTCCTCTGAACAAACAAAACCACCCGCACTCACATTACTCCAAAACTTACCTATTGTTATTCATTTCATCAGCATACACACCATTATAGTTAACTTTTTGCATACCGTCATTAGTGCAACTACACAAAATCAGACACCAATCAGTTGCATAAGGTGAGCAATACAGTCGTGTTTATGACAGAATGTGGACACCAACAATCTTCAAATGTAGGAATACCTTTCCTCCGTGAGCCACTATTGTAAATTCTCCAGTTGATAACACTAGACTATATAGATTCACACCCCTACTTCATTCTAGATTTGCTCACCTTAAATAAAAACCCAAAGGGGAGTACATCCTAAAAACCCCAGACCTACCTCGTGTGATCTGAACTTAGTGTTATCCAGCTTTCGAACTGCGTAGGTCATGTCTTCTTTGCGCACAAACTCCACCACACCAGTGCCATCTCGGAACACGTCAGCGTAACATACATCACCTGCTTCACGCATGTGATCCTTCAGATCCTGCCAGCTGCCACTTGGTGGTAGCCCTGCAAGCAGCAAAAGAGGGAAATTCAAATAACTGCATCCATACATCCTCTTCCGGAACAGTTAAACATGGCTTAAACGCTGCCGTTAAGCTTATTTAATGTGTACTAAAAAGGCACTAAAGTTCTACATCCGTCGTGCAAAGCATATTAAAGCTTACCCGAGACGATCACTCTGTATTCAGAACGTCTGGACGGAGGGCCGTATCTACCCCTGGGTGCCCCGGATCCTCCGAACGCCCCTCTACCCATCCCACGTCCACTCCTGGGAAACTCCACTCGAAGCCGATAACCATCGTAGTCGTAGCCGTCCCGCGCATAAACAGCGTCCTCTGCATCTCTGAAAAAGATTTCACAGCACTTGAACGGAGGTCACAGGCGCTCTGCCTTAATGCTTTAATCCATGAAGTTAGCCAAAGCTTAGCTAAGCTCAAATAAAACCCTAGACGGAGGACCACAAAATAAAAAAAAAATATTGAATTAAAATAACCGACACAAAGGGTTATTGGAACTACTTAGGTAACAGTCATCTCAACTACGAACTAAAATTGGAAGAGGAGTTTATCCAGCCGAGTTAGCCAACTACCGTTGGCGCTAGCTAGCTCATTCTTGAGTGGTCTACAAAATTTATATTCATCATTAAAACGAGGTTTTACAAGCAACAAACAATAAGCTGCGCTGAGTATCGAATAAACTTGCAACCTTTTTCGAGTTACATGCTCATTTGCCTTTTTGCAGGACCACGCGTCTTACTAGACATCGTAGGAGAGCCAACTAATTAAGGGGGCTATTTGTGATTGAAAAAACGTTTAGCATTAACTTAGCTAGCTAGCTTCCGGCGCGATATTAGCAGTCAACGGCCTACCCAAAAGGCCAAAGCACAGAACATTAACAAGCTAAGCTAGCTAACTACCCTCCAAAAACACGATTGTGAGCAAACCGAAAACCAGAATTGTCGTATACCAAACTAGTAGATACAAGACGCGCACAAACCAAAAGCATTTGCTTAGTAAATACACCCTGAATATCCAGGTAACGTTGCTAATGTAGTTAGCTAATGAACACGATGGTAGCGAAAATAATTAGCTCGATGCTAGCAAACTCTCAAGACAAGAATTACCTGGGGTCTTCAAATTCGACAAAGGCAAACGGAGGTCCACCTCGTCTGTTTTTCAAATCGATATCTCGAATTGCTCCATACTTGTAAAACACATCCTCGACGTCCTTAGTGCGGATATCAGGAGGGAGATTTCCCACATAAATTCGACAGTCATTGCTACCAGCAGGGCCTCGAATCACTCCACTAGACATTGCTGAATAGATGGACCGTGCGTTATCTGTGGTGAAAGAAAGAAATATTTTAGTTACTCAAGCTCATATGCAATACAATAAATTATCTTTCTAAAGCACAATACACCAAATAAAGTGCAGTACCTCGAAGCAGATTGGTTGTACCGCTCAAACTTTTGTCCAGAGAACCACACGAGAACGTGGTTCTCTCCTAGCAAGCAGTTATAAGCCCTCGTTTCCTCTTCTCTAACCGCGCTTTGCTAGTGCGGATGAATTCCGGAAATTGTAGGCACAGCTTTTGACGTACCAGCTTACATCCGAGACACGAAATAGTCCACTCAGACTCTTCACTGTGAACTAAAGGTGCAAATTGAAGCCTCGAATCGTATATGATTTAAATTTAAGACCTTAAATATACTCTTTACTTTTTTGTATATTTATCTGATGGAAATAACTCACATATAATATTAACACCTGTTAAGCAAACGGAAATCAACCCAGAGATAATATATTATTTATCATTCTGTAATTCCATCCATTAAACAATAGAAAATCATTTTCTTTAACCTTTTGTGGAACAACTGATGAGAAACATTATAGGTCATATAATCCATTAACTTTGACATGGCCTACTTTTAAAAATGTAACATAAGGAAAGTTGGTTTGCTTGGGTAGTCTGGGGTTAACAGGTCTCACTAGGGTGCAGTAGTAATAATTTATATTGGCAGTAACGTATCTGGAAAAATCCTTGAATGGTAACATTGTTGATTGTGGTGGTGTAGTGACAAGTGATTGTGTATGTATGTAATTTGTTTATAATAAAACTTTGTACACCAAGCTTGGACAAATCAGACTAACAACACTGGTTGTCGATACAATTTCACAGTTTTTTAAATTAATGATACCTGAGTAAGGGAATCATATCATTTTCACAATTTATTGTGTTACGTAATAATTTCTCTGTCATACTAAATACCAACAACAATTACCAAAAGAACACAGGTAACAGACATGATTAACAGTGTGAGTAGGCCAAGTTCAATTCACAATGTACAGCACAGTTTCAAAGGCTTCAGTAAAACTTTCCACTTTTAAAAGTGTGAATCACACAAGAGTAGCACACTTCAGATCCTCTAAATTGTCTTAACATTTCTAGTAAGAAATATATTTTTTATTTGGCTGATTAATGCACCAAATAAAAAATTAACAACACAACAGGTTAATACAGTTTTCATCCATACAGCATTAATTCTATGTTTTAAATGGACATATTACAAATTCATACTTATTTAAACTGGTTGTAAAGCTGTAACAAGCTACATGCTGTTTTCATTCACTCATTCATTCATCAATCTATTCCTCACTGGAGGGAAAACATTACAATATTCAGTTTCACTGACATAAAATTCTATGATCCTTCCTGCCGATTTTATACAGAATTAGTTCAAGTACTGTTCTGGCACAACAGTGATAAACTGAGTCTAAGATATAGCTCAAAGGAACAAATATATACCTGCTTTACACCTCATTTCTATGGCAGTGATAGTGGCAGTGGAGTTGGCTCTATGTGAGATAATGCTGGAGGGTCCAGGGGCGTTTCAGTAGGCGTGGCTGGAGAGGTAGTGGGCGTGGCCAGCCGCCCCACTGTTGTCCTCATCACCACAGTACCTGCCCTGCGATGCCAGGCTGTTGATCTGAACCCAAGAGGAAGGAAAATGCAAGAATTACACTCAGCATAGAAAAAAAATTTGTTCATATATTTTGGTTGGACAGCATGCAGTAATCAGAATATCAGTTGCAAGGGGGCGCTGTTGAGCACGCTATGGAGTAGGTCGTGTTGTGCAAGAGCTCCCGCCGGGTTTTAGTTTTATTTTCTTTTTTCTGAATACACGCAAATTTTAAAACCTCTTTGAAAGAATATCAGTTGCAATATTAACTTTTACTATCAAACTGTTGCTCCATTGCTTCCAAATTTTCCCAGGAAATGGGACGCAGGATGCAGTACAGGGAGACGTGACACAACATGCGAGGCAGGGCACAAGACATGAGGCGCAGGAAGCGGGGCAGGGCGCGGGGCGCTGGACAGGACCCACCTCTGCACGTTTGATAAACTCCTCTGTGGCAGCACTCTGGTTCTCCCGCTGACCACGCCAGACCTTCAGGGCAGACGCCTGCAGAGCTCGGCCAAAGGAGAAGGTGAGAGACCAGGGCTTTACCAGGGGGCAGCTGTTGATGGCATTTAAATTAACGGAGGCCTCTTCTTCACTTTGGCCTCCAGAGAGGAAAGTCACCCCTGCAAAAAGCACGTTGCAAGGAATCAGACAAACCCCTTAAATGTGACACTAGAGAATCAGACTGAACAGTAATGGAAGACATTGAGGTGTTCGAACCTGTGACCGCAGGAGGGACGGTGCGGCGCAAGGCGGTGACGGTTGCCATAGCGATCTCTTCAGCGCTGTATTTGGTGAGGCACCCATGGCCAGGAGTCACCATGTTGGGCTTAAGCAGCGTGCCCTCTAGGTACACGTGATGATCAAACATGGCCCTGTACACAGCTGAGAGGACCTGCAGCACACGCAGGCAGCACACGCAGGCAGCATGCGCTTTAACCGCCTTTCACTTGTGCCATTTGGAATATATAGAGAAATAAATGGACACCAACCCTTTCTGTAACAAACTGGCAACGTTTCAGATCGTGGTCTCCATCAGGCAGGATCTCAGGTTCCACGATAGGCACGATCCCATGCTGGGAGCAAAGCGAAAAGCAGAGACACATTCAGCCACGTATCTCATGCATGTACATGCACATGCTAACGTCCGCTGGCACGTACCTGCTGGCAGATGCTGGCATAGCGGGCGAGGACGCTGGCATTTTCTGTAATGCAAAGCTGAGAGGGAGTGGTGTCGCTGATCTTCATAACACAGCGCCACTTTGCGAAATCTGCTCCATCCTTTTTATACTGAGCACAGCGCTCCGACAGGCCGTCCAACCCTGAAAACAGAGTGCATGTAAGAGAGAACTTCAGCCAATGGCACAGAAGAGGCGAGAAGAACCAAGCCAAACTGATTCTTCTGAACCCTGAGCAGATTTTCAGGTGATGTTGCTCTGAAGAGTTTGGTTCACCTTGTGCAGTTGTTTCGCCATTAGTTCCTGGCAGAGGAACCACACCTTTGTCAACCTATCGGGGAGGAAGGAGTGTTGAGTTCATCTCCTTTGCTTTAAGTTTGATATACAAGCTGAACATGTGCTCACACAACAATTCTACAGGTCAGTTTTGTTAATGAATATTTAATTCTGTTAGAATTCTGCGTATTAGTTGAACATGAGTCAATACTTAATTTCAAATCATCTGGAAAAAAAGCTGTCCTGTCTCTCACAGGTGAGCGCATACCTTGATTCCAATTGTAATTCCTTTGTCTTTGATCAGCTGCGCAAAGGGAACTCCATCATCAGAGGTTTGGTAGAGCGTTTCGTGGAAGAAGATGACGCCTCCGATGCAGCTGTTGATGCGATCGTCAGCGGTGAAGAGAACCTGCCGGTAGAGGCGACGGTTCTCCTCGTTGTTCTCCACACCGATCTGGTTCAGCCGCTTTCCCATGCTGCCTGCAGGACAGGACAGAGTCAGCCCCAGCTAACACCCTAACACCCGCCCGCCAGCGCTCTGGAACGGGTAGGAACCATTCAGCACGCACCTACGGACTCGTCCGCTGCCAGGATACCCTTCCCGGGAGCCACGATGCGAAGAGCAATGTCATGCAGCTCCTTCTTCTGGTCCGTGGTGAGCGTAACAAACTGGTGGGTCATTGTGCAGGTGCGTTGCAAACAGAGGACAGGATGCCAACTGCGCAGAGAGATAAACAGGCTGCCAGCATGAACAAATGCAAAGTGAACAAAATACTAACAGCGAAGCTGATGTAAGAAACAGTGGGAAATTTCAATTAATAGATCGATGCCAAACGACAGTTTTAAGAAGATAACATAGAAGGTCCATAATATTCATTTTGGTTCCTCTAAAAACAAAAGAGACTTTACACGGGTAAAACACAGCAAGAGTGGTAAATAACCTTAAAGGAAGTTGTGTTTTCTTACACAATAGCATAAAGCAGTACTGGCAATGTTGACTATTGTGCACACTGCTATTTCCACTTCAATTAATTTACTTAATTAATCTAATTAAGCTATTTTACCTTAAACTTATTTACTTAATTCACTTAAATTAATTTACTGCTAAAATGTCTGAAACGGAACGGTAAAATATAAACAATAGTTAACCAAACTGCTGTTTATTGCTTCTGAAGAACTGTAATATGTAAAATACCTGTAGTAAGCACAGGTGAGAGCTTCGCGAATGAAACACAGGGCTCACTCACCGAGTTAGGACACAGAGCTGCAGACACTTGAGCTCGCACTAGCCGATGTGTCGAAGAACAACAGCCTCTCTCTCCAGCAGCGAATGCGAGCCTCTCTCTCCAGCAGCGAATGCGAGCCTCTCTCTCTCCGACAGCGAATGAGAGCCCCTCTCTCCGACAGCGAATGAGAGCCCCTCTCTCTGTCTCAGTTCTTTATGATGGGGCCGTCCCAGAGGAGGCTGACACCTGTAAAGCGGAGCATCACGTCATGACCCCATTAAGTTTTTGGAGAGGGGTCGTAAAGGTTACAGAAGGGGAGACGACCTCCCACCTCTGACCTGCTTCATTTTACCTTTAGGCAACACTTTACAATAGAGACAATGTGAATGTGGACAACAGTGAGGCTGAGCTTGATTAGGGTAAAACGGTTCTTTCTGATGAGTTCTCGCTGACAGGAATAGCAGACGTACACATACCTACTGTTACTACACAACATAAAGCCAGCGTTAACTGAAAACAGATTTTTGCTCAATGACAAATCTTTGTTTCTGCTTTGTTTCAGCTGCACTGAAATCTAAAATAAATATTTGGCATTTTATGTGGAAAATTATAAATAAGATGGTCTCAAAAAGAGAACTAATAACTGCTAAAAGGCTAAAAGAGCTCTGAACTACATGACATCAGATCAGTTCAATCCACTTGTGACACTGTTCAATTCCTATTAATAGTATAATTAGATTTAAATTGCTTCATGCAAATTCCCAAAAAAAATCTCTAGGCAGTTAGACCTCACACTGCCTAAACACCCACAGGGATATGCACGAGTCTCTGAGCAACAGAGCTGTGACCGTGTGGACTGGATGCTCGGGTCTCTGAGCAACAGAGCTGTGACCGTGTGGACTGGATGCTCGGGTCTCTGAGCAACGGAGCTGTGACCGTGTGGATTGGATGAGATTGATTTTGAGGGACATGAGAAGGAGGTGAACTGGTAAGATTCCTAAATTTACACAGGTGAATCAAAATATTTCAATAACTCCATGATCCAGTTTTCAAGGACCAAAACAAGCATAACCGTAGCAAACTTCCATAGCAAACACAAACTGCTTTTGTTAAAGTGTCTGTTGTAAAGATACTCAGATTCTATACTGTAGACAGACAGACAATATTTTATACCAGTATATAACTATACATGTTTTAAAATGTAAAAACAAGCTTGAGACCTGGATGTATATACACAAATACATACATACATATTAGTAGATATAAGCACAGTAACATAATGATATGTGCAGTAATTGTGCTGGAGATCCTGAGCTACGGAATACATGCCACAGGCCACACCTCTGCCTCCCTTACACAACGACAGGATAAAAATAAAAAAAAAGAAAACACACACAAAAAGAGAAAACACTATTTATTAAAGAAGGTGATTGGCTGTACAATTACGATGGGCAGCCTGTATCTGTATAACCCTGGAATCCGCTAATCGAAGGCAATAACAGCATTACAGACGCACAAAAGAATCGTGACTGTTGGCCCTCATTGTGCTCCGAGTCCCTGTGCTCTGACTCATCAAGTCATGGACTCTGCAAGACTCTGACTGCTTCTATGCACCCCCACCCAGATGCTGTGTGTTCTGAAACTCTTTGACCATTGCAGTGATCACCACTCCAGTGGCTCTTCTGTGGGATCAGACCAGTTCTGAATATAGCTGAATATAGCTGCCAGAACAACATCTCCGACTTCACTCCGCGCGTCCGTCGCTGAACCTCGGGAGCCCGTGACACAGACAACACGGGTGTTCTTCCTTCGATCACTTTTTTTCAGTACTTTTTCAGTGTTTTTTCAGCATTGGTCAATTCTAACCACTGATACTAACCGCTACATACCAGAAACACCACCCAAAAGCTCCTGCAGTTTTGGAGATGCTCTAATCATCTAGTCATTACAGTTTGGCTATTGTGAAAAACAACCAGTACATTAAGTTGCTCATTTATCCTGTTTTTAACACATCAACTTCAAGAAGTGACTGTTCCCTCACTGCCTAATATAACCTGCAGCCCTTATCAATGAAATATGAGAAGCAGATGTGTACACTGATTTCCAGCACTTTGTACCCTGCATTGATGGGTGTGGGCGGGGCCTCTGGGGAGAATTCCAGCACTCTGTACCCTGCATTGATGGGTGTGGGCGGGGCCTCCGGGGAGAATTCCTAAGAGTTGGTGTTATATTTAGCCTGCTCCACAGGGGGTGCAGGGCTCTTTTTTTCCCTGATACCTAATTAAAAAAACATTAATAATGATGCTTTATCTGGTTTTCAATTTTCAGCTCTATTAAGGCTGCTCCCATTTACGATTGTCTTTTCTCGCACAAATAGGTCATACCAAGGTCTGAAAGTTGGATCGTGGTCCCCCTGTATCTCTCAAGTACACATATGATATGATGAAATCATCTCAATGTATGAGAAAGAAAATGACTTTCACTCTGTAAGACCTGCTGTTGAGATTATAATCAATATTAAACAATTCAAGGGAGGGATGTCGACAGGTGCACAGTGCACAAAACGCTTTGGTCAGTTTTGTAAATTCATGGATAAAGCCACCATGAACAAAAAAAGTTATTTATTATAGTGTCTGTTAGGGTTTAACGAAGCCGCGTAAACCCTGGTCTGCTGTTAGGGTTTAACGAAGAGCACTCCAGCATATGTGCTAAAGTGCAGAAATGATGTGATACAAATGAACCAGTAGCATCAAGTCTGGGAATAGACCCAAAGTTTAGGAACGTCTCAAAGAACAGGACAGATATACACAAAAGCTTCCTGTTTAGTGCACAAACATGACATCCACACAGTGCGTTCTACTGAGGAGATACCTGCTTGGGTTTGACTACAGTATGGAATACTGTCTACTTTAAGTAGACTGGCACATAAGGTATAGTGACCTTTGGCTTGTGGTATATTGTGGATATGGTGATGGTGGACCAGCATGAACATTTTTACATCATGACGGGCTGCTGGAAGGATCTCATGTTCCACTATCCATTGCAGCCTCGTGGTGGATGAGAAGATAAGTGGTAGGATCTCCATCTTGAAAAAAAGGAACAAAACAGATTCACTATGTGGCCAAAGGTATGTTGATACACCTCTTCAGAGTTCAGGTGTTTTTTACCACACCAACTGACTGCTGTAAGGTGTATAAAATCAAGCACAGTGCCTTAATCTTCCAAGATTATCCTGTGACATGAATAATTCAGTCTTTACCCTTCCAGTATACTCACAGTTCACAAACATGACATCATTATGATCTAAAAGGACAATTGAGAAAGGAAGTTCAGTATTTATCACTTCACACCCTGCATTGAGGGGTTGACATTGAATTTCCCATGTGAAACTCAGACTGTTAACCACTACCACAGATGCGTCAAACCCATTTATAGGACTGTTCTCAAGCACCCCTAAAAATAAGAGTAAACAATCTTTCTTATTGTTTTTTTTTTTTTTTAAAAAAACCAAAAGTTTCTCCTTTTATAAGCCGAACATTTTTTTTTTAGAAAGTATATGGTTTAATCTGGGAATGACAATTGTACAAATCGGGAGTTTTGACTGTGAGCACAACCTCAAAGTGTGTGATTTTCTCTTTAACGCTGCTCTTGGAGCAAAGAGCAGACCGGTCTGCCACATGGACGCAGGTGCTGCTTGGTAACATTGTATAGTAGCTACAGAATTTCTGTTTAGTACAAAGCCATCACACAACACAAGCTTAAAGTGTCCTATAAGGCCATGAGATGATAGTCAGGCAGAAAACAGGTAACAACTAGTTTCAGTTTTTCTGACCACTCTTGTGCTCAGAGGCTCCCGTGTATAGTATCGTTCCACAGATTGTGAACGCTCTCCCCACCCCTGCTCGACGACACAGCTCAAACCAGCCTGGTAGAGGTGACCTAAATCAGTGAGTAAACTATTTTAGCATGACTCTAAATGGATTACTGGCCTTTTTTTTTTTTTTAAGTATTCTTAAATATGGTATTGCTATTTGGGAAAGTCAGAGAACAAAACATTGGTTCCTCTGTAGCTGCAGAGAAAGAGTCTGGGGTGTGTGGGGTCATGAAAAGAGGTTGGTATCATCCAGATACACAGCCTGCAACAGCTTCCAGCAGCCCCACCGAGCAACAGATGCTTCCAGAGTATAACTGAGAACACAGCAGCTGTAATAGGAAATGTGCATATATTTGGATTTTTCCGAGACAAATTAATATCAAAGTACCATAAGCTCCAAAGCAGGAAACACCTTTGATTCACTGTCAGCGATTAATTCCTGGTTCTCCATTTAAAATTGTGGAACTGCTTCTATTATTCTGGGCCTCCACTCACCACCAGCACAAAATTCTATTGACCTCCAATCTGTGTAGTCACTGAAGTCAATGGAAAAAATTAAAGTATGATTTTAAATTACAAAAAGTCCAAAAATAAAAGCATTAATGTCAAAATGAGCTGCATTTATTTCCAAAAAACAAAAGGTTTGATTTCAGTGCAGACAAACATTGGGTGCTACATGACTCACATTTATCCTGTACCAAACTCCAGTCTCAGTTTTCATTCATTGCCAAATAAAAGTAACAATACAGGGACGTTCTAAACACTTTGAACATAGCAAAGAAGCTTAACATTGAGCACTTTTTTAAGGAACACCACTTTTCCTCACCTTAGTGATCATAAACACAGTCTCAACGTTTCATGTTTGCCTCTTCGTTTAAGGCTCAAGGTTAACAGTAAAACATGGACTAATGAGCCTACTGGTACTGGTACTGGTGACTTGGTATATGTACAAGTCATCAACACAGACAGGAGTGGGCCTACTAGCGTCTGGGCAAGTGGTGTTATTTTGTGACTGCAACTATCTGAAACCACTACTGGGAACGGCACCCACAGGAAATGTCAAGTTTAGATCACGATAATGGCCACCTTGCCAAGTGCAATGCCGCATTTTCCCCAATACAAACACAGGCACGTTATTGATGTAGTGCAGCGAAAAGTGACTCTAGAGGGCTTCATGCCACGTTCCCTCACGTGAAGGCAGCCTGCAGGGTGCTTACTCTGCTTTCACCACTAGAGGGCACTATTAAAGAAGCCAGATGCTGTAGTGTCATCAGTCCTTACAATGAAACACACGTTTGTTGGGGCTTTGTCTTTTTAATTCCGAAAATTAAATTACAAAGCACGATGACACATACTCCAATAAAACAAAATAAAAAAAGCTTATGCTCTGATAGAAAATATATCACTTTTACCATTCAAGCCGAAATAATTGAGGTTTCTCCTCTGAAGCAAAAATCTGCAGCACCTCACATGAAACTGAAATGAGATTCTAAACAAAAACCAAACTACATAAACAAAACAAAAGTGCCATAGTGTTAAAACTAGCGTGAGAGTGTTCTACGAAAACAATAAACAACTAATCCCCATCGATATCAATGTCTACATAATCACCATACCAAGCAACGGATATTCTTTCTGATTTTCTTCTAGGTATTGCACAAATGTGTTATTAGTACAGTAAATCTGAGGTCAAAACTTATATAGTACATGACTGTTACTGGTCTATAAGTTTGGTTACATCCATAAATAACCAGATTTCTTCAAGGCTTTTTCAGTGAGGGTACATTTAATTCAGTGGTCAATAGGGAAGTAAATATTAATGGGTTTCAATGCCACATACAAAGCGTAATTCTAGAGCAAAACCCATTTCTGAT
The DNA here is from genome assembly GCA_025802075.1 of Tenebrosternarchus preto. NCBI lineage: Eukaryota > Metazoa > Chordata > Actinopteri > Gymnotiformes > Apteronotidae > Tenebrosternarchus > Tenebrosternarchus preto. Next base: position 15,813,890 of record JAOYMR010000012.1, on the reverse strand, counting down.
CCCTTTTGGTTTTCCAGGTATCTCCTCCAAGCCTTTCCCGTTAGAGTTCAAAGAGTCTCCTGAGCCTGCAGGAGAGATGTTAGCAGTCATTACTACAGGATCGGCACATCTGTGGCACAGTTACTCAAAGCGTTGATAATTATTTTGTGAACTGAGCACCCCCTTTAAAGTCTTGAGGGTGTTCTGAAATGGTTATGGCAGATGAGGTCCATGTGTAGAGCACTGAACTCTAAAATGTTAAATTGGCAAAAGCAGTGTGTGAGAATGTAAATGTACACATCTATATATGCTGCCCCCTTAATGGGGAGTAATGTGGCAGTTGAATTGTCCTTGACTGGTTCAGTGCAGGGGGGGGGGGGTGTCCCGATTTGGGTAAGGGGCCCGGCCGTGGGAATGTAGG